>JAODUD010000134.1:10779598-10793004 GCA_026784285.1 Stomatorhinus walkeri
AGCATTAGCATTTTCCCTATAGAAATGAATGAGCGGTCCCCATAAGGATATGTTTACCCTACATACATGTGTGTGTGCATGCGTGTGTAAGTGTGTGTGTGCTCTGTAATTGATTGGCACCCCATTCTGGGTTAATCTCAGCCTTGTGCCTATAGCTTCAGGAATAGGCTCTAGATCCCCATGACACTGAACAGGACAAGTAGGTACAGAAAATGGATGGATGAATAGATAGAAGGATGGATGGATTTATGGATGGTTGAATGGATGGATAATTGTACAGAAGCTCAATAACATATAGTTTGTAATCATCCAGTCACTGCGATTTTGCTGCATTTTCTTTTACCGCACCCAACAGGTGTGAGTGAAAATTAAATAGCATTAACACAGTAGAACATGTTCAACTTGGCTTTGTACATCTCTGTCGAGCCAAGTGGGCAACCCGAAATAACCTGTCATTATATATTTTATTGCTTTATTTTCCTAGCAGTTTATTTCTTTCGAAGTGCTTTACATAGCTTAAAAACATATTCAGAAATAGCATATTTATTCAGCTGGGTACGGACACTAAGCCCTCTGCTTTGGGGTTATACAGTTTGCCTGCCACCGGACTTGGCTTTGCAGACTTTTGGATGTAGGTTCCTTCCTGTTGCTACCGTATTGGGCACTGACATGAACATAATCACCTAGTGAGTAAAAGTCCCGCCCCAGAACATCGTGTCTAAGACTCGCTGGCTATCGGAACTAATAAAGAGGAAATGAGACCGTGTGCAGACATCAGATGCTGCAAGAGGAAATTCAAGGACTTGAAAATGCAGGTACAGAAAAGACGTATTTTTCCCAAGTCAGAAAAGCCCCTTTAGATGAGGGAGTCACCTGAAGCAGGATCAGACCAGTGGTTTCAAACTCTTTTGTCCCCAACGAGCTGGTAGCGTTTAGCTCAATATGTTGATCACCTTGTTGCCGCACCCATGGGTCGTGCTCCGTGCCACGGCTGATGTCCCAGCAGCCTCTGCTCTCTCTGATCCTTTTCAGGCCTTGACGCCCTCCCTGCCTTCCTCTCTAATCACTGTGTCATTCTCCAGGGGCCCCCAGTCGTCCTGATTCCGACGTGCAAAAGCTTTGCATCCATCACTGATCTCGTTTCGGCGATCTGTCGGCCGTCTCCCAGGAACTGGCTGCTGGCACAAACACATTGCAGCAGTGCCGTCACCCCCCCCACCCCACCCCCGCTCTGTCCACCTCCCCGTTGCTATTCTGGACGGGAGCTGAAGGAACATGCAGATGTACATGCTTTAGTGTGATGGAGAAAGAAAGCAAATGTATCAAGGCGTACCTTCAGTGCAGTTCCTTCATTTTTAGTTGTACAGGAATGTCTGTCCTGGCAAACCGGTGGTGAACCAAACCTGCACTTTTTCATACATCGGAGAAAAATTCCAGGAAAAACTAGCAGGATCTTATCAGTTTTTTACCAGCTGGTTTGCTTTGCGTTGCTTTCAAGTGGTACTAGTGTAGTACAGACATTATTTCTAACCCACACCAACTGATTGACCTAACTAGGCCAACCAGTTCATCTGGAGATAACCCCATTTGAAATCCAGTTTTAAGATGATATTGGAATTTTACACTGTGGTACTCCTATGTACAACTTACACATTGTTTTTTTATGATAATTTCTGTTCCCCGTGACTTTGTGAGGAATTCCTCAGATAGTGAGACGACCAAAACAGCACTATGAATCCCACCGAGATTCCTCCTAGATTTGTTTCATCTCCTTAAGCGTTTTTTTTTTTTTTTTTACACTTTCGTAATGCCAGAGCGCAAATGCAGGGACACGCTGCTTCTCTGATCGACATCCAGCAGTTTTTTTAACTCCCACGTGGCACCGCTGCGAAAAAATGTCATCGCGGCGCTCCACAGGGAAACAGCTCGGACTGCACAGATGCACACGCCCCCTCTGTGTGTGTCCTCAGCTGAAACAGCCACATTAAAAAAAAACCCTGTGGAACCCGGGCCCACAGTAGGAGCCACCCACAGGGTCCGTTCAGATCGACGGGCAGTCGCCGGAAGGACTGCGGCTTGCAAGAAACCATTGCGGAGGCGGGGAGGCAAAGGGCCGACTCGCAGCTTTTTGTACAAGTGCCCGGCAGCCAGACGTGCTTCGCAGGCGTCACACTGTCGCGCCACAGCCTGGGGGACTGGAGAAGACACACCTTAGCGCAAATTTCATATTTGTGCCTGTGCCCACAACCGAAAAGTCCAGACATATTGTGATGTACTTAATCACCCTAGCAAATCTTCTGTGACATTATATGTGTGAGGTTGTTTACTTACTGCGAATTTTTCACATTAATGCAAAATCAAAACATCTTCCTTAAACGGCGCAGAAATGTGTTTGTGACTGTATTCATTCTGGCACACATACATGACACCTAGAGTTTGACTTTCTGATTTCAATAACATTACTATTTAGAGAACAAGACACTCTTCGGAACCCTTTCAGAGGTACCAAAATATGTAGGATATTTATTTGAACTACTGTTTGTCAAATTTTTGTAATTACATTTAATCCAGACCAAATCTACTCAGACAAATAAAAAAAAAACCATCGCATGGATTAATTGTGGCCTATTAAAATCTGAAATATTCTAATCCAATGTATTGGTTTTGTATCAAACCAAAGCACCCATATCAATGATACTCTTTTAAAAGGCATTTTCTCCTTCTTATACCCCTTCTGTTGTCTTGTGACTTAAGTATGTGCTCCTCACATTTTGTTTTTGATTGAACGCTTGTTGGTGCCGGGCGTTTTAAGATAATCGCCGCTTTAAATAGCGGCAATTAGCAAGAAGCACGAGATATTTAATCACTCCAGGCCAATTAGTCTGCAATCAGGTAGTGTCCAAGAGCGAGCACAATTTTGTCTCCCTCCGTTTATAAGGCTAGCACCTGTGATGTATTTCTCCACGTAGGCGAATCAGTGATTAACACAGAGGAGTACAGGCCCCCTTGGTACACAATAATGCGCCGCTAAATCTTCGGAGGAGAGCAGCGGTGCCACAGCTAAACGCCTTTTATTGCAGTTTAGCATAAGCAGAAGGTTAATGCCGGGAGAGAGAGTCCCCGATATCTATATTGTCGGTGTCATGCCGCCGCACGCAGATCCAAATCTGTCCAATTAAAACGTTTTTTTCCATTTATACTGGAAACCGTCTCGGGCTGTTCTTTGGCGAAGCAGGAGGTAATTAGCAGAACTTGTGAGCTTAGATGGCGTTATGCTAAGGTGCACTGGGAGTGACACAAAGGCAAGCGAATTGCCCGGGTTGGCGCTAATGGAGGCGCCCGGGCGCTAAGCGTAGAAGTCGGGAGACGGTATGAGTGACCTGATGAAGTACGATCTGCAAAGCATGCATTATTACGCCTGAAAAACAATCTTCTCTGGCCGACCGATATTTGAAATTCTTGACTCGTTTCGTGTGCGTCCAGTACATACAAACACACGTGTGCACACACACCTGTTCAAATAAGTCGCAGGTTAGCGTGTACTGTTTGAGCGCCGCTTACTCACGACCGATACGATCCTTAAGCGTCCTTATCAAACAGGATGTCATTGTTTCTCATGATATGCTCGGGGAAAAACACAGCTGAGCGACTCCAACAGGTGCACTGCCTTTACTAGTACAAATAATTAGAAAACGCACAATACACCCGTGAATAGGTGCACATGTGCGGTTTTGGTTTGATTACAGTTACACAGGAATATGTATGTATGATCTCTTTGCTATGACTCGGATGAAAATAACCTATCGAAGCCCCTACTGAGGCAAGGAAAGGTTCTGCAAACATTTGTGGCTGATGGGGTGAATGCAGGGGCTTCAGAAGCCTTTTGAATGTGGGGGGGGGGGCACACTGGCATAAAACTAATATTTTATGTTAAATGTTTTATGTCCAAACAAATAATTATGAAATGTGAGGGGGACACGTCCCCCTCAGATTTAATGGTGGCGACCCTGATGGGTGAACGGCAGTGGTAGTGGGCGTCTGCCATGACCTCATGCAGTTAAACATGAACACATCGGTGATGTCATAATCGGTGTTTCGTTCGCCCTTTCTGGGTCACGTGCCTTCATGCTCTACTACGCATCAGGTGACTGGTGGCCCACGACGATATCAAATTTTAATTGTTAATCTGCCCCCAAACAGGCTCACTGATGCCGAAAGGAAGTTTTGAATTAAAACCTCAAACCGCTTCCTTTTGTGATACATGGCGGAGGCGGTGTTGAATATCCAGGCGAGCATCAGTGTCCCATATGGCGCTTACTGAGCGCCTGGACTCTCAGTCTGCAGATATCAGTAAGTCAGTGTGCTTTATTATGCACAAATCTTACAAATCATACATAAAACATTGCTCAAATATGTCGCATTTCAATTTCTGAGGTAAAGAACGGGGGCCTTTTCTGAGACTGAGAGCGATGCAGCATACAAGCGGGACATGGCGTTCCCCGTTAACCTGGGCGATAAGGTGAAGGCCAGGTCCATCACAGAGCAAACACTATGCTCTGGAACTGATCAATCCGTTAGGGGGCACACTTGTGAGGCAAATTGTATGATTTTTTTTGACAAATCACACTCATAGAAACGACAATGTAAATAAGATACCATGAAAAAATATCCCTCTGAGGAATGTGATATCGGCAATGGAACACATATGTCTAGATTGTTTTATTGTAAGAGCAAAAATCGAAACACTTCTTCTACAATTGTACAGACCAGGATTTTTTTTTTTACATTACCCTGAACTGCAGGGAGCCTGACTGCTAATTGGACAGGGATTTGTTATTAAAACAACCCAAGTAATACATTGACTAGCCCTTTGGTTAGTTGAGATAAACCTTTACTCATGTTTTCTGTACCATGTGTTTTGCTGCAGCACAAGACTATTTATTCCAAATTTCATCCAGTCACCCATTTCCCTGTGTCTGTCTTCCCTTTAGGTAAATATTAAAGACAAGTGGAGAATATTTATCATCACTAGTACAAGACATACAATTGTTTCCCTGAATTCATATACCTGGGAGATCTTTGTTTTTAATTTAGTAATCCAAAAAAATAATGTTACTTTTCTTTCTGTGGGTTAATAATTTATTCTCATCGGATTAAATCTAAGCGTGATGTCGCTGTGATTGAACTAAACGTCGGCACTTCTCGACATCCTGAGAATTAGGTCAGTGTTCACAGCAACGGCTTTTGATTGTGTTTCAAGGCACGGAGACAGTCCGGAAGGTGAGATCCTAATAGGTGATGCATCCTTCAGCAGGTCATAATTACATACAGTGAAAACAAGTCCAGCGGAAAGAGGGGAGAAATTTCCTCTGAGATAACAGAGCTGACTGCTGACCAGCCCACTTGTGAGTAAAATCTAATTTGCTCTTAATGCCATTTGCCGTGAAGGCACAAAGCGGTCCTGGTCCCACCTTGAAACAATCTCGAGCCAAAATAAATAAATAGATAATGCAGATTGGTGTCTGTAAGCAGAATCTTTCGGTGTTTGGACATCTCTGAGCAGCCCCCAGACTAGTGGGGGGAAGGTCACGCTACAAAGGGAGAGTATGGTGACGCTCATGCAGCGAGCAGCCCTCCTCACCAGTCAATTACAGCACATAAACACTCATCCTTCAGACGCTGCATAAAGCCGCTTATTTTTAGTGCACTGCGGGGCTTGGCACATTCAGCTGCCCAGCGATATTCCAAATTGATTTTATAACTTTAGCAATTAGTAAAGGAATTTAGCAAGGGAATCTATAATGTCTTCCATGAAATATTACCGCTGCCGTTTCAATCTATTTCATGCAATTGTATAAATATCCAAAATAATATGTATTTGTTAAAAGTGTGAATGAGACATATTTGGAGCCGCGGTCCATAAATGCATGAAACTATCCATCCATTTTTCCATAACCGCTACAGGGCTGAGACTGAAAAAAACACTTGCATAAAGCATTTTGACCATTTGATTTAAATACACCATAACAAAGGACTGAGGCCCATGCCCTCCTAACATAAGATATCCATTCCTTCACTGACCCTTTTGTGTAAAACTTCACCGTGACCCCTACCACAATCCCTGTGAATCAATAAGAATGGCAAACGGTGTTTCTAAACGAACAGCAGCCACAGAAACAGGAGGGGAGAGGAAAGGAATGAGGGAGCAACGAGGAACATACACAATGGCAAAGGAGCCTGCATATTATGGGATGCACTTTGGATAAATCTTCTCGGCAGCGAGGCAAAAAGCGGAGGAAACGGCGAAGCGAAAGGATTAAGGCTATCCGACAACTCGCGGCTTCCCGTAAAAGCCAGAAGCCCTCAGTACGACCCTCTCACAAGCAATTCCAGTTCTATGTTTAGCTGCGTCGGAAAATCCCGGTTTCTCTGAAAATTTCACATATTCAGATTTTTTTTTTAAGATTCTCAAATACAATTTTTTTTCGTATACAGGGCATATCTAGGATTCTGTTCATATATCACATGCTGCGAATTCATCTACTATTTAAATTATAACTTCAAAGAAAGTAAATATGATGTGAAGACTTTATTAGCAGAACATAATGCATTCATCCACTACACTTAAAAGTGAAAACTCAATATTTACATAACAAAATGTTTTAATAAAAAATATCATATAATTACAACAATCTATTTAAGCATATATAATTTCTTCCACATACATTTATATAACATCTTTCTCTATATATACAATATTAATTGTCCTGACTCATTATACCTCTTTACAATATTACACAGTTTATCTCAGGGTAATCCCTGTGCGACACAACTCACCTATTTTAAACAATAGATGTCTGAGCATATACAAGTATTTTACTTTTTAGTAAAGCTTTAAATCGTCGTGGATTTTATTATATTTAAATACGTATCTTTATAGGCTGAATGGAGAAACGAAACAACCGCTAGATCGACATGTTTTAGACGTCAAATTACAGCTTCGAGCCTATTTTCACCAACG
This sequence comes from Stomatorhinus walkeri, assembly GCA_026784285.1. Classification (NCBI taxonomy): domain Eukaryota; kingdom Metazoa; phylum Chordata; class Actinopteri; order Osteoglossiformes; family Mormyridae; genus Stomatorhinus; species Stomatorhinus walkeri. Next base: position 10,786,620 of record JAODUD010000134.1, read on the forward strand.
AGGCGTCTTGTGCCTTGCACGCCTTTAAAAAATCCAATTGCATCGGTCTTAAAAATAAAGGTAGGGTTAAAAGCAATGAGCTGCCAATCGCCGAAGAAGATGCGTTTTGCTCTTTTTTTGGAAATTTGTCTGTACAGTCTATTAGGGTGCATTTTATTTATTTTTGTTAGCAGTAGCGGTTAGAAATCCGCCGCCACTGCCTCCCGATTCCTTCGCGCAGCGTAGTTGCCTTTTGGATCGGCTGCGTGCACACCTGTGGGAGAGGAATGAATAGAGGGGGTGTGTGAACGACGAGCCCCAGACTGGCTGGCGCCACCAGCAAAACAGAAGGCATGCTTGATCAACAACCCAAAACAAACCAGGTCAAACAACAAGCAGTTCCCTGGGCTTGGGCAAACTTACAAGACGCAGCTGCCGAGAGCACCAGTCAGCGCTCATTTACAAGGGAGATGACATTTTAACCCTTGCTACACAAGGGACATTCATTGCGCAACTAACAGCTGTGGCCACGACGTTGCCAATATCCCTGTCGCGCAGATGCGCCCTTTCCCAAAATCTGTAGACTCTTCAAGCCCGGTCAATTGTGCCGATTCGGGTCTGCGAAATACTAACTAAACTTTGACAGATACGATCTGTTTACATTCCAGTGTCTAAAACATGACATGTTATTCTGCGAGCAGATATTTCTACAGTAGGCTACTCACCACTGCGCCAAATTTCAGCGACACAGAATTGTGTCTTCTTGCTTTTTGATAATTGTCGCCTGAAATAATAAAACAAATGCGTAAGTAAATGCCTAAAAACAAAGCAAAGTATCTTACTGACATCAGACACAATATTTGTATCAATTATCCTTCAGTTACCGGGTTACAGAATAATCGTACGCACATGTATATGTAAGTATATAGACTATATACATGTATTTTTTTACTTTGCATACTGACGTTACATCACATCGCGGGCCTTTTGGCGCATAGGCAATGCTTGAGCAAATAAAAAGACGGGTTGTCGGTCGGTGGAACATTTATGTACTCCATCAAAGCTAAAACCGCAAGAAGTTGCGGGAGAGTTAACAGGAGCAGCAAAAATGCACCGCACGAGTACCGCACTGCCGTTTCCCTTGCGGGGTCGTTGCCCCGTGCTCCCCCTAGATGATGGGCAGCCTACCTGTTCATTATTGAGAACCGTCAATGGTGTCCTGCTGGTGGTAGGCGGACATGTCCCATGCTGCTGCTGTTGTTGTTTCAAAAGGGCAGGGTGCGTTTCCAGCGCTAACTGCAGGTCCAAAATGTAGTCTATTACATGCTGAAGGATTTCCACTTTGCTGACTTTCTTATCCTGCGGTATGGTGGGCACCAGCTTTTTCAGGCGACTGTAGCAGTCGTTCATGTTGTACTGCAGGCAGAAGAGGTCTTCTTCTTCCATTTTGCACCGGGCGATGTTCATGCTGTGCTCCGACAGGCATCGCAAAGCGAACTCACCGCAGCCCGGCGATTCTTTCTGTGGGCGGACTGGAGTAATAGCTTTCATTTTATTAAAAAAAATAACGAATAGCTTGGAGAACGAAATGATCACCGACACCGAACGCCAAGTTAAATCTACCGCTACGGAAAACGGTAAAAAAATATATAGACAGAGTGCGAAAACGTCGAATGGAGAGAAGAAATACAAAATCACATTAATATAAAACACAATATTTGTACTATACTAGTATCTTGAAGCACTACTACTCCCTACTTCACCAGGCACGGCGTAGAGAAAATGAATTCAATCCGTACATTTATACAGTAAAGGGGAGGCGCCATCCACGACTGGGTGACAGTTCTGGGCGAGAAACTGGTCAATCACAAGGCTCCCGATGCACATGATAGATCACAAGGGCCTATAACAAGGCGTGTCCGTGCGCTGCGGCGGGTCTCCATCAGGGGCTGATCGCTGGGTTGAAGGTAGAGGGAGGGGGTGAGCCTGTGTGTGTGTGACGGTGCGTGCGTGAGTGACTGGTTACAGTAGGTAGCTATAAAATTATTTTCAATACAATAAAACGTTATCATTATACGGTTATTGACATTGTTTATCAAATCATTTTTCACTCATTGAAATAACAATAGTAATGTTAACAACGACAAAAGAAGCATTATTATTACTATTCGTTGGCAAAGGGAATTATCTACAGAATCATTACGTTACAGTAAAATTATATTTCACTTATTGATAAGCATCGTACGGCAAGGTAAAGCTGGTAGATTCCATTCTCACAAAATGTGTTATACAGTCAGTGATACGCTGAAAGTATGTCAGCATCTTCCATAGTAATGCTAACTCCACACTAGACTGATCATTCCCAAAGCATTATTTTTGTTGAAGCAGCAGATAGTCTGATTTTTTTTTTACCACACCGTATACCTATTTTATGTCATAGTTACTTCGCTGTGGTCATTTAAATATCATCTAAGTTTAAAAAGGAAGAAAATAAAATATCCATCCTCCTGCCTAGGGTTACGGGAAAGAAAATAAACCGAATTATGAAGAAACTGCGGTGCCGTCGTTTGCGTTTAATGTAGGCTACTGTATTCAGTCTTCTGTTTGCATTTGCATATGGAATTTTCATATATCATAGTCATAAGTACAACAGCCACTGTTATACTATAGATTCGTTTGTCCTTCATTTACAGAAAATATCTAAAACGGTTGTAGTAATAAATTTTATTTAAATTATGGCTCGGATTATTGTACTGATCCTGTGAACGTGTGTTTGAAGTGAATAAAAGGCGCTGGGAGCCCCCGCCGCTCCCATTCCTTCACCCAGCTGCGCACTTCGCGCGCCACATTCCGCCGCTCTCTCGCGCACATATTGCGCCGTTTTGCTCCTCGCTGACAGCTGATTCATCGGCTCAGCAGCCCAGACTGGCTGGCGCCAGCGCCGTGACGTCACCCCATTCACACGGCGCTCCTCCCGCCGGCGTAGCCGGGGCGCGTTGCCAGGGCGATGTGGACGCCCGGCTCGCGGCTTCCGAGCTGCGCGCCGTGTCCGCGCGCTGTTTTCCCGCATCCCGCCACTCTGCTAAGCGTGGCGCGGCGTCGGGGCAGCGCGCCCGCTGCAAGACCTGCTCGGCCGCTTTTCAGGCTCTTGGATCAGTTCTTTGCAGGTGCAAGGCTTTTTATGAAGATGGTTGACAACACTGTTTGTGTTGCCCTCACCTCTACGTCCGTGAGACTGTTTTAAAAACAATATAAAAACATTTAAACTGGGTAAAATATATACCAAATAGGACAATGAGTTGTCATGATCCTTATTTTAAACCTGTAAGTAATTCGATGAGCAATAATATTTAAGATAGAATTTCTTTGTAATGTAAACGTTGAGAGCCACTAGTCATCTTTTCCGTGCCTGCGAACGAAGAATTTCCGCGAGGATTTGCATTTCTTTGGCTCATTAGTCCTGTCACAATAATTTATCCTGGTAATCACAGGCTTGGCATTTGCCGAAAGTCTTTATTTTGCGACCAGTTTTTCTCAGTTTGGGGTTTACCATGTATTTTATGGTTTTGAGACTGCAATATGTCAAGTTTTTATTTTTAAAGCCCAAGAAATAAGACTTGTAGTTCAGAAGGCATCTGAGCAGAATGCAATGCGTAATTCTGGTACCTCACGTCAGCCAGACCAGGGTTTGTCTTGCCTCATGTCACACGCTCCCAGGAATTGGCACCAGACTCACCACAACTATGACCTGGATAAGCGGCCTTAGCTTTGACTTTCTGGGTGTCAGAGAGATGTGCAAAGATGTGTTAAATATATCCTCTAGACAGGTCTCCTGCCGCTCCTATGCAGGATAAACAAACATAAACAAAAACCAATGTGTTCCTCTGAATTTAAAGTGTGTTCTTAAGTACCTAGAGTACTCCCTAGAAAATATACTGTTGAATTTTGTATTAAAAGCATCTGAATAAGCTCGCTAAAATTTCTCACCAAAGAACAACAATGTGATTTGAGGTTTGAGTGTGCATGAAGCAGATCTACATCGCAGATGTCAAGCTAACCTGAATGCTGTTACATCTGTCTGCAGGATATAAACAAAAGCAACACTGATTTCAAGCTTATTTAATACCTTCACAATCTGAGGCCTGTACTACAAAGCGGGGTTACTGGCTTATCGGGGTAACTTGTCGGATTTAAGGTAGTCTGGGCAAAATGTAAGTGAACGAATATGAATTCCATTTAAACTATGGTACCTTAAATCTGACAAGTTACCTCGATAAGCTAGTAACCCCGCTTCGTAGTACAGGCCACTGGTCTGGGGAGTGTCTTTGGTCTTTTTGTCTTCAATGTTAAACTTATTCTTATGTGTTTTATATTATTTTAGTTTTCAATTAAAATCACAGACTGGCGGAACAGTGCTCATTTAAACTTGATGTCAAGTATGGTGCAGTTTTGAAACAGTGTTCTCACAGTGGGGGGGGGAGGGGGGGGTTATAAGGAAAACAAGGTAAAGGATGTTTCTTGGTGTACATCTGCTGATGAGGGATGCTGTGTGTCTGCCCTGATAAGTGTTAGTGGCGGATTGGAGCTCAGCATCAAGGTCCATGTTGTTGTTTACATACCCATTTTATGCTGGACGCTGCCTCAGTTGTTGTTAGTTTTGCACATGAAAAGTTTTAAGGGATTGACGCTTATCAGTCATCCATCCTCTGTGGTCAATCTACAGGAAAATGGCCGCTTATTCTCCCCCAAGGCAGAATGTGGAGCTCCGCCTCCATTCAGCTGCTAACTGGGTCCCAGTCACACTATGCAGCCGATATTATCACGACCAGTTGATATTTTGGGTAGTGTTTGTGGGAAATGTCAATGAATACTTAATCATATTAATACGATTTATCAAGGAAGGATTTTAGGAATCATTTCAGATTAGTTTATTACCAAACTGGAATTTTAGGCCTTTGAAAACCATGACAGCTTCAAGAATAACATTAATTATTAATCTATTGGTCCGCTGGTAAAATCTGTCCAACATTGTTTTCCACCTCTGCGTACATAGTTTTTTTTTTTTTGTTAACTTCGATTATGTAACCGACAGCGCTGTGAAGCTCCCTGTATTACAGCATTGACTGTGGTGACTAGGCACCACCCGTGTCTGTGTCTCCCCAACCGCTGTCGTGTAAGACGATCAGATGAGTTACACAGGACCGGTTGTTTCGGTCGCCATGGGGAGAGACGGTGGGACCTGAGACGTCGTTTGCACAACTCTTTGTGTCTCCCCCACGCTGCAAGTGTAAAAATAACAGCGGTGTCCTTCTGTTTGTTTACTCGGGGGCCGCCCTCGTCAACAGGGCAGATTACAACGCTGGTGCTTCTCCTCAGCCCCTCTATGCAGGAAACTGCGGAACTGCAGCTGGGGAGACATCTGGCCTCCCGTCTAACTGATCACCGCTCAAATGTGTCACACTTTGCCAAGCACCCCAAAGAAACAGCACACAGGAAAATACGTGAATGGATGCAAATCCGCTAAAATTCAGCTCTCATTGACAAACGCCTATTTGGTGATGTGAATCTTATAATCTCCATTCGACAGACACACAGCCCCAGAGGAAACGCGTGTTTTATTGTGTTTTATTTACATATTTTGGGTCATCTGCATTCTTCTTGACCATATGTTAATTATCATTCCCCTCGCTGCTCACATCAAAGATGCATATGTGTCTGGTTTAAATATGAGCCTTTTTAATGGAAATGCTCTGAAAATATAAAAAGTGCAACCAAAGTAGCATATTACCCACATAAATAAATCTGGAACGACTAACCAGTCTGTCTGTCTGTCTGTCTGTCTATCTATCTATCTATCTATCTATTATATGGTCCCTTGTGTCTGATGCTGGAATGTTATGTAAACTGGCGCAATCAACTGACAACTGGATACTGACAATCACTAGTTAGTTATTATGAGTTAACCAGTCATGCTTGTGTATATGTTTATCTGATTATATCTTTATCGTATTTTTTTATCTAGAATTAGTAACCAAACATTCTTAGAGCTGTCAGAGTCAAGACACCTTTCTCTCAGATGTATTGTAATTGTTTATTTTCAGAGGCAGCCTCTTATGGCCCAATGCGGAACATAACTTCAAGGGGTTATGTCAACATTTACACACGAGACCCATCCTGCTGATCATGAGCAGCAGCTTCTGGAGTAAACTTAAGGTGAATTTAAGATGAAAAGCTCCCTTTTTAGAAGGATTGACTATTGCGATGCGCGACAGGAGAGATCATGTTATGGTATCATTTTAAATTCCAGAATTTTTGATCTTCGGAAACACGAGGGGTGGTGAAATAGCAACCAATAAGTAGAGATGAGAAATTGTGTTATCGAACATGTCTGCGTGTCAAGACCCCC
>JAODUD010000134.1:10796570-10811064 GCA_026784285.1 Stomatorhinus walkeri
TTTCCCCCCCCCCCCCCCCCCCCCAATTTGCTCAAAGCCACTGAAGATCCGCATCATGTTTGAATTGGGACACTAAACAGCTTGTGAATATTATTTTCTAAGAAATTCTGTCACACTTAACTTAAATTGCCTCGGATAATGTGGATTAACTGCCAAAGCTCACCCTAACTAGCTAGTTTATAAAAAATACTTAACAGAGACGAGATGTGGAAACTGAGAGGTTGAACCCAGTGTACTGAACTTTTAATGGGGAAAAATAATGGGCAAAGAGTGTGATTATTTTTAAAACCAGAAAAACACAGAACATAAAGTACATTTTTGCTGCCATAATTTGTTTATTCTCGTGGCCCAAAGACCTCAGCACATTGGAAAAGAAAAAAATAAGGTGGAATATTTTATGTTTAAAATCACAGTTGTTGACTAGAAAATTGGGTGTGTTATTAAGATCAAAAGGAACTGATTGAAGCTGGAAATGTAATCTATTATGTTTTGTTTTTAATGATGATTATGTACCACTGCTTTGGACTAAATGTGCTTTATATTTTTTGGGGATAATATTTAGTGAGCAATGAAAATTGAAGGAATTAAAAATACCCTTCTTTCCACATTCACTGAATATTTATTTGGATAAGACCCAACAGTAACTTTAGCTGCCCTGGGAATGAAGTTTACTCTCAGCTACAGTGGAAAGTTGAAGAATTTATAAACTTAGTCAAGTGACAAACCGTGTTGTTTACCCTTTTCAAGGATTAATTGATTAATCATGCAAAAGAATAAGGCTATTCATTGATATGAATGGGAACAGTGTAATATCTATTGCATAAATGACTTGGCAGCAGAGTAATGAACGTGGTGGAAACTGCATAAGATTAATATAAGCGTAAGCTGATTATTCGAACTTATAATTTGTGCGCGTGTGTATTTGTAAAATGAAGGATGAGAATCCATTAGCATATATGGTACCCAAACAAAAACGACAATGCAAATAACGCAGATGCAAAACCCTTGGCCTGTCTTCGCTGTAGATGTGATTCAGGCATAATTCCCTTGTACAGTTGCTAAGGCAGATACTGGGGGGTCAAAAATGCATTTACTTAGGCTGATATTTTTACTTAACATGCAGTTTTGTTGGAAACTGATCTGATGGAAAAGCTGAAATGATAATTAATAGCTGGTAGTATGATGTGATGAGATTTAAATGATGTTGGTTTTCAGCTATTGGGTGTCAGAACTGGATATAGTCACAGGCATCAGTATACATAAATTTGTATGTTGTCCCTGGTGTTTTCCCTCTGTACCTTTTCCCGTTTTGGTTCCCGTCTTCAGGATCCTTATGGCCAAAAACTGGCTTCTGTCACCGATTTCCACACCCTGTCTGACCCCCTAGTGTTTGCTTGGCGCCACCGTCCTCAGAAATTTGCAGGGCTACTTTTGTCAGGTAGATATGCAGATCTGATCATGTTTAGGCTGACAAGGACTCCCTTCCGCACTCCAGACACCTACGTGCGTTCAACGGTAATTTCCCACTGAACGCCTCTACCTGTTCGATTTCCACCTGCGTTGATTGTGTGTCGTGTGGTGCCAACAGGTGTGATTTGGCTGACTGTGGCACAGTGTTGAAAGTTGCTGAGATTTTATGGGGACCTAAATTACATAGACATAGAGCAGAAGTGTTGAGGCACCTCAGCAGACAATTCCAGAGAGGGAGTGAGGGATTAACTCCTTTTCTTCCAGAAAAACCTATCAGCAAGGGCCTTGTGGGGGGGAAGGTTTTGATATCCACCCCCCATCCCATTCCCAGTTTCCTTTGTGTTGCCACCCTCACTGTAATCCAACATGACACAGTTACAGGCGGCCAGTCATCGGCGTGGCCAATCGGCGCATGGCAACCGGCGGGGATGGCTGTCTGTGTGCCCCGCGTGGCGGCGTGAAGGGGCTGTGTGCCGCGCGAGGCGAGTCGGCTGCTTTGATGTCAGGGAAAGCGCCAAGCAATTTCTGAAGGGTTTTTTTTATGGTGCACAATAGGTGTCTCGAAAGTAGTAGAAGAAAATCGCAATGACGCATTGACGGAGAGAAGAGGGCTTTTTTCCGACTGACAAGAAGTCCAGTGCTACTTCAGGATGATAATTGGATCCTACATCTTTGTCATTTCCACCACGGTTTAGAATTTCAAACAAAAAACGTTCTTGGCCTGTTGGCCAGCTTCATCTCTGCTTTGAAACAGACTCCCATCTCAGCTGCTTTGTCAGTGACAGTTTACCTGAGAGTACTTTGGTGGGCATTAAAAGTAAGACTACATGCCTGTAAAACTGTTGATATTTTAAAGTTCATGACTGTTTCATGCAGCAAGCCTTTCTATATAAACAAGTATGGTTTAACTCATTATATACATTCTTTTTTTCGGTACAATAAATGTATAATTAAACTTCACAATACAATTGTATTCATGGAGGAGAGTTTACCTTAAATGACATAATAAATACCCAATGATTCTTCTTCCAGTTGGTTATCTAGTGTAGCCTGGTCTTCACACAGGCATGGGGCACCGAGCAGGGGAACATTCTGGATATGATTGCAGTCCATCACAGGGCACGAAATAAATTGTGCAATGTCTTACTTAAGCCTTATCAAAATCAGGTTTATTGGTCAAATTTGCTCACACACACACAGAATCAGATTCCAGTTGTCAATGGCCCTCCAGTGTACTTACATGACAGCTTATATGCAGTGGATAAAAACATACTGATGTCAGTGGTAACATGCTGTGCGGTCGATGCATGCTGTGTACTAGCTGAGATCTCTGCCTTGGTGGAAAAGGGTAAAGCGATGTGCAGCTCAACGGCTTGGACACCAGGGATGGAAAGTTGGAGTCCCATGGCAAGAGTTCCACCGCAGTGGCACATTCACCATGTGAATGCACATGCATTCACGGTTCTGTCATGAGGAGAGCCTGCTCCCCTCCAGCGTCACCCAGCTAATTCCCACCCTAGTGTCTGCTTCTCCTGCACCCCCCCCCCCCCACCCCCAGCTCATGGAACATTTGTGCAGGGAGTGTGGCATGTGCCTCGCAGGTTGGGCTGGGCCAGGCCAGGTGTGCTGTGTCATTTAACTGCTTTGGGTCTGATTCTCACACCGACATTGTGCTGGCACCTGAATGGGGTGGCTGCTGGGACAATGGTCACCATTGTTACATTAATGTATCCAAAGATAATTAGTCTGAAAGCTGTCAAGCGCCAAGCTTTGGCTACAGCCCCGGATTGGGGCCGGCGAAACTATCCATTAAAAACGAATTCGTCTCCATCTTAGAAAGTTTCAGACCCTTTCATGACTTGCGCCCGACCTCAGTGGCCACCAGAGTCATTTCCTGTAAGCGGCCTCATTATTTTCCATGGCTCCCAGCTTAGCTTATTTTCAGCACTGTTGTGAAATCCAGAAGATCTGCCTGAGCCATTGACATGTTTTCTGTCTTCTGAGATCACAGATTAAGACTGTACTAAACTGCTGAAGAACTCCGCAACATATGCTTTGTGTTTTTCTCCCCGCGGGTGGCATGACGTCATATATTATCCTGTTCATTTCAACTGCTAGACATTACCATCAATTTTGTCCAATATCGTTTTTTTTTAAGGCTCTTTTGCCAGCTCCTGTTGTTCAATAACGCATTGATGTCTCGGAGACGTGCACAAATAACCACTCTTGAATTCATGGCTTTATTTTTTCTCTAACGGTCGAGAATTTCTAAAGAGCTAATTATTCCCCTCATTTAGAGAATGAGACAGGAGCCAGAAAAAAATACATTAGAAAATACAAAGTTTCTTAGCATTATGTATGTTGATGGGATTGTGGAGCGACAGAAGGGCTGTTAAACTTAACTTAGATTTTAGATACGAGATTGAGGGGCTGTTAAGCTTAACTTAGACATTAGATACAAGATTGAGGGGCTGTTAAGGTTGACTTAGACCTTAGATACGAGAATAAGGGGCTGTTAAGCTTGACTTAGACCTTAGATATGAGATTAAGGGGCTGTTAAGCTTGACTTAGACCTTAGATATAAGATTGGGGGGCTGTTAAGATTGACGTAGACCTTAGATACGAGATTGAGGGGCTGTTAAGCTTAATTTAGATGTTAGATACAAGATTGAGGGGCTGTTAAGATTGACTTAGACCTTAGATATAAGATTGAGGGGCTGTTAAGATTAATTTAGACCTTAGATATGAGATTGAGAGGCTGTTAAGCTTGACTTAGACCTTAGATGCGATAACAATTGCATCATTTTGTAAACAAGTTTTAGTCTTTAATCTCCCAAACAGTCTATGATCCTAAATTGTGTGGAGGACATGTACACTTGACCGGAGCACAAAAGAAGGAGTCAACAGCATAAAGTCACATTGATTTGTGAAGCTTCATAGGCTGAGATTTACTTCAAAATGAGCTTGAAGGAGTGGCTCATTTCTGCTGGCCCTGTGCTCAGCTCTCCTCACGACATCAGTGTTACGCCTGAACGCTGGATCCTGTGACCACCAAATGCCACTAATGGATGTGAAGAGGTTGGTAATGTGTGGAATGGGCAGAGAACTATTCTCTGGTATGTAAAACGGAACTGCAGAGTGCTAAAAGCTGCCGAAAAGTAGAGCGGACTTTAAGATAAAAAAATAAAGGATGAGTGTCGTGATTATGAAGCCAACTACCTGAATAAGAATCGCTAAAAGCAACCCTTATTTTGAGGTTTAGGTGCCGGTGCTGCACCTGACAGCAGTGTGTAATATAATTATATCATGCATCATAAAATGGTTCGCTAAAAGAGTCACAGTCAAATAGGACAAGAACCCTTACAGTGTTGCCAGAAAGTTCATGAGAAATCCACTCCAAAGGCCACTGCAAGTCACAGCTGCAAACTGGCTGCCTCTCGCTCCAGGTTACAGCATCGCTGTCCCTGGAAAACCATATCTGCTCATGTGTGTTCACAGTATCTGGAGCTCCAGTGATGTTGTCCACCGTCCGCTGGGCTGCATGCAGCGCCACAAAACTGCCTTCCACCCGGGACGTGCACCGACAGCTGCAAAATATGAGTTGAATGATATTATTCTTGTGGTTAGATAATGTGTATATTATGTATATCAATATATGCATCAGAATATGTGTATCACTGGAGACTCTGACTTAACTGTCAGAAACTTTTTTCAAAACTTGTGTGCTAGCTAGTGAGTTAGCAGGAATTGCAACAGTCTATGGTAACTTTGCAGCAGTCTATGGCGAGAGGCTTTGTGTTTTATTTTGGTTTAAGGATAGATAGTTTTCATACATTTATTTATTTTGATACAAATAGTTTGGGAGATTATGGGCAGAGTGTAATTACACTTTACTAATAAACCTGTACCGAATTTCATATTGGTCCCAGCACTGAACTTTCAGGAACTTCATGTTTTTCTAGTGACAGAGTGAGTGGAGTATCCACTGAAGGATGGATATTTGCAATGGGAGTTCAAAATACTCCTGATGTACCAGTAGCTTACGGTCTATGTTTATTTAACTGACCTCATCAGTACATGTGGTACAAGTGCAGTGGCCATGCAGTCCAAGTGTTATGCAAATCTTCGGTGGAGTAAAACTGAAGGATTTGACTGATGTTCTTCATTCAGTCCCATGTATTAACTGTCTTGCCCCTCCCCCTTGGTTATACAGTAATTGTATGAAGGTTTCTGGTCTTGTTTGTCTGAGGTCACTGTTGACCTGAGGAGGACAGATGTGAAACTTAATCTTCATGAACCTATTTAAGAATGGCTATAAGAGGAATTAAAAATTTATTTTGAATTTGTTTCAGTGGGTCTCCCTGGGTAGAATGAAAAAAAAAAACATGGAATAACTGAATAGATCTATACCATTCATCTGGAAACAAATGTACAGTTTGTACTTTAAACTCTGCACTGTTTAGAAAATACCATTAACTGAACCTGCATTTTTCTACAGATATGTAAATATGAAATGATTGCAAAACACTGAAGGCAATGGATCCTAAACGTATATGTATTTAACCTAAACAGTCTTATCAAACCCAGTAAACTGTCACAAGATAATATATCAGGTAATTGTCAGGGCGCTCAGTGTGTGGGCTGGTGCAGCATGTATTTAGGTTAAATAATGGTCTTTCCTGTTTAATATGACTGGTGTCCTGAGTCGATTTGCAAGCCAGAAAGTCACCCAGTTTGGTTTAGGCCACAGACCGTTTCCTGCAGATTCCACAGCTCTGCCAACGACAACAGAGGCTCCTGATGTATTGACCTCATTGGTAAAAGTGATCCATACCCGAGCACTCTCAAATCGAGAGCTGGCACGTCACTTCAGATCTGTGGCACGGAATTGAAAAGCTTAAATCATGCCGCTATTGCCTGCCCAACAATGCACCATTAGAATATAAAACGGAGAAGCAGCTTCTTCTGACCAAAACAGGCCCTGGTATTATTAAAAGCATTAATGCACAGTCACGTTCTGCTTGCTGCATAACTTGAAAAAACCCCAGGAATTCATTAAAGTAGGCTCACTCACAGATGCAAACTTTAGCCTTTCGACGATTGAATCTGCATATCAGAATTCTAATCAGAGCACCCGTAGCTGTCTTGCTGTAATAAAACCCTAATTTTACTAAGGCCTACCTTGGCCTAATGTAAGCGCTCTCTTTGGGCTGGCATTAGGACCACGCATGCTGCAGCATTTATGCCTTAGCGTGTCATTTTAATGAGGAGACAAATTTGGGAACAGTAGCATCTTCACCAGAAAGAAAGAAAAACAAAGAACAGAGTCAAGAGGAGACGCGACCATGGCCACCATCGGCACCTGGAAGACGGGCCCCCATCCAAGAACTGAGCAGGCAGGGGGGGTAGCCGGGCGCTGTTGCTCTCCCGGAGACTCGCATGTGCTCCCGGGACGCGTGAGAGTCCCCAGCCGTGCTCCTAATCCAGCCCGATGTGGGTTTCTGCTTTTGGCTGCACGCCACCCGCCATCGGAGGGATTTTCCCCATCGTGCTCAGCGGAAGACGGCCAAACCTCTTAGAGTGCGAGCATGTGTTTTCTGTCCTCTGAATGCAGCCCACGTCGAGAGCGCTGTCTGAATGCTCTGTAATATCAATAATTGATGCTCTTGAGGAGTAGTAATTAAATTAGTTAATTATGCCGGTAAAATTACATGTAATTATGTGACTGGAGGGTATGTTTAGTAAATTAGTCTCATCCATGCTAGTAGTGTATAATGCTGCCAAATTTGGTTCCTTGATGATTAGGTAATTTTGATACCTCTTTCAGGAATTAATGAATCATTTACAGGCAGAAATTCGCTGATTTGTGTTTTGCCATTTTTTCTGCAAGCCTCTGATTTGAAGGCAATATGGCATGAAGCCCATGAACCTTAATCCATAAATAACCATATATTACATGATATATGCCTTGATATAAATCAGATTTGTATTGATGTTTTGTTTATTTTTTGTCTGGTGACAGAAGCGTGGAAAGGATTTACATAGAAAGGCAAAAATGTCTTGTTATTTCAATGTTATAATAAAAAAAACGGCAAAATGGGCCAGATGTCGAGATGTTTTTAAATGTAAATAGTTGTAATAATATAGCATGAGCTGTAACACTAACAGCAAAGAGGAACACTGCTGATGAATGAACATCCCATACAGGGCCCCCCCCCCCAGTGACCTGTTACTTCAGGAACTGGGTCCAGGCCCTCTCCATACTGGAAACCTGCTTTGGTCGATGCATTTGTGAGGCTGAAAATGAAAGGATGCTGAGCTTGTGCATTGTAACATGGTAATACCCCAAGAGTCACCACACTCACTGCGGATACTATGGCAGGTGGAACTCCTTTAACACCTGAGAGGCCCCGGTCCCTCTGTAAATGAATACCCATCATCAGTAGAACAACAACAACAACAAATTAATTTTTGTATAGCATGCTTTCACAACATCACATCGTCTCAAAGCACTTAACAGCATCCCTGCCCAAAGCCCCCAATGAGCAAGCCAGAGGCGACAGTGGCAAGGAAAAACTCCCTAGAAGGAAGAAACCTTGGGAGGGACCAGAATCCAAGGGGGAGCCCAACCTCCAGGGGTCGGCAGGGAAAGTCAAATTGGAGAGATGGCTAAGTCACACAGTCTAAGTCATAAAATATGAGTCACAACTGGGGAGCACGGGCCCTAAATGTTATTCTATGTCATGCACCGTGTCATGCACTTTAATCACCGTGAATACATGCTGGATAAGAGGATGGAGGGATGGATGGATGGATGGATGGAATGATGAACGGATGGATGACTTTAATCTCATTGTATAACAGAAAAGGTATCTTGTTAGGATTATACGAATTTACATCAATAATAAAGCCATAGCAATGTTTATAGCACTAACCCTCAGGCTGATTTATAAGGCAGCTGCAAACAAGGCACTTATATCGAAAATGACCTAAATATCTTAGCTTTCTCCAGGATTACACACTCACACCTCTTGATGACCTAACGGCATCCATCACACCACTGGAAACAGGAACTGCCTGCTGATTGGTCAGAGGGAACATGACTGTTATTGTCACATCAAGGTTACCTGCAGCAGGTGTGGTTGTCCTGCATGGCCACGCCCAACTCTCCATAGGCAAGTCAAGCAGCGGTATGCCCCCCCCCCATTTTATTTATCACATCCATGTGCCATTTTTTGCTCTCACTGTGACATGTCACACATATATAATATGGCTTCTGTAGCCCACATCCAGACCCTGACGTTCCACCGTACTTTTCAGTATAATCATGATTATTAATTGTGATTATACCATAACTTGGCACTAAACTAAAAAAGGACTTTGAGATTAATGGCCTACTTGTTTTTATCTGTCTCTCCAGAAGTTTTAAGGAGATTATTTCTAACCCTTTCGCCCACAGTCTCTGCAACTAAAAGAGCCATATTTTACTTGGAAATTAAAGGTCTAACAAAAAATGAGGTCTAATACATTCCAAAAAAATCTATTTTTAATTATGAATGCTATTGAAACATAGCAGAGCTACACTGAAAACAAGTGTTATGAAATATTTTATTTTTATGCCTTATGTTGTGCTCAGGACATCCTGTATATCCTTACAGCAACACATAAAATTTTAAAATGACGTTTATGAGTACCTAGTAAGAAGAGCACGTGCCGTCAGAGCGTTGAAGCTTTATAACTGTCACCTGCCAGGCTGTTTGCATTTAGGGCGTTTTACTTTGCTGTGAGATTGACAAGATGTCTTGTCCAGTTAGTATGCTCTGTGTACAAGAAGGGCAGCTCAGTTATGCCTCTGAGACTGTCAGTTTTTAACTTCCCCTTAGGCAGAAGCCCATTAATTCATGTCGGTAGAAAATTGCGAAGTGCATTTTCTCTCCTGAGATGTCTTTGGGAGTTAATTGCCTTATTCCACTTGTTACCGACTCACATGCAAACACACATTTTACCCCAGGGAGAGTGAGGAACGTTTTTTTTTTGTTGTTGTTGTTGATTTATTTAGTGTGAAGTTGCATCCATAAACATGGAGAGTGCAGGGAATCACAAAGGGCACTCATCCGGGGGGAGATTCGAGCCGACTGTGCAACTGGCCAAACCGTGTAAAAAATAAAGGAATAACAACTGACTCAGAAGCCACACTTCCTCTTCCCTTTGCTGTCATGCTTCTTTCCCAGAATGGGACGCAGACAGCACTGTGTAGCTGGACGTCAATGGGGGGGGGGGGCACCCTGGACAGGATAGCTGTCCATCACGGTGCACATACACAATCACACACTGTGGCCGATTTGCAGCCGCCAATTAACCTAAATATCTAAAACATTGTGATTTTAAATATTTTTTGAACCTCAAAATTCAAAGGCTTCCTATAATCATTAACTGTTAGGCAAAAAATGCTGCACAAGGGGCCTAAATTAAAAATAAAAACCATATGTGGTAAACTTGTGAAAAATTTCCGAGGCAAATCCACTGTATTTTGTACTGTAATTTTTTTCGTTTGGCATACCCCAATGCATATATGTCATTCATCTCATTATATTAACCTTCAAGGTGCAGTCAATCAAAAATTTTGTGTGTGTGTAGTCGCCCTCAATGTCACTTCATAAAGACCTCTTCTCACAAATGACGGCAAACATTAAATAATCTCTTTAATTAGATCTCCTAATCCTCTTGTGAGTCTACTTTAGTGGAAGGGGGCCCTGTTATTTAATGGAGTTAGCCATGGGTGACTTTAGGACTGGTCAAGTTCTATTAAGGAGATAGCAGCATTAAGGCCCAATGAACACGCATCACTTCCTGTGACCTGGTGCTCCCCTCCTACGTTTGCCACACAAGTGACTGGACACAGGCTGTGTCAGGGGCTCTTGACACAAGCGAGCCTCAGAGTAGGCTTTGTAGTGACATTCCGAGCCTGCCAAAAAACGACTTACACCGTTTGTCAGCGATAACACTGGCAGATCTATCTCACCGGGAAAGGCGCCACAGCCTGTCATATATTTACCGGGGGTAACAAAGAACATGCAATGGGTTAGCGCTCTAGGGCTGACGAAGACGGGCACGTTAGCATGGCTGACAGGAGATATCTGTCTCGGTGAGTAATGGAGCATGGCCTTCTCAGGGAGCTTGTTGCCGCACACCTGAGGAGTGACTGAAAACGGCCATGCGGCGGACACGGGCCCGTCCGGTGGAATTTCCAAACAGTTTTGATGCTGGGTCCCAATCAGGGGTTACTGTGGTTAGGGGTATGGGAATAATCCTCTCCAGGAAAGCCTGGCTGACAGAATGGAAGTAAAATAGTGTGAACCAGCCAAAAGAGCTTGACTGCTGTTGACATCATGTCCGGTTTTAAAAAAATATATCAAGTCTGTGTGGAGAGAAATAGAATCTGAGTAATGCTGGGTCTGGCACTGCCCACAAGAAGAGTTATGAGAGGCAAACTCTGCATTTCGTAAAATGGGTTAAATTAATGAGCCTTGAAATGGATCATTAACGAAAATGCATGTGCCATACAGGAAACAGACAGATGAAAACGGCTCTACACGCAACACACATTAGCCGTTATTAATGCCTGCTCTTTAATCATCTCAATGTATGCCATAAAACAGCACTGTCATCAGTCAGACGGCGTTTCCTTATACCCAGTGACACAGAATAAATATAGTGACAGCCATTTTGTTGTGAAAAAGTAGTCGCGGCCCGTCACAGTATCAGCTCGGGGATTCTCTGAGCTGGATTGTTTGTGAAATGTTTTATTGCTTGCAAATCAATAATCAAATTCAGGTCAAGGTCTCTGAACAATGATTGACAAAGCAATGATATGTAGATTCTGTGGATTCTCTGTTGCTCCACGACAATACAATAAAGTTCAAATTCCCCTTCCATAAAAACCTTCGATGCCTGGCATAAAATGGGTCATGTCATGATATAATACCTAACAGATCTTTAAAAAAAAAATGTACCTGCTCTTAAAATAGACATTTAACAGAACCCGAGATTAACACATCCATCTATGCCAGAATCTACACACTACACTAAAGCTTTCATTTCTGGGCCGAGGAATTTTGACAACAATGCTGTCTGCGCGGGAAACAGCGGGGTATTTTTTCCTGCCAGAGTTTACAGTTTACCAGTTAAATGCCCTCCTTTTAAGAAGGTTGGACTGGAGTTTTGTGGTGAGTAATCACTTTCCCACCTGCAGGTGGGTAGCTGGATGGATGCGGCAGAGAGGCTGCTCTTCCTCGGCACACGGCTGCCTGTTGACCAAGGCGCAGCTGACAAACACACCTGCCTTCCCTCTCTCTCTCTCCCTCTCTCTCTCTCTGCTGGGCAGGAACCTCTTTCTCGGAAAGCTGGGGCGGCGGGCGGCCTATACCTGTCTTGCGCTCATGAGTGTGGCTCCGGCAGCCGCACAGAGAAATTCTTGGCAAACACACGTAACTTGACTCAGAGATTAATTTTTACCTACCACACTATGCCTGCGGGAGGAGAACCCTCCCCAGGAAGGGGGAGGGGACGAGGGTGACTCTCTCTCTGTGGAAAATGCAATGAGTCGGACAACCCGGCAAATGCCACACGCGACTTCCAGTAAACAGCAACTTTTTAATGTTCTTTGGAATCCCAAAGTACAAAATACAGCCCCCGTCATCTCTGCTGATGATGGGAAATAATCACTGGGCTTGCCAAAGCCTGCCCCGGAAATGGGAAAGGTTTGCAATGAATGTCATAAGGCCTGTGGAATCGAAATAATTTTCCTTTAATTATTTTATCACCCGTTAAAGACGCTATGAAATGGAATTAAATGTTTGTGTGTGGCTCAGCAGGTGAGGGATGTGTCCGTTCAAATCCCAGACCCTACAGATAAGCCCTTAACCTGTGATCATATCTCTGCTGGACTGTTGAGCAAAGCCCTTAACCCCCAAAACTCCAAGCTTTGACATGTGTGTCTCATAAATGTTACATTTATATAGGCCTAGTGCTTTTTTTTCTTTTCAAGGCACCCAAAGCACTTTGCAGAAGCAAAGGGGAGCCACTTCAGCCACTACCATTGTGTAGCCCCCACCTGGATGATGCGGCAGCAGCCGTTCTGTGCCAGAACACTGACCGCACAGTAGCTAAGGCAAGAGAGAATTCCTCCAATTAGATACTGGGGATGATTAGGAGGCCAGATTTGATAGGGCCACAGTGGCCAATATTAGCCGGGACATTGGGATACCACCCCTACTCTTCCGAAGGATGCCTAGGGATCTTTTAATGACCTCACAGAGCCAGGACTTTATGTGTCATCCAAAAGACGCAGCCATTTCTACAGCTCAGCATCCCCGCCGCTGCTTCAGATGAGAGCCTCAGGGCAGCCATGTGGCAGGTGATACCGCAACAATACAGTAGTCTGAATGGAACAGTGTTTTTTCCGGTGGCTGGAGTGCCAATCCTGCCACCAACCCCCAAATTTACTCCTAGGTTACTCCTTACAGGGCTGGATGGAGATTAATGTCATACCCAGGACAAAGTAATTGCAGGTTAAAGGCCCTGCTCAAGGGCCCAATGGAGTAGGATCACTCCCGATAGGCCTGGGATTCTTCCATGCTTCACCTTATAAGCAGGATAACTCAATTTGATATAATTACTCTATTTTCTCTTTGGTGGATCTTTTTATAAGTTCACAAAAAATTATATAAATGAAAATCTACACTTGATAGACCTGAGACCATCCTTTGGACACACCGATCCGAAGTCTTTCAGTATCTTATTCAAACTTCCCAGGAACATTGTTTACGATCAGGTCAGTGATACTTAAAGTGAGGGGCACAAGATGATCTTCTGAATATTATAAAATAATATATATTTTTATTAATAATATTTATTTTGTTGTTGCCGGCACCCCACAGTTCTTATCAGTAGGTGGTCGGAAAATGTAATCTTGGGGAACTTGCTATTTATTGTGGGGAAAGTTAATTACATTTTTGGGAGAGGTGTAGGGTAGGCTTGGTCAGTAATATGGTAATAATATACTGTGATACATTTGTTCAGAGAAATTTATCATAAGGAATTTCATCATGCCACTTAGTTCTAGTCTAAGTCAATGGAAACACATGAAAGAACAGCCGCAGATCTGGAAACCCTGATCATATATATAATCATACATGCATGTAAGTGTGTATTTATGTATATGTATATATACAAGTGTGCATATTTCAAAGGAGTGTGAGATGGGACATGTGAAAAGAAGCATTACAATGTATCTGCACTCATACTAGTGCAAATGATAAATAAATGATAATTTCATTTTCATTTCATTTCTGTCGGGCTCATAAAAAATTTGAGAGGTGAGGGAAGTGCGGAGGGTAGGCTTGAGGAATATTATGGTAGTATTATCAGTTTACTGCTGAATTTTCGCTTGGCAAAATTGTTATGGGTGAGACCCTCCCTCTCCCAGTATGGACGGTGTGAAGAATTATGCTGCGCTCCATTTGAACTGGGAAGTTGGAATTTCCAAGTTCCTGGTCAGATATTTAAATCTGAACACCCCCTTAAGTCAGTATTCCAGCTCAGAAATTCGCAGGGATGACTGCAACCCCAACCTCAGAACTCAAGTTGGCTGCCCCTTCATCAACAGATGCGAAAGCTGTAATTGTGTACTTTCGATTAACACGTAAGAACATAAGAACGTATGCAAAAACATTACTTTGGGTTGAGCAGGGAGGAGGTTAGATCTCCACCCATTTAAGGTGGTCCAAGGGGTTGCATTTGGCTGGTTTTGATTACTGGGGGGAGGGGGTAGCCACATCCCACCCCCTTTAATTTATACCCATGCACTTCTGTATTAT
This sequence comes from Stomatorhinus walkeri, assembly GCA_026784285.1. Taxonomy (NCBI): domain Eukaryota; kingdom Metazoa; phylum Chordata; class Actinopteri; order Osteoglossiformes; family Mormyridae; genus Stomatorhinus; species Stomatorhinus walkeri. Next base: position 10,810,919 of record JAODUD010000134.1, read on the forward strand.
TTGCCTCTCATTAAATTGGTCGTACACACAGTGCCGTCCAACCGCTATCTGTCGCCGTGTTGCTACGGTGTTTCTATGGGCCAAATACCACGTCACGTGTGGTTATGAGCCTATATTGCTATCATCGTGAGGTAGATGGTACACAG
>JAODUD010000134.1:10818638-10832594 GCA_026784285.1 Stomatorhinus walkeri
GGGGGGGGGTACACAATTCCACAGCGTCTGTGATTCGTGACATGCGCTTTGCTGTCACCTTACGCTTCCACGAGTCCTTAGAGTTGTTATGAATGTTGGTTTTTGTCTCCTGAATGATACTAAGCAGAGAGATGGTCATGAATTGTGAGTCTGCTCCATAATCCCTGCCACACGATGTGTGTGAGAAGCGCGGTGGCAATATTTCACAGAAAACATCTGGAAAGCAGAGGATTGTGTGAAGATAATCTGGAGGCACAGACAGAGCACCTTAAGGGCCTGGCTGAGTTAAAGCAGGAACAGTCTGGGGTGAATATCGCAATACAGAGGATGTGGCATTTAGTAACAATCAATTATCAGTCTGCAAACACATTAATATTGACGAAATTCTGATGGCTTTTTGCATCTAAAATGCTGAATTGGGGCATAGCAAACATCTCATTTATCCAGGGTAATACTACTTATTAAAACTGCATTTTAAATGTTAATTTCCTGATGAATGGCTTCCTCTGATTCTCACAGTAACACGAAGACAGCCAGGACTATATGAGCTGGAAGCAAATTGTTCCTTTCCATCAAAAAGGCAGATAGAGATCAGCCTCTATTTCATGATGAATTATGCCAAGAGAGGCAGGGAAATTACAGAAAAAGCAAATGGTTTAAATGTTAATACCACCAGTTAGGTAAATGTTAGTGTGTGCCCACGTGACTCTGTTTAAAATATCATGTACACAAATAGGCAGAGAGGAGAGCTTAGTTCTCCGCACACTGTCAGCTTGCAAAGTGTGGTCTTTCACAATTTGTTTTTCATCATATTTTACAGATTTCGTTGTCAAACTTTTTGAAAATGACTTTTTAATGACCGAGGGAAGGAGGAGTATTTAGAGGCGGTCAGAGATCACAATCTAACCTAACAGAAGGTCAGTCCCAGAGAAGTGCTTAATTACAATAGCTTCAGTATGTTTAAGTACAAATAGAAAAACTGAGTGAACATGCTAAATCTAATTACAATGAACAAACAAAGCTTTCTGCTTTATAAAAGATCATCATTTTATAAGCGCCAGGGATGACTTTGGTATTCAGGCAGCATTTTTTTTATGAAGAACTACTTCAACAGTGGGATGCTGAAAAAGCACACATTTAGAACTGGGGGGGGGGGGGTGTGTGACACGAGGTCACGTCATACGGCGGACACGCACCCTGCTGTAGGAGATACACTTTCAGGTCGGTTGTCATAAAGAGAGGGATCTCTAGCGAGAATGATTAAATATTCCCGGCACCCCATGTTCTGTTAGACCTTGGGTAAAGTGTGTGGAAATTCTCCATCAGGATAATTTATGAAATAAGGCAACAGGAGAGAAGTCAAATAATTGATCACATCTGCTAAAATAAAGTGTTCCTTCACTCCAGAATATGTGTCAGATTTCACTCATCCCAGTAAAGACCAGTGTCTAAGCAATGGGGATCCATTACTTGCAGCACAAAATTCCAGTTGAAATAGCTAACAGTACCAGTAGCGACCGTAAATACTGCAATACGATGGTCAAATTAATTTAAATTTGTTTCTTGAAATGTTAAAATACACAAACACATTTGATATATGCGGTCAATCCTGTGAGATTTCACCCAAATTATTTTTGCTCCGGTCCTCAGAATTTGTGAATATTTTCATAAAATCATTACCTTCGGGCAGCAGACACGGCTTCACGGGGTGCGGAAAATTAGGCAAAAACACAGACGGTGATTGTATTTCTGTTCATCCGGTCTGCTCATATTTTTAATTAATAGTTGTGAGCAGCAAAAGGCAAATTAAACTGGAATCAATCAAATGTCCACATGTAGTGGAAACCCGCGGCGTTGCGGTGTGTGATGCAGCGAAGCGGTTTCGTTGTAAATAAAGTTAGACTTCTTGATATTTATTTTCTACGGGTGAATATTTCCACACAGAGTAATATCTAACTGTTAGAATGAAGTCCAATCAGACGGGTGGCTTATTCGCTTTCAGGTGGATAATCAGACTCAGAAATCGTTAATAGGACCGACACTGCGGCGGTAACATAAGTAAATACCGCAGCACTAAAGGTCTCACTTAGCCAGTTGGCCCCCTCCATTGTTGCCGACCTCACGGCCCAGTGAACAGCAAATTTTCTCTGTCACACTCCAATAAACCTAATTGTGCAAAATAAATGAGCTAATTTCGGAAGTTCCAGTTTCAGCAAGAGATAAGGGGGCTGCCTGATTGATTGGCCTTTTTCTTTTAATTTGAAAGAGTGTCAGTTGTGCTTTGGGTGAGAAACCCGGCTGTTTGCGTGTCTGCCTCTCCTACACGCCCAGCCCTGACCCCGGATAATATACACGCCCCTCTCCCTTCCTCCGCTGCGAGGCGGCAGGAGCGGGTCCCCGCGGACCGGGCGAAGGAGGCGCCGGCGCCTCATTTGCATTTTACCGGGGCTGTTATTTGCGGCATCGCATGTGGCGCTGGGCCCTGAGGGGGGAAAAGGCAGGTAAGACATAAATTAATCATAGGACGTTTGAGAATTAGCAGCGCAAACGCAGCTGGAAAATTCCGCGTATCGGGAAAAGACGGCTGGAATTCCGGGGGGGGGTGTTTTTGGTGTCGCTGGGAAGGAAATAGGAAACGGAGATTTGGGGGTGAATCTGAATCCCCGCCAGAAGTCTGTTTGAAAAACTGAAAAATCACCGCTCAATCAAATCTTTTTAATCCCAAAACAATGCAATAAATTGAATTGCTGCATATATTCAAGTTCTCTGTGTAGTTACTCAGTTTCCGTAGCGTAGGGGTAAATATACTGTTCTCATTTCGGCAGTAATTATGGATAATTCATCTTTTGTTATTAGTATGACACTCTCATTATTTTATTTTAAAAATTGCAAATGTCAGACTCAGATTCAAAGTGTTTTGAATGTGGACTTTCAGTACTTTAAAAAACTTGACAGAAATAGTCACAACTGAAATCCACACACTGGAAAAAACTGCCTTTTAAAAATTATTTCACATGAAAACTTTACCTTATAAAATTGTTCCAGCTATTTTAAAAGCACACATTATTAGACTGAGATACTTCTTATATATCCTATCTTTGGCAAGGAATTACTTATTAATGCCCGAACGCAGGAAATTCTGTCACAGACAGAATTGCAGACACGCATACGCAGACACGCATGGACAGAAGGCACATTCTTATCTCAGTTCAAAGAGGTCATGACAGCATGCTCCTTCATAACTATTGTGTGCAGTATTATTTTTAACCCAGAACAAGTTGTGCTTTTGTATTATTTTGAAAATACATAATAAGTTTGTAATATTTTTAAGTGACCCCCGTATCAGGTTTGGGGTGTGGAAGGCGGCTGGGTTCCAGCATATGTGACACTGCCGGCCTCTTTGGGGACACCGGTTCTGCGGGGAAGCATTTCGGTCTGTTTGTTTCACAACATGGGGAAAATGGCCTCCATCCATCAACTTAATTAAATGGAGAAGTGATTGCGAGACGGCATTACGCCATTCCCCGCCCCCCTGAGCACGGGATGGGGTGGGGGGCGAGGAATTTTGCATGTTTCTGTGCTTACATTGAAATGGCCGGACAAAGATAGACAAGAATCTCTCCGCCTTTCTTGCTCATTTCTCAGGAATGATCAGTTAGCGGCTGTTTCGCTGGGAAGGTGGTCTAGGGGAATCTTTCTTTGGCTAAAAAAATTGCTAATTTCAGCCATTGGAGAGTGGTAGTGTGTGACAGTTATTCCAGTTCCACGTATGTCATGCATTTCTATACAGGATAGTGTTATATGGGGTGGACAAGATCAACAGAAAGGACTCTCAGAAGATTCAGAGCTGTATGTATTGGGATCCTGCCACCTCCAGATCATCGAGAGATTAAGTATTTCACACTCTTTTCCTGAACTTCCCAGTGCATTTCTGGTATCTCTAGAGGCCACAGGAGACATTTGACTTCATCCTGGTGCTCATTTGTGTAGCAGTGCTTATGTGAGCGTTAAGGTCCTGGAATATGGGAACATCCGATGGGATCTTTGCTTGCACAAGCGGGTGAACCTGGTCCTGGAGAATGATCTCAGTTACATGGCTGTGGTATGACCCTGCAGAGCAATCACTGGACCTGATTAGTCCCACAGTTAGCTGCCCATTAGATTATGGTTTGAAGGCCTCCTTTGGCTTTATGAATGTTGGAAATGATTGGAAGAAGATCACTTCTCAGACCATATTTCCTTTCTCCTGTTTCTCAGGTTATGTGTCTCTGTGTGTTGCCCTTGACTATAAGCATTTTCCATCCATAAATTCTAGCTTTGTGACGCTCACAACATGCAATTTTTGTTGAGAGTGTCACAGAGGTTAGTGCCGTTTTTTGAGACTGCATATATGATCTGTGCACCTGAAATTGAGGGAGTTTTTATCATCCATGCACCTGAAATTGTAACCATTCGACTCCTTTGGAACTCTGTTAGTTGCCTTGTTTTGCTCGAAAAACACACATATCAAAGTGCTGATGTTGGACTTCTTATTATAGGTAAGTCATACCACTAATTATTATTCACCCTTATAAGCACTTTTCCATGTCAGGAATTTTTTTCAGGAACCAGGAACCTGTATTCCCAAACATAAGACCTTGGTCTGATTGTAATTCCTTGATCTTGTTTTTTTTATCCCCCACTCCAGACTAGGTACTTTTCCTTTGACCACAGGGTACTGGGGGAGGGGCTTAGATGGATAAAGCTGCTGATTGGGTGACCACAAGCACCAACGCTAACTACCGCAGGAAAAAGACAGAAGTAGTACAGTGAATAGATGGATTTTTTTTTGTATTTCATTTACATAATGCATTAATGAATATCTTTTTGCTTGTGTCTCCATTTTTCTACATAGAAAAATTCAATTGATAACCACTATACTTTTATCCAATATCCCGGTGTTGGTAGCTAAACTTGCCAGCACTTATTAGCAGAACAATGATGCATAACTGTTTTATTCTGTGGAAAATGAAAATCTGCTGGCCAGGTTTAATAATGAATTATAAACATGTTGCTGGTCATATAAATAAAATATAAATAAAAGGCTGTGTCCCGTTTTTCATTTCTCACGATAAATCCCCGACATGACTAACAAATAACTAACTGGCAACTTGTTCATCCCCATTGTTTTGAGGTGGCGGCGTAGTTTTGTGTGAAATTTTTCTTGTGGAGTTTAACCCACGAGCCTTTTGCATCCCCTATGCTTAGCATAAAGGTCACAGCACTGTCTGTGCTGCAGGACAGTGACAGACGAAACTGGCCGGGAACTACAAAAGTTCCCAATCGAGACGGCCCAGGAACTCAGAACTTGATTCCTGAACTTTGGTGGGAAACTTTTGTCGCTGTGTTTGTCATTGTGATTTAGCCACTTTAGAATTTAAAGTCTGTTTTGAAGCTGTGTTTACCCACTGCATGTTGATGTATCACTTTGTAGCATTGAACTGCCATCAAAAGCACTGAACAATGTATAAACAAACCATATAATGTTAGTCCTCAACTTGACGTCACATGGCGAAATCCACCATAAAGGTCAGGTTCATGAACAGTGCTGGCCCAGTGCCGAGATGTTGTGAATATTTAGCTTCAGGTTACACTTTTTTGCTGAGTCACCATCAGCTGCCATCTGTACAGCAGGACTGGGGCAGCCAGTAAGAGGAAGGGTGCCGGGGGGGAACGCCGTTGCGTGGAAGCCGTCGGCGTTGGGGAGCGACTGACTCTGTAGAACTCCGGTCCTTTCTGACCCGACGCAGCTGTTGATCGGTGACGCATGGAAGATGGGTCCTCTGAAGGCAGCGTCTCCATTCGCTTAATGGCTGAGTGTCCTCAGAAGGACAGAAACCTACTTCCCAGACGCCGGCAAATGGATTTGCTTGAGCAGTAAATCACAGGAGGGAATTAGCATTCTAACGCAGATGGTGTAACTGTTTCCTTCAGTCGGTCACCAATAGGCTAAAGTCTCATTGTGAAAGACGAAATTCCTATTTAAAAAATAAGTAGGTCATTCAACAACTTATCACAAGTCGTGTATGATTAATTTCTGTATATTATTAGAGGGGCACTGCATAGTAATGAAAACATACTTTGTTGTTTAGCATTGATGATGCTGCTGTGCGTTTACTTTGTCATTTAACCCCTCATCCTTGAACTGAAGCTCATTGTGAAAGTTGTCAGCCGTCTTGTAGACGTTCAGTAATTTATTTTAAAATTCGTCAGGATCAGACCCATGAGGCCCAAGGCCGTAGTATGCTAATGGAGCTTCGGTTGTCGCATAGAGTTAGCCATCCATATTTAAGCATTCCAGTAGGTGTTGGGAGAGGTGATCGGCACCCCTGATTGGTCGACCTGAAAACAACCAACACCTTGTGGAGACGAGAACTGGACACTGCCAAACATGGACCTTTACGCGGTGAGAGTTCAGGTGCTATCTGTGGTGTCTCATGACAGCCCAGTTGGCACCCCTCTCCTGCCTGTGGTTACATGCCATACGGCTGCCACTGCACAGTGGGCGGTGGGTCTCCATGTGCCACACAGCCACGGGGGGGGGGAGGTAAACAGTGGAGTAGTGGGCAAATTTACATTAGTTTCTGCACTGGCTGGCCAACAGCAGCTTCGGATGGGAGGGAGGGTACAGGGGACCGGCTTGTGGATGACATGGCACGTTCAGAGGTTTACCGCAACCCCCCCGACCACATCCTCTGTCAGTCAAGCTCATGCGGGGCCCAGCCATCTGCTCCAAAGTCAACGGGAAGGAGAAAGAGTGAGGAGGTGACTGGTGTCGCGCCCTGGGGCCGGCGGAGGGTCGGGGGAGCGCTGTTCTGTGGAGGGCAGCCTCTGTCGTGTACCCAGGAAACATATGCGGCGCCTGTTCCCACTTGGCAAGCGGCCCCGCCCACCCAGCACCCCTTCCACGCCAACTCTGCCTGGGATTCGCTGGAGACAGTGGGAGAAACGCTCCCATTTAAATGTCTGCATGCATATTCATCTTTTTAAGTGTTCATCATCAGTGGTTATCGGGCACGAAAGTGGAGATTTTTTTTTTCTTTTTTGAAATAATAGATCTCTGAAGTGAATGTGGATAGATAAAGTCCAACACTGGCGGGTCCAATTTAGGTCTCATTTCGCAGCATATTGTCGTGAATTTGCACATAATTATTGCATGGCGGTTTCAGGACTCCCAGGAATGTTTCTGCTGAGCAGAAGATGGGAATGAAATCGACAGGCTTCATCCAAGAAAAGATAATGGCCTGCTTACGTGTGGACACTGCAATAGATTAGCTGAAATACTTTGCAAAATATAGCTGTCAGGATCGTGATTCAGAAATCCTAAAATAGTGAGCCGTGAAGGTCATTGCTGACTGTTCCCTCCCCACTGATCTCCTCTTCCAGTCACTCCCCTCTAGTAGAATCCATTGGCATCTTTTCTCCATCCATCTATCCATTCATCTTCTCTACCCCCCTGTACTATGCAGGGTGTCGGGGTCTGGAGCCCATCATAGACTCTATGGCCACCAGGCAGGGAATAACCCAGGGTGGGGTGTCAGACCAAATAAAAGTACTATGAATGTCACAGGCTATAGAGCAGGACAGAAGAGGAAGTGTCACCATGTGTTGCCGGAGTTTCGGTTCGGAAAGGGGGTGCAGGTTGTTATAATCAGCACACAAGCAAAAATGAAGACATGGATGTTATTGATAAATTTTCTTTGGCTAAACAAGCGATCCACCCAAAGTAGCCCTGAAACCAGCAGTAACCTGATACGTATTCCTGGATGAGTGAAGAGGGGGGCCTCAGGCTCGAACCCACAGCATGTGAGATAGCCCTCTGCCGGGGGGAGGGGACATAATAAAGGTGACACGCTGCCTCCTGGATCAGCCCCCCTGTCTGTGCATGACATCCCCATCAGTCATTTCACAAGGTGGGAGGTACTATTCCTTACAAACACCTCTGCCCCCCACCAGGGAAGAAGGCGAGCCCACAGTGCACCCTCCAAGCTTGCGGGGAGGGGCGTTGGGGGGCTGTGTGTTCTGATCGCTCTGGTGCTGATGGGTGCCATGTCTGTAATCCTTCGGGATGGGATTCCTACATTTCCACACGGAGATGAACGTCTGACAGGTAACCTCGCTGGGCCAGTCATGGCACCCACAAGCGCGCCATCTTCCCCCCCCCCCCCCACAACGGAGCGTGTGTCTGTTTCTGTATGTCAGCCAGCCTGCGGGTGATTTTATTTTGACAGCGAGATTTGACACAAAGGGCTGAGAGGCAGCATCCCCCCCCGGCATGCGAGGGCAGCCTCAAGGCGGGTGTGACTCCTGCTTTCACCCCCAGCATCTACATTGTCCAGCTTCTGACACCCAATCTGGGTCTCTTCCTTAGTTGCACTCACGTTCACCTCATTGACCCCCCACAGGCTGCCGCGTGCCGGGTTCGAGAGCCCCGAGCCGCCGACAGTCACAGGCAGACAATCCTCCCGCTGCCCTTCAGCGAGATAATTTACTTGCAAAGGAAACATAAAATATTCAGTAAAACGTCTATCTGTATGCATTAACAAAGTGTAAACTTTTACACTTGGGTAAGTCGCTGAAGGCATCTGCTTCGGAAACAACATTAAAAGTGAAACGGAGCGGTGGAGGGCCCTGCGAGCCAGTCGACAGCCAATCGGAGGCAAACGGGCTCTTCGGCGCTGCTAATTTATTCGTACTTATCAAGGTCTTTAAAAAAGACCCATTAAAATCACAGATTATTAAAAAATATTTCAAAAAAACTGCTTCCGTCCCGCTAAACTGCGCTTAGCACTCCAGCCCGAAATGATCCCACTCCCTCTACAGTCGGCCGCTGCGGGCCGTTTTTAAATTAAATGAATACATTTTTCGTTCAGCCTCGTGCTTCCTAATAGCTCACTTTATGTTCTGTTACAGATATGGATTAGCTGGGCCGAGCCGGAGCGAGACGGTATAAAATGTGAATCCCGCGCTGAAAGGCGTCGAGGGCTGGCGTGAGGCAGAGATGAAGTGGCCTCGCTGGGTCCTGGCAGCCAACCGGACGGCGGCTTAAAGGATCTGGCTGAACAGAGAACCCCCCGGGCAGAGTGATATCCGAGGCCAGGCATTCTGACAGACACACGCGGGCATCACGGCGCTACTGTCGGTAATCCCTAAGCGGGAACTGGGAGGTATTCCAGCTACCGTGACATTCGCCGACACCCTGCGAGGGATACTTTTCTTGCGCGCTAAACCAATTAGCCGTGGAATTAATCGTGTCGTACCTAATTAATCGTATCCATATATTTTTTCGCACCGATCCTTCGCTCAGGCATTATAACCATTCCTTATTACTTTTTATTATTATCACTATTATTAGTAATAATAAAATTCTTCTAGCGCCTTAAGGAGGCCTATGTTCTCAATCGAGCGGCTGTTCCGTTTCGCAGTGCCGCCACCTGAATGGGTCATGTCATAACGATGTTAGCCTATCGGCTCGTAACAAAGGTTTGGAAACTTAAGCCGTGTGGAATTGAAAAGGCAGGAAGGGATTCCGGGGCTTTTCGGCGCCATGAGAAAAACGTGGCGGATAATGAAGGCCCACGGAAACCAACCGCAGCCTCCATTAGAAGGCCTGCTCCGCGGATATTGTGCCCATTGTGAGGCCGAAACGCAGAGGAGAGCAGCTTGGCTTGCTCTATGGGAATCGATGCTTCAAAACCACAGCTGTCACAGAGAGGGGACTTGAATTCTGTCACAAAAGTTCAATGATGGACTTCAATGGTGTTCTGGCAGCCGGAGGCGCACTTTGCTTCATGGCTCAAGCTGCATACGAGAGCCTGTTTGAAACTAACTCTCTGTTTTTCTCACACTCGTTTTTTTTTTTTTTTAACGGCCTGAACTTGACTAAACAATCAACACTCTGTGACTGGTCCTGCCTAGGCCATTCCTCAATGGAATGCTGTTCCCAAGCTTTTGTCTCGCCATGGTTACAGGGAATGTCCGGCTTGCGGGAAGGTGACCGCGAGCCGCCGAGGGAATCTGGTCCACTCTCACAGCTGCGCCCGGGACCCTGAAGTGTAAGATGCTCAGGGCTCACATATGCCAAGTTTTGGTTTTTAATGTTCGTTCGCTTTTTTTACAAAAAGCATTGCAGTTTTAAACTGGCCAGTCAAAATTCCGTTTTGGAGTTTTTACTAAGTGCCAGTTTCAGAGGAAGCAGAAAAACGCCTAACCCTTTCAAAAAAATTGGATAGAGTAGTAACTTGGAAAGAGTTTATAAAAAAGCACAAGCCAATATTATTTTACAAAATATGTCAAATTGGCATGGCAGCTGCAGTCACTTGACTGGGTGGCTGGTTGATGTGACCTCTACAACATCTTTGTAGAGCAATTTTATTAATTAGTGCTGGAATCAGTGTGTAAAGTGACACGTGATGAAATAGGTACTAAAACAGGCTGGCCTTAGTTAACACTGGGGAAAGGAATGCAAGGACAGGGGTACGACTCGTTGTCCGTTTCAGGAGTCACGCCACACCATCAGAATGAAGCATTTTGGCGTCCTTGCGGCCAGCTCCGTGCCAGTGAGCCGGGTCGGGATGGGGTCGTAACGCTAATGAAACCGTAATTACCTGACCCGGGCCGACGCGTGAAATTGACAGGGCTTTGTTTGGGAAGGACACACCACACCCTGGCGTATTGTCCTCCGATGAAGAGATAAAGGACAAAAGGTGAACACGAGCACATGGGAGATGTGTCAGATTAAGCACGAGAGGCGGGAGAGAGATCCCAGCACTGTGGGGTCTTCCCATGGCACCGGTCAAACGCCGACAGCGAGCCTGTTAACCTGCTCCCGATGGCTGTCGCCTTGTTCGGTTAATAGGAAGCAAGAAAGCTTCAGCTAAGCACCTTGGGTTATATGCTGATACACTGGTGTGACTTTAGAGATGGGGGGGGGGGGGGGGGGNNNCCCCCCCCCCCCCCCCCACACACACACACACATACTTTTAACTGGGCTTGGAAAATACGCAGCGAGTTCTTGTCTTTTGGACTGTTTCCCATCATACCATTATGACGTTCGACGGCTGACTTCGTACATGGCTGTGGAGTTGTGTTGAAGTGCACGTTAAATTGCAGATCCAGGACCTTGACATCTTAAGTGAGGTCTTGCGTGTAGGCCATGTATCCGAGATCTTTTACGCAAGACAGTAATGTGCCTGAAACAACCTTGGAAATCTTTGTTTCTCCCTGAATTTTGGAACACAGCAAAGGTACCACACCATAACCATGTCTTTATTACAACTATTGTGTGACCTTGTCATACTCTTACCATTACCCATAATCCTTTAGGGCTGGTCTCCTGCGACCCGCATAAGCTTTTGTTCAGCATGAACCTGAACGCGCTTGCCCCATACAATACTGATTTCTGGGTGTGTCTGCATCTTCTTCCTCAAATAAGATCCGATACATGATTCTGCATGTAATTGCCATATTGTTCAGTTACATTTTACATCAAGTTACTCTCAAGGGAGGAATATATATATCAAATGACACAGTAAGTAAGGCATTTCTAAAGGATTATGAATAAGTAATAAACATCTAACATTTCATATAACTAGTTAATTGACATTTGGCATCTGTTTATAAATTCATGATGCAGTTTGTTTTTTGCCTGATAAATTTGTGTTTGATAGAAAGACCGTCCTTAGGTTTCATAAAAGAATTTATATTAAGTCAAAAGTATTTCAGTTTATATGTCTGGAGTAGAAGGCAAATCGTTAGCAAACTAGTAATAAAATGCAGATGTAATGGTGGCTAAAAATGAATTTAGATGAGTAAGTTGGCAGCAGGGAGAGTGACTCAGTGGGCAGCGCCATAGTCATGTCACGCCTGGGTTGAAGGTTCGAACCAGGATTTTGAAGCTAAGTACCATCGGGCTGTGATCTTTAGGGCCAGTGAGTGCCTTTACTTGGGGCTCTCTGCCTGAGCTTCTGTCAATGGGGGGGCCTGCAGAAGTTCTTCTTGGGCCCCTCGTAGTTTTGGGTTCTGGTGTTGACCCTGCCAGCTTGTATTGGATAAGCCGTTAAAATAATGGCGGACGGGTGGGCTTTCTTTGTGAAATAGTAACGCAGGAAGTAAACAAGCCCAATCCATTTATCTCTCTTTCTTCAGCAGTGAAACCTAATCACTGAAGACAGTCTGTACTTTACTCTGCCTACATTTCTTAAAACCCTGTGCCTCTGTGGGCAGATGGGTAATATGCTTTGTGGAATAAAAATCCAGTGTTTTCCGATGGGGTTTATGTCCGAGGAACCAGTTAGGTAGCATCACGTATTTCTCAGCCAATACATCTAAATTTATCTGACATTTATGCATTTTCTCATGTTAGCATTGCTTGTTATTTGTGACGTTAGTTGTTTGCTACACATTGTGCGAGAGTCATTTGCTCTAATCATTCTAAATAGGGTAACCCTGTTCCTCATTTTGTTAAACCACTGCTTCACAGTCAGCACCCTGCTCAAGATACCTGGTTACTATGGAAAAACATGTGGATCTATCCTGATTTGGCCTTGTCCAGTCTTGTTGGGCCGCATCAGCGCTTGTCGTGTTCTCCCCATTTCCATTTGGGGTTTCCCTCCAAAGTTCAGACACTCGTTCTTCGGGTGAGTCGATGGTGCTGAATAGCCGCTCTTTGTGTTCCGTTTGGGCTCCCTGCAATGGCGTTTGCTGCGTCCTCCAGCGTCTGCATCCTCTGTCTTACACGCTGCGCTTCCACGGGACAGAACCTGTGTGAGAAATCCTTCATGTGCGTGTGCTACATGGCATCTCCCATGTGTCTGTCTGGGCGTGTTTGAGACTGGGGAGGGGCCGAATTAAACCTGACAGGTTTCCTAAGGTTTCCTAAGGAACTTATAACCTGATTTCTTTCAGTGAGGCATATCCTCTGACACCACGCAGTTTATTTAGTGTGGCCAACGAAAATGAAAAACATGAAGGACGTCCCACTGGTAATTAAAGAACCCATCATACGCAATGAAGTGTGTCGTTCGGACAAACAGGATCTCTCCCTACAAGATATATTTTAGGAAATACCATATTAACAGCAGCAGGGTATTTGTCTTCATTTGTAGGGAAGGAAAGATTTGACGGTGTGGAAATACGTGCTTCTCTGATCCGGAGCAGTGAAGATCCTCTCCCCCCCCCCCGCAGTTTAGCTTCAGCCACACCATTAGAGCCATTTGCATCAGACTGAGAGCCTATTAGAATTTGAATTAGCCTGACACCGGAGGAAAGGCCTTTGCAGGCTGTACCAGGGCTGCCACACTCGCTCCCAGGGCAGGATGCCACCTGCGGAGTGCGGTGCCCTGCTGGCGAGGGCCGTTGCCGTGGCGAACGGTGACGGAATCGTCTAGCCCCCCGAGCCACGTGACCACACTGCACCCACGCTTCTGAACCCTAACCGAGGAGAAAGACCCACTTACAATCTTCAGGGGGGTTTCTTCATGAATATTATTAATTTCTTACAAATAGTACAGGGAGGTGAATGACAGATGTTCTAAGCACGTACCCCGGACCTGCTAATACGCACAAGGTCTCGGATGCAATGTGAAATTATAATTTGTTCTTCGCAGAAAGGGGCAAAATCATCTTTTGAAGTTGGAGGTAAGTTAGCGCTTGGTATGATTCTCAAGAGGGATGAATGCATATTTATATCAAGTCCAGAGATAATGTTATTAAGTTATGCAGAATGTACCAAGTTGTTTTGTGGTTTATTTAAAAACTGCGCCGAATAAAACTAAACCAAGCCTTTTCAAATGTGTCCTTAAACTGTCAGCTGGCCAAGGGTACAAATCACCAAACACCCAGACAGTGTTGGGCATTTCAGGTCCAGAAGCTACAAATCCAGACCATGGTTTTGTTTCTACCAACCAGCTGAGTATG
>JAODUD010000134.1:10873004-10903884 GCA_026784285.1 Stomatorhinus walkeri
GTGCTGGGCAGATGTGATCCCGGCCCTCCACCCCCACTGCCCCTCAGCATGGACACGCCCAGGGGTCGCTCCTCCTCTGCCTGCCACACAACACAATGAAAAAGAGAGGGAACAAACAAACACACACACGAAAGACAAAATGAGGTTCAGCACACACCCCTCTGACCTAAAAGATGTGACACAGGGGCCCAACATCAGTTGGAATACATCCCTGAAAGCCCCCATAGGGGGCAGCATTGCTGCCCTACTCCACTATAACATTAGGAGAGCTACTCAGTAACTCAAGCAGTCAAAAGCCAAAGTACTAGTTACTTTTAGAATCACTTTAACTCCCACATGTCTGTTATTATTGGATTATTATGCATGTCAGATTTAGACACACCATCCAGGCATTCTGCCTTATTGCTGTCTGGGGTATGGTCTAGGGCCCTCACTCAGGATAATGGCTTGGAAGATGGATGGATGGCTATGCACAGATAAGGTTATTTTTCAGGCTTCGAAGAGTTATAATAATAATAAATAATAAAAAACATGATATAACTGATGTTTATGAAGACAGGTAGGCCAGCACCAGACAGGCTCTTCTTAAGGGAGGGGGTGGTTTCTCACAATCTTAGTTTTAGTCACAGCTTAAAACATGACCAATAATAGGGCTAAATAAAAATGCTCAAATTGATCGGGGCCACACAAAGGGTTCGGTACTGTGAGCAAATCCCATTCTAAAACATAGAAAACCATGAGAAACTATCAAATTCACACCTCACACACATATTGCAAATGAAAACGCCACAGAAGCGGAAACATGTGAAGGAACAAGCGAAGCCAGGCTGTTAATTCTGACATGTTTATTAAATACGAAACGAGGCTTACAAAACTGTAAATGGGAGTAGGGGGATGGGGTACAAGCCGATTTAACAACGGGGGGCCGATCACCCAGGCTGCAGCACACGCAGGAAGCGTAGCGTTCATCTCCCTTGGCAGAGGACATCTGGGCCCGCCCACACACACACACACACACACACACGTGTTATTCTTTAATGGCTTTGGCAAGAGCAACCGCTTCTGCACGCTGACAGTCCGCATGGATGCGCCAACGGGGCCTGTGGCATGCAGCCTGACCTGGAACACCGTGTAATTACAGTACGCAAAATACTTTGGTCGTGTATCTCTTCAGCAAGGGGTGGAAAAGGGTCAGGTTCAGTGGCTGCCAGTATGACAAGTCAGGACCGTTACATACAGTACAAGTTTCTTAAAGTGCCGGGCCTACAGTATACATCACAGAAGGGGACAGAGACCCAGCTTCACAGCAGTCAGTCATTAGGCAAGCAGGGTCAGCAGGAACCATTAGCACAGCCTCAGAGTCTGGTCCCCAAACATATCGAGTAGTAATCACACTTCCTGATAGGGGAATCGGATTGCTTCACTCAGGCTCAACTATGTGACAGCAGCTACCTTGGCTTCCCCTCACAGAGAAGAGGGGGCGGGGCCAACACCAACTCTTTGTTCAGATCACAAATGTCAGAAAAGCGGGACCAACATCTCAAGCACAAAGGTTGTACACACTGATGCCACACCACTGCTGTGCTTTCATCTTGAGGACCCAGCACTGTAGGACCACAAAGCCTGCTTGAAAAAGTTCTGACGTCTACGTCCATGCTGTCAGAGCGGAGAACTGTGACTGAACAGTGACTGAATATGGGAGCCAGAAGAATGAACACAGAATGTAAACCACAAGCTGGACTTATTGGGATTATTTAAAGTGGGAAGCAGTCCTCACAATGACACTGAGAGCGGGTTTAAAAAGAAATTTTAGGAAAAGTACAAAAACTTCCCATGATGCTTCACTTCACTCTCTAAGTAGAGTCCCGGCAGGACGCCCACGTGCTCCGAGCAAACGATAGAAACCACCTTCGTTCAAGTCACGACAAGAAGCGCCCAGCCATGCCAAGCAAACTGCAGAGCAGGACTGCAGAGCCGGCTGATGTCACCTACCGCACCCCTGCCACATAAGGCCCAAGAAGTCGATTTTGAAATTCCACAAACACCACCCGTGGTGCTGCAGAAAAATGCCATTCTGCCAAAAACAAAACAGAAGAAACAGAGAAAAATACGTATGTGCAGTTTGACAGTTTCCAAATCTCATTTAGAAAAAACAAGTGGTCCATTTCGAGATCTGGGGCACTTATGGGCAACGAAGTGAGCCGATTGGTCAAACTGGTCAGCTGATCTAAGGACAGGAAGAACAGAGCCTCCTGCTGCTTTGCTACACAATCACAACTCCAGTTTTACCTCTCCAAGTCTGTGTGCCAGACTGGCAACAATCTCTCAAATACAGCATACTGCTGAATCAGTACATTTTTATGCTGCCCTTAAATCAAACTCCAGCTCCTGTAACTGACCTGACCAACGAAAGCCTTTTGCCCAGATAAAGTGAGAGCTAACAGGCTTCAACATGAAAAAACACGGATACACACCAAATAGAGAATAACCAGACAAACACACCCATGACCATGGCATTTCTTGCTTAAAAACGAAAAGTTTGTGAATTGCTTTAAAGGCACATGTTTATAAAGGGTTTTCCGATCTGCCCATTTAAAAGGGTATTATAGTCATAAATACCTGTAATAAAAAGAAAAAGTTAAAAGCCAGAAATCACCTTATTAGCTACAGACTAAATGTGGAGAAAGAAATCTTCTCTGGGTGATTCCTTCCCCTTGATTCCCAATGGGCCGCTCTAACCAAACCTGGAATCTTAGTAACAGTGCTGTCTATTTAATCCCATAATAATGACAGTGATGATAATACACAGACTCAAGTTGCCATATGTTCTGAAAGCTGCACTGGGGAGGGATTATCCCACACCACCAACCACTGCCTCCTTAGCCACTATCAGTCACTATCCTTTCATGGATTCCAATTTTTTTATTTGTCTCCATTTGTATATACATTTTGTAAACAGAGCATGTAACACCATATGCAAAGATTATTTACAAACAAATAAATACCCCAAGTTTGTGCTGGTAACCGTGGTGGAAAAAAGCTACCAGAGGAGTCAACAATCAAAATAACTGGTTAACAACCAGACCAAAAAGTTTCATCTGTAAAAAAATGTCACGTTTGAAACCACTCACATCACTCCCAGTATGACACCTGTCAAAAAAGCAAAGAAATGTTCCAGAACATCATGTGGGAGAAACCTATGGATGAGGTCGCAGTGTCACTAACTGGATTTGAGCGGTTATAAGCGATAAAAAAGAAATATATTCCAAATCAGGCAAAATAAAACTGAAATACTGGATTTAACATTTATGTCTTCTGCACAGGTTTTTATTTGGTTTCCCAAAAAGATGAATGATAAATTAACCTCATCTGGCCATATGAATGTTCACCCCCCGAATGGACGTCATTAAGGCGACCAGCCAAATTCTGTCATGACAGCCCAGTGATGTGCCAGAAGAACACGCCCGTCAAGCCGTAACTTATGTTTCCAGTAAAATGAAGTTGGACGCAGGCAGGATGTGCACCTGTGGTACGCCGACATATCTCTGCTCAGACATCTCCAAATGAAACGCTACGTTCACCGGTCCTGCTCACATTCAGATGTTTTGTGTAAAATGCTCCATATGGGGTTTCTTACCAGCACCTGAATTTGTTCGTCTAATTGCGAACTGCGCTGCTGTCATTTTGAAACAATAAACAGAGGCGTGGAGGAATTTAGGAAAGGAAAAAAAAAAAAAAAACTTTCTCCATTTTAGCTGCTGAGAGTAGAATTAACTCTTACAATGAAGTACAATTCGAAGATCTTCCTCAGAAGTATAAGAGATATCGCACAGTTACGAAAAGACAAGGAGAAATGAGGCTTCACTCCGCCGCTAAGCGGAGCCTCGAGGCGTCGCGTCCTACAGCATACAAGCACATCTGCTCCTACACAAGGTCCTGAGGTGCCCATTCCATGGTCTCCTGTGTTTGCTGGGTGTAGATCATGTGACCTAGTGTGCTAACGCCTGAAAGCTCTTCCCTTGTCACTGTACGTGTGTGTGTGTGTGTGTGTGTAAGGAGGGGTTACAATAAAATGAACGATAAAAAAAGCCCTGTCCGTCTGACAAGAGGGAGCGGGATGCACCCCCGTAGGGCGTTTCACTGGGAGAGGAGTCCCCAGACAGCGTAGAGTCCGACCGCCAGAGCTACACCTGCCCCCGCTGCCAGGACCACAGGTTTCCAGTACAACCACCTTCTCCTCCGCTGCTCAGTGTCGCTCAGCCGCTGCTTGATCTGCTGCACGCGCTCCGTCGTTCCGGCTCGGCGCTCCTCCCGGTGCCTCTGGCGCAGGCTGCGAGGGCAGAGAGCGTAGGTCAGAGGTCAGGGACGGCGGGGACCCACATGCGCCATCGATGCGAAGCCGGCCATCCTGTACTCACCCCCTCGCGCTCCCGCCCCCTGGCTGAGGTGCATCCTTCCCCGTCGGCCACTCCTCGGGACGTCCCGCGGGCCGGGAGGGAGTCTCCTGACTGCCATTGGCTCTGCTGGCAGGACACGGCGGGAGCAGCTGGGGGGACTCTGGCTTCGGCTCCCCGTCCTCCTTGGAAAGTTCCTGCCACTGTTGCTGAGTGATGGAGGCCGGCAAGCAAGGAGGTGGAGGCAGGGAGGACCAATTCATCAAACAGAGATCCATGGTTTCAGCCCCTCCAACCATCTGGACATCTGGCCTATATTCCAGCACCCTAATCTCCACATCCAAAGTCCTTTCACCGGCCTTTTAGTGACTCACAGGTACGCAATAATGACAAACTGTGCCACACAACATGGCATCCAGGACAGCTGCTTGCGCTAATCTCATTACACTTTTCACTGCAGGTTTTAGGACAGCAAACAAAACGCATATGAAGGCTGATTTTACTAAAACATTAAGGAAATTATGCCCTCTACCTGTGATATTAGCAACATAATGACACACACCATACTGACAAAAGTATTGGGACACCTGGCCATTTCACCTACAAGAAATCCACAGGCATCAGTATGGAGTTGGTCCCCCTTTGCAGCTATAACAGCTGCCAGTCTTCTGGGAAGACTTTCCACAAGATGTTGGACTGTGTCTGTGGAAATTTTTGCCCATTCATCCTGAAGAGCATTTGTGAGGTCAGGGATTGATGATGGGCATGAAGGCTTGGCTCACAATCACTGTCCTAATTCATCCCAAAGGTGTTCGATGGGGTTGAGGTCAGGGCTCTGTGGGGGCCAGTCAAGTTCTTCCACACCAAACTCACCCAACCATGTCTTTATGAACCTTGCTTTGTGCACTGGGGCACAGTCACACTGGAACAGCAAAGATCCTTCCACAAAGTGTTCCCATAAAGTAGGAAGCACAGAATTGTCCAAAACATCTTGGTATGCTGAAGCAGTAACAGTTCCCTTCACTGGAACTAAGGGGCTTAATCCAACCCCTGAAAGACAACCCCATACCATTATCCCTCCCCCAAAAAAACTTTACAGAACGATGTACTCAGGCAGGTAATGTTCTCCTGGCATCTGCCAAACCCAGACTCATCCATCAGACTGCCAGACAGAAAAGTGTGATTCATAATTCTACAGAACACGTTTCCACTGCTCCAGAGTCCAGTGTCAGCGTGCTTCACACCACTGCATCTGATGCTTGGCATTAAACTAGGTGATGTGAGGTTTGCATGCAGCTGCTCAGCTATTGAAGCCGATTCCATGAAGCTCCTGGTGCACAGTCTTTGTACTGGGGTTAATGCTAGAAGCTCGGAACTCTGCAGTTACTGAGTCAGAGCGCCGGTGACTTTTACACACTGTGGGTTTCAGCACTCGGAGACTCGCTCTGTCACTTCACATGGTCTGACACTTCATGGCTGAGTTTCTGTTGTTCCTAAACACTTCTGCTTTGCAATGATACCACTTATAGTTGACTGTGGAATGTCTAGTAGGAACAAAATTTCACAAACTGACTTATTACAAAGGTGGCATCCTATGACAGTACCATGCTCAAATTCATTGAGTTCTTCAGGACGATCCATTCTTTCAAAAATGTTTGTAAACTTGACTGCATGGCTGGGTGCTTGATTGACAATGGGTCTGAATGAACCACCTGAAATCAATGATTAAGAGGCGTGTCCCAATACTTTTGTCCATATAGCGTACATCAAAACAAATATTCTTGCACTGAATTAACTGTAGTGCGTGTGGTGTTTGTGCGCCAAGCCCTATAACCTGCTGCGGCATACGCCCCCCACCCAGCCCCAAACCCTACCACATACCTGCACAGATACCTGCACAGACCTGTCCCCCGTGATGTACTGGGAACCCTCCTTCACAGCCATGTAGGAGAAGCGCAGCTGGTCAGGGGTCTGGATCAAGCCCATACGGTACCGCCTCATATCCAGAAGAACCTTCTGGATGTCCACTGTGGATGGGTCTTTCCTCTTCTCCATCTAGAATGGTGTCAGTACTAGTCAAGAGACCTACTTTCAAGTATTAATCATATCCATTGTATTTGTCATACTTCTCACATCTCAACTAGACAATGCAAAAAAAAACATGTGAATGTTTACTTCATGCAATATTGCCCTTACAGTATCGTCTCATCAACATAGATTTGAATCTGCTCACTTCAGCCACAGGTGAGAATGGTGGCAGGCTGCAGACCTCACCAGAACGAGACAGGTGTCCACCAGCGAGAACGTCCCTGAGCGGCCAATCCCAGCGCTGCAGTGCACGACAGATGGCCCGTATTCCGTCTCCAGGGAGCCCGATTCCCGGACCTTGAATAGGAAGTTCAGGAAGGAGGCCGGAGACTCGGGCACCCCAAAGTCCGGCCACGTGGTGTAATGAAAATGGTAGATTTCTCTGAACTCCTCAGTCTAAACAAAATAAGACATGGGTCATGAAAAGGTAGTGGAACTTTTAAACTACAAAAGAATATTCAAAGTCAGAAGCAATAGTGAATATCTATTTTGGGTACAGTGACAGATACAGGCAGGCCTTCCCGGCGAACACACTCACGCCCATGTTCTGCAGCTCCAGCACTCGTATCGTGTAGTAGGACTTGACATCCTCTGAAATCAGCTTCACAGTAAAATTTGTGTCCGGAAAAGACATCTCACACTCCTGCGATGATGGCCAGTACTGCGCACACTTTTCCTGTGTGTGGAAAATACTCACTGGAGTCAGGTTTTTGCATTTATTGAAGAAAATCACACACACACACACACACACACACTAACCCCTCCTCCCACGGTTACTCTGGTGACACCCTTCATTTATGAGACATATAGGCATCATTAATATTAGATAACTATTATAGGAAAAACATGAATGGAAGAAAAAGGCACATCTGTCCATAACTTTCCATAACTACTCATCCGAGTCATGGTGCGAATGGAGCCCCCGGAGGGGAGGGGCTACACACTGAGTGGGACACCAGGGCATCACCTGGTATGCCAACAAACAGCAGTAGCCAATTCAGAGAGACAGATTCAAATAAACCACCGAATCTCTGGTTAATATGAGGAAACACAAATTCAGGAGAACAAGCAACGTGCACAGACCTAGAACCAGGGACAGGAAATGAACCCCCACCCTGGGAGGTGAGGTCACAGAACACTAATTTAAAAAGGACTGGTAATAGCATTAATACTAGCTACAATTATCATGAGTTAGATTCTTACTTATAACCCTGCTACTACTGGATCTTGATTCAAAAGTCTCCACGACCCAACGGTCCAACTATACCACCGGTGTTGGGTTAAAGGTACACCCGGCCTGCTCAGTCACCCTCCATGCCCCGCGTCAGGAAGCAGACAGTCAGCACGTTTACATGCACGCTAAAAAAATAAAATTGTTAGTCCGACTAAAACCTTAAGACTTTTAAAGTACAAAGTAAAAAAAATTCTCACAACCAGGCTTAGACACACTAATAATCGATTATTCCTCTGTGTATGCATTCAATAGGACTGAAACTCGCCCAGCCACCCCCCCCAGGAGACTTTGACCCAAAAGTAAGAGAAGAAGCTTGGGAGCATAGCAGAGGCCGTGTCATTGGTGTACTAAAGGACCGTATGGCAGTGTCGTCTGTCTTCAGGTAACACCGTAGTCACAAGGAATAGCGTGCATCTCATTTGTTTAAAAATAAAATAAATTTTAAAACTCTACAGCACATACAAAACATACAGCTCTGAAAGGCTGTCCATTTCACTGCTCAAGTAAAGGGCGATTTTCCTCCACACCAGGTTACACACCAGGTTCAGCCATTTTCCACTGGCATAAAAAATGGCATTAGTGCTGAATGACATCACAATGTGAGGCAGTGCATTTTATACTGGATTTGAAAAATGGCTGTAGTGTGTTATAAGGTTGGACGATGTGCAATATTAATACCAACATCGCATGTTATGCACACCCAATTTGTACATCGCTAGGCAGATTAAGATCAGGCTTTTTCTGACCTTCGGGGGGACAGGTACCTTCTGGTACAGATATTATAGTGCTGAGAGTTAAGTTAAATAAAGTCTAATTAACTTAAATTAAGTCTCGCTAAAACACTTTTACTGTGTCATAGGCAAAAAAAAAATGCAAATTTCATGGATTATTCCATTTCAGAATTATCTAGCATATGTTTAAAAACCAGTTTAGTTTACCTCCGCTGCTTTTGCATGAGCGCTGCATGTGTTCTCTGACACAATCATAATCATTTTCATCCTTGCTGTTACATCACTCCTAAGGTTTTTTTCCCCATAAATGCCTTAATATTTATTACAATAAAGTCACACTGCAATACTTGAAAATTTTCCAATACCGTGTCTTAGAGTTATACAAAATGCTTTATTTCTTGTTATACTGTCCTGATCTTGAATCTGTTCTTCTAACCAGATTGTAATTAAAGCTTGTCACTTCATTTGTCCACACATCCATTATTAATAATTTTATTATTTTTTACATCTGTGATTTGATAGGAAAAATCCCAGGACTAACAAGCTTAAAGGAGCCATATCGCCACATATTGTAGTGGAGTTGGACATACTTTGGTCAATAAATCAATTCCCTTCCCATGCATGTATATTGGGACAAGGATATTAGTCTGATTATAATAATAATACATTTATTTTATATAGTGCTTTTCTAGATACTCAAAGTCACTTTACAAAGGCTTACTTGAGCTATAACTGGAGCGGAGCATGTAAAACGTACTGACTGTGATGAGTATGGGGCTCTGCACCTGTCAGAAAAGCATCTCCACTGTTCAGTGACGAGTTGCTCTTATATTCGCCTGCCACATTTTCGTCATTCGGGGCGATCTGAATCACAGCAAGTCGACGTTCGCTCCCTTAGTCACCACACCATTCTTTGTGAAAGACAAGCGTTAAAGTCAACCAACTCTTCTTCCAAACAGCCATTCAAGGAATCTCAGTTTACGTCAAGCAGTAAATTAGATTGTCCGTGATCAATCTCAGCCTTGAACTGCTTTGTTTACCACACCACACTCCAAACAACTGCTTCTTGTAAAGTTATCTCTGGTGAGGAGCCTTTGCCTCAGGGCGGCCAGGGTGCCTCAGGGCGGCCAGGGTGCCTTAGCCAGGAGCCCTGCTAATGTGGCAGAGCTACAAAGGGGCACAGGACAAGTCTAGCTGCACAAGCCGTCAATGCCGTACCAGGCGGCCTGCCTTCCGACTCTCTCCAGCACTCCCAGGTGCCTTCGCTCGCGTTTCGGCTAGAACGCAGACACACACACTGCTTTCGCAAGATTTAACTCTCCAGAGCAATTATTCGAAACCTCTTCTTTCCTTAGCAGAAATCAAAGCACGGGGCCATTTCGCTCTGAGGACGCTTCTTGAAAAACGGAGTCAATTTCCCTTCAGGGTTTTTCTGTTAGATACACAGTGGGCTTCAACTAATAAGATCCCAACCCTTCAAAATATAAATAAAAACATTCAAAGATGAGTGTACTCACAGATCCTTTCTCCATGATTCTGTTTAGCATGATTACAGCCTTTGTCTCCTGTTCCCAGATCATTAACCAAAAATGACCACATGTGTTTCTCAAGGGTCCCTGGAAAGGAAAAAAAAAATTTTAATTAAAAACATAGAAAGCAGATTCAGCGCCATTATGGAGCAAATTTATCACCCTTCTGAAACCTGTTCATCCTTCGTTCCAGAGAAGCAAAACATCTTTCAGTGTTTTGAGGATTCCTTTCGAAACACAAGTCATTAGCGGTCGGGCGGAACACTGTGGTTTTTGTGTCCCACACATGATCGTTACTAGATGAAACCCAAACCACGGAGAAGAACTTTTGTGTCAGAAGTGTTATTTAATCCTTGTGCGAGTAATTACAGTGACAGTTCACAAAAAAAAAGTTTCTTCACTCTGTCTCTATGCCCACAAGAGTGATCGATCAGTAGTTCATTTATGTGACAAATTTGCTGGGAATCACCTTGTTACAGAACAAAAACTTATAAATAACAACCCGTATAAGTTTATGGTTACTGAAGCCCGGAGGTCAGTAGGTAGAATACTGGTGGACTCATAAACAAATGGTTTGCTGATTCTAGTCTTAAGACAGACCCTGACAAAATAACTCAATTAAATAATAAAAAAGACAACACTACCACAAAACAAATGTCCTGTTGTATTAGTGCATGAAACATGCAAGTGAATTTGGCAAAACGACAAGGGCCATTTAAAAAACATCATTTTCAAAATTATTTTAAGGACCACAAATTTTGACAAGCAACTCAAAATTCACATATTAAGTGGAGTCTTATTTGTTACACTGATGTTTATTCTCAGCCCCCCAGTTTAATGGATAAAAAAGACTGAACAACAAAAAAACAGATATAAATATCCAGCCACTTCCATATCCCAGGAGAAATGGGGTACAAAATGGGGTACAAAATGGGGGGGGGGGCTCCCCTGGATGGGATGACAGTCCATCGGAAGGCACACATTCACATGCAGAAATGGGCAGATTAAAGGCGCCGTTTCACCTAAGCACATGTTTCTGGACTGTGGGAAGAAACCAGAGAACTTGGCGACGGCCCACATAGACTAAGTGAGAACCAACAGCAGAGACACACGTCCAAAATACCACCCACATCAAAATGAGCCAGTGCAACCTTCCAGGATAGCTGACAATGCACTTACCTGAGTTAAGATGTAGCTTCTTTGGGCTTCATCCATTACAATTAAACTTGCGTTGATATAGTCATTTTCTGAATTTTTTAGTTTAACTCGACTGTGATCATCTAAATGACAGGAAAATGCATAAACTATAAATTCTATATGCGAATAGCACATCAGAATCCCAAAGGCACCAAAAATATATTATTTCATCATGTTTTAACATACACTCGACTTTAGAGTAAAATATATAGTTTGGGCAATAAAAAACAATAAATCATAAAGCTGCATCTGAGGAAAAAAAATGTGACTGAAAAACAAAGTATTAAATGGGATTACAGTAAACAATACCTGGACGAATGCTTGCATTTAATGACAAGAGGCAGGTTTTTTGTTACTCACATGGACTGACGTCTCTGTATCTATTCAGATTACGATTCTCTGGGTATTTCGCCACTCTGTACGAACATTCATGTGACTGGTTACGGATTTCCTGAGCATAAACACACATCAAAATCAGTCCGTGTAATATACTCATAACAAAACGAACTACACATATTTTTGGGGGGTATTCCAGTATTTATTGACCCCCCCCATGTCCTACATTTTTATACTTTGCTCTGAATTACCCAGATTCTTGCATTTGCAGCTTTCTTTACATGCACTAAAACTATCGAATTCATTAAGCATTTTTTAAATAACAGAACAAGCTCACATTTTTATAGAAACAAAGGCATGCTATACTGCTAGTATTAATATCATTATTACCATTTTGCCAATATCTCATTAACGATAATATTATAAGCACAAACATAGTTCAATATTGTTTGCATTTGTCTAACTTAAAAAAGCCCAAAACAATTAAAGGCCTTTCCTGCGACAGGCGTCCCACGCACCACGGTGTTCAGTTCGCATTACTATCTGAAACACACGTCTGAAAGGTATCTTCAGAACTACAGTGTAACACGGTCACTTTGTTTATATTACAGTTACATAAATGATTGCATCAGGGAAAATACTGCTCATACGTGACCTGATTATTTGACAAGTGTTTACATAACTGACATTTATATAAAATAGTGCTGAAAGTTGGCTTTCCCCGTCTTGTAATGTTTAGCTTTACTGAACTAAGCATAAGATCATTATCTCACAGCTAAATGAAAATACTTAAGGGTCTCTCGGCAGCCCCGGGCTGCCCTGCGCGTCACACCGATTTCACGCCGTATGCGCGTTCCTGAGCCTCCCAGAGCGTTACACCGATCCCGCACCGCGTGCACGCTTCCCCTGCGCGTTACATCTCCTCCACGCCAGATGGGTAACTCAACTGATAAAACGAACCGGTCAAATACAGACGGACGCGATTTAAAAAAAAAAAAAAAAAAAAAACTAGCGACTCAAACCGTACGGCTGATGTCGTCGGGTATCATTTTATTTTATAGCATTTACATTTCATTTCTCATGTATTTGGCGAAAAATCGGTGTTTACACGGAAAACCTGCGGCCCTTGAACTTCCTATGAAAGTGGAGACATTCCGACGTCTGTACCTACAGCACGATTTGGTCCGGACGAGCATAGTCGAAAGCCGGTGAACTTACGATGTATAGGTTGTGCCATCGCTCCGCCGAATCGGCGTCGTTCAACTCACGGTCCATCTTGTTCTCAGGCTAGCCCTATTTCAGTTGGGTATTACTGAAGAAAGGCTCCGGTCACAGGCCAGCTCGCCGCCTATACACTGGCTCGGCCATTCGCCGGAACACCGCGAAGCGAACTGCGCGTCCGTGTAGCTGCTGAGCTCTTGTGGCGCCCTTCGGCGCATGCGCGGTACGAGAGCCGGCCGCACTCGCCGCCTCTGATCCTGTTTCTCCTGCCGGCTTTCATGGGCTTTTGACGCCGCTAATAGCAGCCGATTCTTCCTGACCCGCTACCGTTCTTAGTCAGATTCCGCGAACAACCACAAGCCGGGCCGCCTATCAAATAGAAAACTAGCCGCGTTTCGTAAGGAATTCCCGTAGGTGACGGTAGTGTTTCGTTATGTGTGGTTGCGTTTCAGATAACATTTAGCTTCATCCTGTGTCGTTTTATGGCTCCTTTTGATTGTATTTGCTCATTACTCGTCTTTGCATAAATGCTTTTATTTATTTATTTATTTTTTAACTTTTATTGACAACAGTCAACATAAATACAAACAATAACCACAGTCCGGAGATTGGGCCTGCATAAATGCTTTTAAAAGCATTAGTAATTATAATAGTTATACCTCAGTGCGGTCCATTTGTCATGCAAGTTGATATAATGGGCATAGGTACCGGAATGTGATGTTACCCCCTTAGCCATTAATGACGCCCACCCCGTGCAGGAATAAGTGCAAGGATCGTGAAAATGTACAGATGATTTTGTCAGTCACCCTTTGCGAACAGAGGTTTATAGGACATGTTTGGTAGCTGAACAACTGTAGTGGAGCACAAAGACCACTTCTGTAGTGTATCGTACGACTTGAAAAGTCAGTTATTTCATTATAATTGTGTATGACATTACCTTACTAGAATTGCTAATCACGGAACTTGTGAATGAAAAAATATAATGCATCATTCATGTACAGTAATTACCCCGTGACCTCCAACTCCTTTCTGATTAAATTGCATAAACCACGTTCCCCTGATTAGTGATCTAATGTGGGTGTGTTTGGAAAAAGTTAATTACTTAAACTCCTTACAGAACTTCCTGCCAAGTCAGCCCAACACTGACACTAAAGTTGTCAGGCTAATCCTCACTGATGTCCTAATTGGAGTGGACTTGTGGTGTGAATCACCAGCAGAACTATGTGGCATGCCTTGCACGATATTGGTCAGTGTGGCAGAATGCTTGTGGCCAGGAACTTGGATAGGTGTTGGTCTTTTCTGCTACTTACCAGACTGCTGCTAGATAACGTGAAATGTGCCACCCCTCGCAGTATTGTGACAGTGGCAGTACCAGGTCCGTTTGTGATTAGATGCTGTTGAGTGATTCTAGCCAGTCCCTGCGACCCTATTGGCCTGACGGTTCTGATCCTCAGTGCATGTATACATATCTCTGACTTATCATTTCCCTCCTAGGTTTCTTCCTGTGGGTTGAAAATGTGCAGGAGAATGATGTCCCTTGGTTAAGTCAAATCCTCAGGTGATGCCGTCCCCATGTACATGTACAGTAAGTTAGGAGAATATGCCTGTGAGTAGCAAGTTGTCAGTTCAAGTTCCAGGGTTGGCACAGTGGTTTCACAGTTGGGCCCTTGAGCCAGGCTTTTAAAACTTATGTTGTTTTTGATAAAGGTGCCTGTTAAATTCATAAATAAACAAGGATGACTGCATACTTCGCTGATGGCAGGGAGTGTGTGTACGAGGTGCTGGATGCAATTAAGTTATTCAATGGTACCTGTATTAGTTCCAGCCACTTCTGAAAACCCGTCCAGGTAGACCTATGGTTTATTTTGACCTTTTGTTTTGGGTCCCCCCCCTTTGTGTTTCTCTTGAATATTGGAGAGGATGGGGCTGTGAGGTTGAATGATTATGGATTATATAACACTCTGCTGATCTCACCAGTGGCGATCTTCAGCCTTGTGTGGGAATCTGTTTCGATAAGCACCACTTACTACGCGGCAGGTCATGTGTGCTGAAGTTCCGGGAATCCTGCTGTGTTGGAAGGGATTCATTAAATTTCCTGCCCTTTCTCGGAATTGATCTAATCATTTAATCATTTCTTTTTAACCCTATTTCGTGTAAAGCACTGAGTTTATCTAATAAAATTGAATAATTTGGTCACGATTGGCATTTTGCAGTACAGTAAGATCCCTGGTTAATGTTCAGAATCCATTCCTAGAACTTAAGGTTCTAATCAAAACTAAATTTGCAAAAAAAAAAAGAAAAACAGAAATTCAATATTGAATTTTTATTACTTTTATTCAGCAGTACTGTTTTATTGTATTAATTTGTATAAAAGAACGTTATACATTCATGTTAACATACATCCTATCGAGTAACGTTTGATCATGTTTACGTCCCATGAGAGCCTTAATAAAATGTATCGACAGGCGTCCGAAGCGGACGTGGTGGCCGTTAGCTGATGTATTTTACCACGCGTGGCATACGGCAAGAACCAAAACAAATCGACTGCACTGCCACTATAGAGCTTCAGTATATATGTCTGATATTATATCTTATACAGTATATTTGATGTCACCCCTATAATGATCAAGAAATGTCCAGACTGACGTGCATGCTCTCTTCCGGGATAAAAGCCGGACCTAAGTTGATGGATACCTGTATATGTATTTATAATTTAAATTTTATATGAGGGATCAAGACTGTGGCTCCTCTGCATCGTTTTACACGTTTGACATTGCAGTCTTCATTTGTACTCGCATAGGATCTCTTAATATCAGGGCATTATTTCCATAACACCCATCCTGACTTTAGAGCATCATTTTCTATGAGCTGGGCTTTAATTTGCATAATTCTTCTGATAATCTTGCTGAGGAAGCCTCAGGCAGCTAACCTACGTTAACCTAACATTCGCCTGCCACTAACCAGCTCAACACTTGCAGTTTTACCTTCAGGAAAATGCTTTTTCTTTACATCCATACCTTTCTTCCAGGTCTTTGGGTTCCCCTGGAGCTCAGATCTTGGGATTCAGGTCCATGACTGTGTTATGGTGCCGACTGCTGTTTGAAAGGAGGGAGAGAAACTTCCCTAGTCCTCTGAAGCTGGAGGATGCTGGTCGCACCCGTGTTTGACAGCCGAAGCTCCCATATGTAGTGGCTGCAGGGCCGTGACGTCACCTTCTAGGAGGTCGGGGGGGGCAGTTGGTGTCATGACACGGGAGATAACTGGGGCTCCTTCTTCCAGACAAAAGAGAAAATTCTCATATCTACCAGCCCTACTGCCTACACGCTGTTGGCCTGGACAGCCACAAAGGAGTCAGTCAGATTTCAAAGGGTGGGAGTGTTGTCTTTGTTAGGTTAAATGACCTCCACCCCCCCAATTTGACTTTTGTACAAAACAAGGATTTTCTTTGACTGAATGTTTGTCCAGATGTTTAGATAGTTCTGTTCCTGTTTGTTCCCACCGAGATGTTTGCCATGGAAGGGGTGGGGGAGTGTCTTTATGTTATCACCCTGAGTTTAACTCCTCAGGTTCAGGTGGTCTTTGCTGGGTTCACATTATCCTCGGATGAGTCAGACTAGTTCTCCTTTCTGGTAGCTTCTCGTTTGCAGAACACAAAGGCGTTTCAGAACTCTCAAAATGCCCTTTCTATTCACCAAATAACCACAAGGAGAGCTGGTGGCGTGCAGCCAATCTGAGCGGTGACCCCCGCAAAATGGGTGCGTTATTCACCTGGGATGGGGGACCCTGACAAGGTTGTGGGTGTCTGAAGCCTATTCTTGAAGCTACGGATACAAGGCAGGGAATAGGGATCGGGCATCACGCCATCACACATCATTCATGCCTACGGACAGTTTGGTAGGTCCAGTTCACCTTAGCATGTTTTTGGACTATGGGGGGAGAACCCAAAGGAATCCCACACATACAAACTCCACACACATTGAGTCGGGGCAGAGACTCCAATCCCACAGAGGTGTGAAACAGCAGAGCTAACCGCTGTGGCATGGCACCACCATTTGGTCACAGACATACTTTACTGAAAATAAATGCATAATGATGTCCTCGATGTATTTGTACAAACGGCTGTTGTTTTTGTGAGTACTTAAGTGCCCTGAGACTACATGTGAAAAGAGCTCTGTGCCTTGTAGGAAGTGTGTGGGCCCCTGGCAGGCTTATACATTCCTGGAAATGGACTCTCCAGTCGTCATGGGTGGTCGGGATTGCACGGAATGAACTCCCTCCTCCACCGAACAGGTTAGATCTGAAGGTGCCAGAGTGAAGCTTTTCCTTCTAAGGTCTCCAAAACTGACCTAAAATGCAATTTTCTTAAAATGAATGGTTAAGTAGTGACAGCATGGAATACGGTGTTCTCTAATGGCTACTCATAGTCATTCAAATAATCTATATGAAACACTGTATACAGCTAGAATCAGATGTCCTTTTCCAGTAGCCTGTGAGCACTGTTGGTAAAAAGTGAATCATGTTCGTTTGTCTCAGGCCACTGCCCAGAATCCGCCTTATGACAGTTCTGTATAACTCCTCTTGTGTTTCCAGGTGTTTCGCGGATTAGTGGTAACAGTCCTGTCAACCTTCAGGGCTGATCTTCGGATGTCTCGGGTCTTTCAGAGTAGTAAACTGAAAATATTCACTGCCTTGGAACTTGTTTAAATGCTGAAATCCTGGTTTTATAATTTCTCGTTACTTTGTGCTCTGCATCATCTTTTCTCCTGATTGTGGTGTCAGTAGCGGTGTTTTAAACATGTATTAAATTTGATTTGAAACTATAATGTAGGATAATGAACCAGCCTCAGTTTTCATGACACATTTACATGTAAAAAAATGGGGAAAATAAAGTAATTGGATTGTCAGTTTGCTACTATTTGGACTTATTGTTTAATATAGAGCAGTAAGGGGCTGATTACAGCACGTTACCACACCCACCACATGTCAAACCACCTCAGGGATGAGAACCTGAGTGCAGCCATGAGGTGGGTGATACCTCAGCACCACACTAGTCTGAATGGACCAGTGAGATTTTTCCAGTGACTGGAGTGCCAATCCTGCCACCAAGCCCCAAATTTCCCTGTAAGTTGGAGGACCTCCTTATAGGGCTGGATGTAGATTAACGTCATACCCAGGATGAAGCAATTGCAGGTTAAGGGCTCAATGGAGTAGAATCACTCCAGGCATTTATGGGATTTGAACCAGCAACCTTCACTGATCTCTAGCCTCAGAGCCACCACTCCACCTTAAAGGGGGGTTTAATATATATTGGTTTTATTTAACAACTGCAAGTCAGAATAATGCGGTATAAATTGCTAGTGGAAACTGATAGTGAGATTTTAACTGCATTTTTGAAACCAACTCATTCTAAAGTCTTAAAGTATAGGTTTTAGGATGGTTTGGGGTAAACCTCTTTAACAGGGTTTACATGGGTCATTAAAACATCTAAAATCCAATAATCTGAATTTTAGGATTAAAATGTCTTAAGTACAATTCTTAAAAATTTTAAAAGATCACTTTCAGTCCGGAAAAAAAGTTTAAAAATTGCTGCCACATGAGCGCAGGGTGTAAACCTGTGAGTACTCACAAGATCTTTCAAAGCAAATTTTTCCTGCGTGAGCATGACGTGATGACGTATTTTTCACTGTAAATGTGCAACAGTAGCCCATGTGTTTTATTGTTCCATCATCATTTGAGGGATATGAAAAGCATGGTTTTTATTGCTGTATTATCTCTTGATACATGATATTCTTTCATTGCTATATTGTCTCCAGAAAAAGGTTAAAACATCAGAATCCCTTTCATTTGAGCATGTGCCGCACTGTATAGTACTATATAGCAATATAGTTACAATACTGTATTTAATGTTAGTGATGCCTTACTGTATGTACAGAAAAATCAGGTTATATATGGGGTTCACGGACGGCTTGCTGTTATTCATGGTTTCAGCTATCCATTGTCTTGGAACGTATCACCCATGGATATTGGGGGACTGCTGTACTTTTATAAAATTCTATTAACTTTTGTCTCACTTTTAAATGTGTTTTGACGGATAAAATTGTATTGAT
Organism: Stomatorhinus walkeri; assembly: GCA_026784285.1. Lineage (NCBI taxonomy): Eukaryota > Metazoa > Chordata > Actinopteri > Osteoglossiformes > Mormyridae > Stomatorhinus > Stomatorhinus walkeri. The sequence goes on from JAODUD010000134.1 coordinate 10,891,842, forward strand.
CTTGTTTTGACAAAACTACAAAACGAAACCATCATGGAACCAATAAGCTGTTTAGCCTGGTCAGAATTGATCAAAGCGTGCCCAGCTAAGTGTTACCATGTAGTGTGTGAGTTAACGTGGTGTCTCCTATCACCAAAAAAATAACTGAATGTTCGTGTTGAAAGTGAATAATTTACTTTGCAGGTAATTTGGCATTTTTATTTTCCTTCATATTTACTCTATATATTCCTTCTTTACTTTTCACCTTTTCATATTCTTATACCTTTTTGCCAATATGGATGTGAAATTGGTCTTAAATTGGAATCAAAATGGTCTTAAAAAGTCATTAAAATGAATAAACTAGTTGAAACCATGTTTTAATGACCCCCCCCCATCCCCACCAACGCTACTTCCCTGAAGAAATAAATTAGTCTAAATACTGTTGATAACATGTGAACCTGACAAACTTTTTCAGCTTTGACAAAAAATGCATCCATACAGAGAGTTTGTATATAAATACCTTCACCTGTCCTACAGCAGCCCAGAGCTTTAACTGTGTTATGTACTATTATGCACATTCATGAATATTACTGTTTGATAATTCGTTAATTATTATTAGAACTATACACTGAGTGAAAATGGGAGTGGTTGGGGAAGTAAGTCAGTCTAAGCCTGAAGTTATTTGAAAATTACTTCTGTTTTGTTCTTTGTCCTCTACATTAATGAATGTAAAAAAATGTGACAAAACAAACAATGGGCTGACTTCTGCTATGATTGTTCAGTTGGTTGCATACTGATGAAACTATACACATGTTAATTTGAGGGTAATGGTGTCACATACTGCTGGAAAATACAACTTAAATACATTTTAACATCCACTTTTCCAATGTGGGGCTCAGACACCCCTTGGGTACAGGATGCAAACAACCGGCAATTCAGAGGGAAAGCCTTTAAACCAGGGGTCTCCAACTCCGGTCCTGGAGAGCTACTATCCAGTAGGTTTTCTATCATACCCGGCTTCTGATGATACCACACCAGTTCTCAGGTAAATACCAGGAGCAGGTGTGGCTCATCAGTAGCCGGGTAGGATAGAAAACCTACTGGATAGTAGCTCTCCAGGACCGGAGTTGGAGACCCCTGGTTTAAACTGTCTGCCTGGGTCGTGGAAGGAAGCCTGAGCAAATTCAACACACAGGGGGAGCCACAATGCTGGAGCTGTGGAGCAGCTGTTCTGGCTGTGTATGAGCTTGGCTGCATGATGGAGAAATGCTTTGTGGTGTCTTGTGGAGAAGGTTACTTACTCTGTAGGAGTACTGTTTTTATGATTGCTGACCATAAAACATATTGTACGTTTTATATGTTATTTATCTCCTTGTTTCAGTGCTTGATTTCTCTTAAATACCCTAAATTGATGTGATGAGCATTAATTAATGTCATGGGCAGTGGTGGCTTAATGGTTAGGGATGTGCTCTTGTAATTGCATGTTTGTATTCCTGAACAGCAAGGCACCACTGAGGTACCCTGAGCAAGGTACTGCTCCCCAGGCTCTGAATTAGCTGCCCCCTGCTATGTCACATGTGGGTTAAATGCAGAAAACACATTTTGTTGTTGTGTGCTGTGGTGTGTTAACAATGACAATCACTAAATTCTAATGGCACTGACTGATTCCGCATCAAAATATCTGTTACACATAGGTATGACTGAATAAGTTTCTTGTTTTTATATGTATATACTAAATATAGTATAAAGGCCTATATTTTTTTCATTTCCCTGCTTTTAAAGTGATACTATCTGTGTCGTTTCTCCTTACAACTTCCCCTTTTCCTGCTAATGTTAATTCGTGTTATTTGATCTTTTTAAAGGTTTCTAAGAAATTGTTTACAGAATAATCTAATAAAATGACAAAGGGCAGACAATACAGTGGTTGGCACTATTTTTTCCACCTCAGAGTAGATTGTATATGTTTTTTATGTATCCTATTTATATTTGTGCCAAACACTTGATATGCAGCTCAGATGTGTTTTTTCGTATAGCCTGTAGTAGGATTTAAACAGCTGTTGCATTTAACCGGAAGCACTGTGCTAGCAAACAGCTGGGACGCCTGGTTATCTCAGGGCTGAATGCAACAAGATAAACGTCCCGGCTGCAGTATAATATGTAAAAGACGCTCCCTTTAGTTTTTAAGCGTTGTTAGTGGAAGGCCTTAGTCCGGTCCGTGATAAATCTGTGCATACTTTTTGAAACAACCCATTAAGTTGCATAAGGAGTTTAACCAGCAGAAGATCTGGTGAGTAAATTAAGTGTAGGTCTAATTTCGGCAGTGCATATTTCTGGGTCTATTTCTCCGAACTACCCAGAGCGCACATTCACGATTAGCGAAATACACTCTCACCACCGACAACTACACGCAAAGCGTTCTGCTTTTTCAAAAACGCCTTACTCGAGTAGCGGAGCAGCATCTGATTGACGCAGAGATTGTCCACACAATGGTCGTAATTTACATTCTTGAATTAGCGGCGCCAATGAGCCGGCCGTTCTCCTCCTTGACGCCCCGCCCACGCAGCGTGACGTCTACGCGGGCTTCCTGCGAAAGATCTTACCGGACAACTGGCACCCTGGCGTAAGCTCCCGGCGGGCGGCGCGGTTTGGTTGGTTTGTAAACCCCATAACCTAGAGGAGAAAGAAGAGAAAAGAAGCTGCAGTTATTTTAACTTTTTTTTTGAGCGTGGAAGTGGATGAACCTGTCGACGTACGTAGGGGCTTGCTGCCTTGAGTGCCCAGTTCGGTTGTTTAGCGCGGTTCGGGGGCCAGGGGCACCCTGCTGGCGCCGCGCCGTTTATCCCGCAGCGGACGGCGGGGCAGATTCGCTCCGCTCGCGGAGTGGTGGCAGTTAAAGTAAGTAGTTGGTGCTCGGCGAGATTTAAGGCCATTTGCGTGCTTTCGTGCGCTGCGGAAAGTTTTTCCTCTAGGAGTAACTTCGCAGGCTGCCGGTGTTGTGTGTAAATAAAGTCGGCGGTGTTCGTGTGAGCTCCACGGCCCAATAAACGGCCACCGAGGAGGTCGGTCCCGGCGGGATTTGGCCGTTAATATTGTCGTCCATGGCACCGCCGCGAACGGCCGACGAGGGTTTTTATGTCGCCTCAACCATCTGCCTGGCTTGGCTCAGTTTGGATGTAGTAAAAATGACAACTTTGGATCTTACCCCCACACCTCCCATCGTTATCATTTTAACATCCAGTGAACGTATAATTATACTTTCCCTTCTATTTGAGTAAGTTCTTAATAAATCTTTTAATTTCAAGCAGTAGGATATGATACTCTAATATTTTGGCAAACAATATGGCATCCATCTGATTAATCGGATTTTACGTTGCAAACTCTTGATATTGTATTGATAGTGTAATTAATGCTACTACAAGTTTGAAAACCCCTGTATTCTCCGCATCATACAGTTCGGTTAAGCAATATCACGCCTGAAAACGGTCTATGTGTGGGTCACAGACCTCTGCTTTAGTCAGCATGATCATCTTGTGATTTGTCAGACTTTTCTGAGGGCTTTTGTTTACTGAGGGGTGGAACTGGGTCCCGTCTCAGGTCACAGCCTCATCTTTAGACCAGAGGCTGAATTATGTTCAAATGAAGTAGAAAAGCAGAATTGCTCGTTACTCAGTGAGGATGTTGTGGTGTAGCCTGTTGACTTGCCTCTCCCTGTTGCCCTTCTTCATATCCCCCTCCACTCGCGCATGAATGTGTGACAGGTTATTCAGAGCCTCTGGTGCTGAGCATGACGGAGAGCTTCCGCAATATCGAGGATGAGCCGTTCCCCAACTTCTTGTCGGCCTCCCTGAGCAGTACCGGCCGGGCCACCCTGGGGAACGTGACGCTGGGCTCCACGCTGGGGGTTCCCATGGCCGCCTCCACTGTGGCTAAAATTAGAGCCGCGACGGATAGCAGGTGGGGCCGCGTAGGCTGCCGTGCAGGCCTGCTGAGGGTGGATCAGTGACTGGCATGCACACATTGGCCTCCTGTTTTTTCACTGAACTGTGTTTGACTCACACTTATTGTGGATCCCCTGCAAAGTTTTAATTGCAGGGTTAATCAGGCCTGTGCTATCGACTCTGACATTGTGGTTGAGATTGTTTCCTGGCTTGAAGTGGTTTAATGTGTCGTGCTCTTCTGCCAGATTGTTTACACGTAAGCTGTCATTTATAAGCCATACGATTAGGTAACGGCGTAATGGGGCTGTCTTACGCATGTTTCTGCAGGGTGTCTGATTTCCAGGCCTCTTACCTGGAAGGAGGGGAGCTTTCGCACGCAAGCTCTCAGTCCTCAAAGGATGCGAAAGCGAAGTTTGCACTCAGCATCAACGATGATCTGTGAGTACTGGCTCGCTCTGTGCTTGGCCTGTGAAACGGAGGCTGCCGTTCCTCTGGAAGCTTTAAGTAAAATTTCCCAGGTGTCAACGTTCGGGTGCTTAACGTGACCCGATTTTCCTTTTGGTTTTGACCCCAACCTCTCAGGGACAACGTGGACGACTTCATTGCCGCACACCGTTTCTCTGACATGCTAGTGAGCATCCACCTGGACGAATCGGAGTCGGCTGCTAAGCGCAACCCCTCCGTGCCTGGGCCCCCTGCACAGTCAGGGCCGGCCCCTGGAGGCCCCGTAGACCATGGAGATGGTATGCAGAAGTCACCGTGTGACCTCCCCTGCACCAGCAGTCCTTCATTTAGTCTTCCCTTGTGGCTTGTCTACTTATGCCTCATCCACACCTTTATATACTTATGTTCCAAATGTCTACAGTAGTTCTGTAATTGATTCTGATTCTAATTCTGATTTTTAAGTTGTCCTGATCAATGTGACCTTTGTTTTTCCTGTCCGTAGAACCAGGTTGGTAAGATTACCACAATGACTTATCATATTCTCTCCACGTCTCCTTCCAGACATCTCAACAGGGCTGATAACCTTGTCTCACCTCAGTGGCAAGGATGACATGACGCTGAAGGTACCGTTTTTGCGGAGGACTTACCCTTCTGTAAAAACCACGGCGGTTGCCGTGACGCCATCCCTCAAACTTTCCTCCTCAGGCCACTCCTGTCCTCCCTACGATGCTGGAAGAGGACGACGTGACAAGCGACGGGGCAGACAGTGACCGCTTCAGCGGCAGCGTCTCCAGCTTTCTGGCCAATGAGAAGCTTATGTCCCTCGATAGCCTGAACAGCGACGACACAGGTGCATTTTGGGTATTCTCTCATGCTATGCAAACGCACAATGAAGTCATGCTACCCTGCTTCAAAATTTACGTAATTGAAGCGTAACTTTTACTCCAAGATAATGTGTTTGTGTGCATTGTATTGTTTTACTTTTGTATTGTATTGTTTCACTTTTCTTCCTTAGATGGTGATGTTGACCCGCTGCAGGAAGATGAGTTGGAGCTGTATTTCAGCAAGTTGGTGCCTCCTGGCATGCAGAGGGGGAGAGTAGAGGGCCAGGAGATCCCAGCCACTGTAAGCCAGGCTCTCAGTTGCAATCCCCTCGCTGGAGGGAGTGGGGGCAGCGTTGTACACAACAGCCTATCAGTGACAGTTTGAATTGGGATTGTTAGTGTGTCATCGTGTGAGTTTTTATTTTCAGTCTGCAAAGTTTTCTATGCAATTTTTAGGAACTGACCTCAAACCAAGACAACTCATCGTGCCCAAGTTCCACTGAACCAGAAAAGAACAGATACCAGTTTCTAGACGACTTTGACCAGGTAGCTGCCGTGATGTGTCTACACATGAAGTATGTGCAAGCGCTGTGCGAAAGTCTTAGGTGCTCAGAGAAATTGCTGGCTTAACCATTTCACAACCTTTCTTAAATTCACCCCAGTATGGAGCGTGTTTTCTGACAACATTCAGTAAATGTCATTTAAATGATTATTTAAATTATAATTTAAAAAGTTATTTAAATAACTTTATAAATATGTTTATGTAAACAAAAAGTGCATAGTGCTAATAATTTTCAGTATATAACTTGATGAAATGATTAGTTTGTGTATTCTTTTTCATGGTTTTCAGCACATTTTTACAATAACCCCATAATACTGATAACATAATTTTGGTCACTATAATTGTGATATAACATCTTCATCTTTTCCTCTAATGTTAAATTGTGAGGACATGTAGACTTGCTACCCAGATATACAGCTTGAAACATTTCCTTTGCCTGCCAGAGACTTTTGCACAGTGCTCTACATCAATGTTTCCTAGTCCAGTCTTTGGGGACCGCAGCTAGGAGCTGGAAGGGAGCAAACACTTGGACTGTCTGAGTGTCCCCTAGGACCGGATTGGGAAACTGCTCTACCTGTATATTGAAGTGTCCTTTGCTCTCCCAGTTTGGTTCCTAGTGCCAGAGGGTTTTAATTGCGTTCTGCTGGTTGACTTCCAGATGCCTCACGTCCGCCTTGCTGCCACTGGCATGGACTCGTGCCCGGCCAGCGACGAGGACACGGAGGATGAGCTGGAGGCTGCTCGGCGACCTGGTGCCTCCAGGACCCGGCACATGCTCCACAGCACCTCCAGGCAGCCAGTCAGTAGCTCCCGCCCCCCCCAGGGTTTTGGGCACTGAGGGTGGCTGGGTGAAACTGAGTGAAGGCTAGGGAAGGTCGGGTATTAAGTCAGCCAAGGCTTTACAGACGCCGCACCGTAACTTGTATAAATGTATAAACTTCTAACTGGTTTTATTTAAAATAATCGTCTGGGCTAAAATGGTGACCTAGCAGGTAGGCTTGACACCTTCAGAGTCCCAGGTTCAAAGATGGCCTTAGTTTTGTGTAGTTGCACACTCTGTGGGTTTCTTCCCGCACTTTAAAGATGTGCTGGTGATTCAAAGTTATTTTTACGCTGTGAGTGAATGTGCGTGAGTGCTGTGTGGATGCACTGGTGTGTTATTGAGGGTCTCGCCTGCCTGTTTTACGTCTTGTGCTTCCCAGCACGGCTTTCTAATTAAATAAATGGTTATTGAAAATGATCCTTCAATGTCTTACGGGCTTTCGTTCTGATGAGTGGTTTCCTGGAAGTTCTGACTCAACCCCCAGGGAGCAATTTTCTGAATAGCACGGTGTTGGGCTGCCCGCTCTTCATGTCTGCTGCTTGCTGCAGGTGGGGGAGAGCAATCGGCCCAGCTTCAGGCCAGGGCTGGAGGGGGGCAGCTCAGACGACGATCTTCCTGCCACTCGCCAAGGACCTGGAAGCTCGGGAATTGAGTTTAGACGCTCTGCAGAAGGCCAGGTCATCAGCTCGCCTGTTGCAGGTAAAGAGTTGCTTTGGTTCTTTAAGATTTGCTACTTCCTGGCTGGAAACTTGTACTCTTGTTGAAGGCTGACGTTTGATCAGTATGAGATGTGCAATGAATGGCCATGATTGTTGATAATTGTGGGCCAGTGTGTGGCTTAGTGGGTTAAGCCTCTGTGCCTGTGATCAATAGGTCGCCGATTTGAGCATGTCTGTGGGTCCTTGAGCAAGGCCCTTAACCCCCAGCTCCTTGGGCACTGCTATGGGTGGCTGCCCTCCAGGGCCAGCTTGGGGGAAGCGTAAAGAGAATTTCCCCTCAGGGATCAATGAAAAGGATCAATAATTTTTATTAATAATAGGGCTGCAGCTCTCGATTTTATTTTAGTAATCGAGTATTCTATCGATTACTCCATCGATTTGAGTAATCCGATAAGAAATTCTTTTGTCTTACTAAAGAGCAATAGTAACTATTCAAGAGAAAAAAATGAACTCATCAGTTTCCATTTTAGAGACATTTTAATGGTTAAACTACAGACAGTATTTATCAGAACTAAACCCTGTCATAATCATAACTTAAAAGAATTTTTTTAAATAAATCTTCCTCGAACACTAAAAGCGGTTTTTGAAACAAACTATTAATATTAAAATACTAAACTCTTTATCCACAAATCAAGCTAGACTGGGCAAAAATGACAAAAAAACACCACTATATGTAATGTCACCCTCATATGTTGCACTTCAGGGACAAAGAGTGACATAAAATAACTTCTGTTTGTAAAAGTAATCCAACATAAAAATACACTTTACTGTAGTGCCGTATTTTAATTTTTTTAGAAAATGAAGTACCACAAAATAATTTAAGCTATTTTGTCATAAATTTGATAGTAAATTCACACTGAACTACGTGACATGAGAGCTGTAAACTCATATTTTAATCGGGTGTATTAACATGGTAACTGTGCAGCTAACTGTAATCATGAAGCCATTGATAACCAGAACAGCTTAATATGTAAAATTAGCTTAATATGTAAAATTACTCTGCCTCAATAGTAGTTAACAAGATTATCATTGAAATGGGAATGTTAGCCTCAATAGCTGCTATGCTACCTTCATAGCTGTTAATTATGAAGCATTAACAGCTAATGCTGAGCATATGTAAAAACCACATAATATTTTGTATATTAATCACAGGTATCAAACGTTTAAAAAAAATGTTCTATTAACATGCCGCTTGGTAAGCAAAGGAAATGAATGTGATTCTATGACGTGAATGTCAGTGTTTGGAACTATTCACTGTCCCCATGACCCGGAAATTTCTCCGCCATTTTTTACAATGGATCCCTATGTGTCGCCACTCTGTTTTTTTCTACCGCTCTGCTACACGAAATCCTCCGTGTGAAACATGATGATCACTGAGCTGTACATAATCATGTAGATTAAACAAAGCATCGAAACCAAAGAATTTTCATTGAGGATTTTTTGTAATCAACTTATTAGTTACTCAATGGATGCAGCTCTAATTATTATTAATAATAATAATAATAATAATAATAATAATCTGGATTCTTATTGACATTTTTCTTTGTTTTGGTGCAACTGGTGCTCTTAAATATTTCTGAATGAACTTTGGGAACTATGCACTAAGTTTTGTATCCGTGCGTGTTTGTTTCTTTTCGGTGTGTCTGCCGGCCTGACCTGATTGGCAGGTGACGGCGGTGGTGGAGGTGATGGCAGCAGTGGCGGGGAGGGACAGGGTAGCGACGGCGGGGTCTCAGTTGTCCCCCTGACCTCCGGGGGTGCTCTGGCCGCTTATGATGTCACCCGTGGCCTGGGCATCGTGGGAGCCAGTGGTCCCGGAGCTGATGATGACGACGTGTTCAGCTGGCCTGGGGCTCTTGGACATAGTGAGGTACAGTTTCTCCCACTTTCCTTTTTATAGTGGCAAAGCTGGAAATATAGTGTGAGTTGGGTGTGCGTGTGTAGCTGGAAGTCATGTTTACTCTGCATATTACCCTGTTGGGTATTTAAAGTGAATCCGGTTCGAGTTCTGGGTACTCAGCTAGCCCAGTTTTTTTTTAATTTTTATGGTGTTTGAGTCCATGTGATTGTGTGTTTTGTTTTGGCTTGCGTGCTTTCCCCACTGTGGTATGCATGTCATGTTTTCCCTGTGTGATGTTTCAGATGGGGGACCGTGTTGGACCTGTTGGCACAGGAGAGGCTGGTTCTGCTGTCACAGGTCCAGGGGGGCGTAGAGTCTCCCCGGTAAACTGGAGTATGACACTGGATAGACAGGTGGCCTTGGTAAGTGCCATAAATGAGACAGTTTGTAGTTGACTTACTTTTTCACGTGCCGTTAACTTAACATAAAGCAATGTAAATTAAATTAATGATTTTTTAAGTGCAATTTATTCTAATTGGTTTTCCAATGCTGTTTCAGGATGCTATGGACAGCACAGAGTCAGCCATTGCAGATGATGATCTCTTGGACTCCCTCTACTGGCGGAGTGCTGCAGGGCACGGGAGACCCCAAGTGGCATCCGTCTCCTCTATATTGCAGGGAACCCAGGGCAGCATCCACTTGTCCCAAGTACACCCCCTGCAAAGTGCTGATGAAGAGGTGGAGGCTGATGCCCCAGGGCCCCGGGGGGGTCCTTGTGGGAACTCAACTCTCCCGGAACCTTCAGACAGTGAGGGGGAGATCTGTGTGGCCTCCCTGGAGGCTAAGTACTTCTCCCGCTCCTTCCAGGAGGAAGACTCTGACAGCCGGAACCGGAGCCCTGATAACGCCGGGCTCGATTTCCATCCAGGTGTGCACCACAGTTCTTTAAGGACTCCTATTTTATGCTTTTTTTTCCCCCCGCTTTATTGACGAGTCGATTTCCCCCTGGGGATCTTCAGCGCCTTTTTGTGGAATTTCTTTTTGGCTTTTCAGAGGCAAATGACACGCACGGTGTGGTTTACCAGAACGAGGAGGGGAAGTGGGTGACGGACCTGGCGTATTACTCCACCTTTGCAAAGGAGATGGGGAGCAGTGTGCAGGAGCTCGCAGAGGAGCAGCTGGAGGGGGAGCAGTTTGTATCTGGGAGTGAGTAGGGGCTGTGGCATACGGCAGACTGGGCTGAATCATGGAGGGCAATGTAGGCCCCAACACTGCGCGATTCACATGCCAGTGTTTGTGTACCTGGGTGTTACACAGATAGTCATGCAAACAACCGTCTCATTGAATTAGGGTTAAAGTGCAAGAACAGTCCTAATGTACTGTAGTGTAGAGTTTTTAATTTGTGTATATTGTTGCTCATATAGACTGTTTTCAAAATGTAAACCCCTTGTGTTATAGATATGAATTTATTAGAGAATTTGGCAAAACATTTTACCACACTTCTGGGAAAAATATAGAATTTGGGAATATCTTTGTGGATGAAACTGTAGAATCAGCGAGTGACACTTTCTGCCGATGTGTAGATTTTGTCATTTTGATCATTTATGTGGTAATTTGGGGTTATTGTTTGTATGCCAGCTAACGCCATTGATAAGATTATTGAGGATCAAGAGGAATTTGAGAGAGAGCATCAGTTCATGCAGGTAAGCTCTGCAGGCTTTTCTGAAGAACCATTTTACCATGGATGTTTGGGGTGGTATATAATAATCTCTTTTTTTTTAATCTTTCAGGAGGAGCAGGTTGTGGCCCCAGACACCAGCCTGGGACTGGGGGACACCTCTTGGAAGCTTCCCAACAGTAACCACATCCTCTTGAGGGTGTCTCAAGTGTCCTCGGATTTCGAGAAGGGCAGCCAAAGCTACCTGAGGCTGTCTCTAGGAGAGTTTTTCCAGCAGCGGTCCGAAGCCCTAGGCTGCCTGGGAGACGGCGAGGAGGACATCAAGCGGGTCAGTGTTTGGGGTGCAGTTTGGTTACGGGGGGGTTCACACCAAGTCGGGGTCTTTTTGTTAGCGGGTTGCATGAGGGTTGGGGGGTGAATGAGACCATAGCGCTCTGTCAGTTGGTTTCTGGGCAAAATTAGATTAAGTTCTGATCTCTAATCACATCCTTCCTCTCTAGTTCATTTAAGTATTTTGTGGGAGATCTTTCCTGAAAGTTGGTGGTCATTAATTGGGGTGGTGTTGGGAATATCTTACCCTGACCAAACCAAATGCCGCAGGAATAAAGCACCCTGCCCCCTTCTACCCAGCCCTCCTTTGGTTACGTCATCACTTCCCCAGAGAAGAGGGAGCCCTTTGCACTTATCCGAACCTCCGACTTCTCTTCGAGGGGGTACTCAGCCCACAGTGACGCCGATAAGACCATGACCCCAGGTACGCCACGTATCTAGCCTGCTGTTGGTTTGCACCGTTTGTCAGTAGTCATCCACTTTCTTCCATGTTTCTTCTGACTCTGTCCTACACTGTTGAACATGTAGAAGACTTGGACAAGACGCTAGAGGAGGGAGAAGGAGGGGAAAATGGACAAGCGTACCCAGGCGATGTCGGAAAAACGTTTGAGGTCTGCAGGAGCCATTTCTGTTTTTGTTTTTCGAATTTACAGTGTTCCCTCGCTACTTCGCGGTTCACTTATCGCGGATTCACGACTTCGCGGGTTTTAAAATATACAGTAGTAGTAGTATTTCCTAATCTAAGAAGAACACAAGTTTAGTGACTACGTGCGTTATAGCACGGGCTGTGATTGTCACATGGGGGGGAGACGACAAATCACAGTTTTAACCCTTCCTAATCGGGCCTGTGATTGGTGCTTTGACTGATGCCTAGATCCCACTGTATCTCCCCTTGTCATTCGCTTC
>JAODUD010000134.1:10911623-10924122 GCA_026784285.1 Stomatorhinus walkeri
GCCTGTCTCCCTCTCCTTCCCTCTTTGGGCCTGTGCCTGTCTCCCTCTCCTTCCCTCTTTGGGCCTGTGCCTGTCTCCCTCTCCTTCCCTCTTTGGGCCTGTGCCTGTCTCTCTCTCTCTCTTCAGGCCTGCCTGAGGGCTGCTCTCTGGCTGTTTGCTTCAGGACTAACTATTTGCTCTGTTTTTATCACATTTTGAGGAGCACTTTGTTAATGACACTATTGCTTTTGTCCCCGCACTTTGATAACTATGTCCCCCCCCCCACAATGACAGCATATTTCTTTGGTGTTTCACTTTCACATTGGGGAACCCCCCTCAGATCCCTTTGTCAGGCTACGGTGGCACCAGCAACATCATCCTGGAGGAAGCACGGAAGCTGTCTGACAGCTACGTGGTGACGATGTCCGGCGTGTCTGTGGGCGGAGTCAGCAAGGTGTGCGTGAGCGTGCGCAACACAGGCTCGCGGGCCGCCTTCATTAAGGCTGCAGCCTATGCTGACCTGCACGCGCGCATGCGCATGGACGCCTCCGTCATCAGCCTGTCGCCCCCGCAGTTCGTGCTCAAGGAACGCACCCAGGAGGTACAGTGGGTCCTCTGCTTCACTCCTGGCTACCTTTAACGCTAACTGTAGTTTCCTGTTCTTCAATTTAAGTGGTCTCTTAAAGACTCCAGTGTTAGAAGTTCATAATTATACGATGGAGGCAGGATATGAGAGCGGAACTGTTGGCTTTCATATCATTAGCTAATGGCTGCGGCTTGTAGTACGAACAAAGTAGTGAGTCCACGTAAAAAGCCCTAAAGACTCTGGAGTTGGTCTTTATGTAGTAATCGGCAAAGGGGCTACAGACCATAGAACCACTGTTACCACGCTGGGGAGGGCCCAGGCCTGCACTGATTGGGCGTATTTGCAGGTGGTGACCGTCTTGCTGAAAGCGACGTCCAGGGAGCACCGCCTCTGCCAGGCTGCCACCGCCCTGCTGGCCACGGTCTGCTTCTTCTGTGGGGACGAGGTCTCGCGCCAGCAGTACAGGAGGTACGATCCGGGGAAGCTGCTTGTCCGAGTTCTCGTTGGTGAGGACGGTCTCCAGCTTCTGGGTCACTGGCCCCTCTTGGAACACTTCGGTTTAGTTTTAAGATGCGATCAGTCCTTTTTATGTAATTCCATCATGATTTACTGTGATTGTGTTTTTCTTTTCTCACCTTGGCTTCCTTCCCCCAGGCTCCTGCGCAGCAGACCTGACGCGGGCCGCAAGCTGTTGTCCGACAGCGGCCTCCTGAAGGACCTGAGCTTTGACGAGTCTTTTCTCGGTGAAGAGCAGGTGCTGGAAGGTAAAGAGCAGTGTTGCGTGTTGAAGGTGGGAGCTGCGGTTCCTGGGCATCTGCCAGTTTTAAGATTTGTGAGTTTTCAGGTACGTTTTTGCTTGCAGTGTATGACCTTCCGCAAAGGCCCAACGAAGCGCAACTCTTCTACAGCAACATGAGCAAGGTGGTTCTGACCGTGCTGGGCACGGTCGACGTCTCCGATTCCGGGGAAAGCGACTGCGTCGAGTCCTTGCGGCCCTCTCCTCGGCATGGCTCGGAGTCTGACAGGTAGCCTCTGGATTCCCATGCCTGGGTCCGCTGATATTCTGTACCAGTGTTTCCCAATCTGGTCATCGGGGCCCAAGCTGGTCCACATTTTTGCTCCCTCCTAGCTCCTTGTCAGCCAGTCTACATTTTTGCTCCCTCTGGGATGGTCTATGGGTCCATAAGGATTGGGAATCATTTTTCTATACTTATTACTTTATGATCTTTTGGAAGCTCTTTCAGCTTAGGGTCTGGCGATGTATAGCACTAATGTGTCTGAGTCCCACACTCACTGCACTTTCACTGACAACCCTCTTTGTAGTCAACCATGTATCTTGAGCTGTAGATGAGTCCTGCATTGTATCACTATCACCTGTATCTGGTAATGTCTCTTGATTGTAAGGACAGTGCTTTAAAACCCAAATCGACTGACTGTCCTTCCCCCACAGTGGCTTTGGAAACTCGGACCGTCACATCAGCAATGTCTCATTGGATGTCTTGCCTGTAAAGGGCCCCCAGGGTCCCCCCCTGTCCCTCAGTGTTGCCGATTCGGCCCTGAATCAGGCGGCTGAGCCCCGGGTGTCCTGGAGCGTCCTGCCAGAGCAGCTGATCCTCACTGTTCCCAACATCAGTGAGTCCCCCCACCCCCCCACTCACCATTTGAACTCCACACTGTCGTGTCTGGCCTGGGGTCAGTGCTGAGGAGCTGTGTTAGCATTACTTGGGAGGATACGGCCTTAAAATAACCTGGTCATTCTGGGCCAGTGTGTGTGTGCACAGTGGAATTTTTAATGCAAAAAACTAATGTATCTTCTCTAATGTGTGCAAAGAGAGGGGCGGGACTTCTGCTTTGTGCCTTTTCTTTCATTGGGTTAACGTTTGACTGACAGATCTGTCACTTTGTGGCAGATGGTGCCGCTGACACGAGGCATGTGAGGATCCAGAACCACTCTCCCAGAGAGCTGCGCTTTGAGTTGTCCTGGCCTGCCCACTGTCTGACCGTCACCCCCCAGCATGGGATCGTTGAACCCAAGTACGTACCTACTCTCCTGGATTGGTGTGACCCAGCTTTGAACCTGGGGCAGACAGGCCCATGGTGATTCTGGGTAGAATATCCTGATAAGTTCAGATGTAGTTTCCAGGGCTCATAATGGGCAGGACTGAGCAGTCACTTTTCACACAGGAGTCACCTACAAATCTTGATCAGCCCCAACCTGTCCTTGGCCACCAAGTCTGCCATGCTGCCCTGGACTGGACAGATCTACGTCCAGTGTGGTGACCAGCAGAAGGTGGACCTGCCAATTTGATTGTCTTCATTGGTTATGTGAATAATTTCAGTCTCTTCGTGCTGTATGTTCTCGTGAAAGTGCCTTGTGATAATATAGTGCTTGTGAATCTTAGATAATTTTTAAAAATGTTTATATAGTCCAGTGCTAGACAAAAGCTCTAAGTGTTTTTGGGGGTGTTAAAAATGTAGTTTTTCTGTGAGCATTGTGTGCAAATCTGTGCAAGTTTAACCTTTACAGTGAGTGCTGATTTCCTCTTCCTCCACCTCATCTCTTTAGTTTATTAAAGTTCAGATCCGCCAGGACCTGGCCCTGGATGTGTCTGCAGATGTCGTCTCGCCCAAGCCCCTGTCTGCCTTGCCCCCGCAGGCGGAAACGCCAGCGGCCCCTGGGGGGCGTTCCCTTGAGACACCCCTGTGCTCCCAGGTGGTGATTAAGAGCCGCACCCTGGTGTTCCCAGCAACGCTGTCCGGGGGGACCTCAGGTGAGGGCCATGGCTGGGGTATCGCTTTGCCTGGCATGATCTGCTTGACAATGGATGGTGGCTGTAAGTTGTCAGAACTGCTCCTGTATGATTGGCTATAGCCAGTGTACAGGGCAAGGGTGAGTAATTCGGGTCCAGAGAGTACAAATCCAGACGAAGATTTTGTTTCGACCAACCAGTTGAGTACTCTGTGACTATACTCATCTGGAACTGAATCACCCAGCTCTGGAACATGGCCGTCCTCACTGCTGTGTTCTTGCAGAATCCTTCCTCGAGATGGAGAACGTCGGCGATGAAGTGCGGTGGTACCTGTCATCGTTCGCCCCGCCTTATGTGAAGGTGTGTTGAGAGTGACATACGTGAGCCGCGTCCTGTCTGTCATGAGCTAAAGTGTGAAGTCACCAAGGGCTCAGGCCCAGAGTGACACAAGCAGGTTCAAACCCGATGTGGATCATGTAAAGATTCAGCCAGAATCATGAGGGTTGATATCCCAGGAACTCGATCCGGGAACGTGGCGTGTTAGGGAGAGGACTGAACGGTCACCCTTCCTGCAGGGTGTGGACAACAGTGGGGATGTGTTCCGGGCCACCTACACGGCCTTCAGGTGCTCTCGCCTGTCAGGAGTTCTGGGAGCGCGGGAGAAGATGAAGGTGAGGCTGCCTCTGGGCAGTTGGCTCAGCGTCAAGTCAGAGTATCTTTGTCACCATCAGACATAGACAGAAAATTTTTGAAGTGTGCAAGTTGTGTAAATGCACTATGAAATTGAATGAATGGGTATCTGCAAAACCTTGACTTTGGATCATTAATAATCCTGAGGTTTGCTGATGACAGGCCAGCTTCCTGTGTCATTGGTTTCCCCATCACTGTGGCCTTTCCTGATGACATAATTGTGAATGTCACTTCAATTCTGCTCACACTATGTACCACATTTATATATTTATATATTTGAATAAGTGAAACATAATATTTTCCTGTGTTTGTCTTTACCCTCAGGTTCCCGTCTCCTTCTTGCCACGAGATGGCGGTGATTACGCCCAGTTCTGGGACTTGGAATGCCACCCAGTGGCTGAGCCCCTGAAGAAGTGCAGGGTTCGATTCCAGCTCTGTGGAATGGTGGGTTTGGCGCTTTTAGGGCAGGGGGGCACTGGTTGATTACTGATCCTTTCTAGGGAGAGTTGTCAGATTCTGGGGCGGAATCCACAAAGGAGGTGTATGTTTATACATCTTAATACTTGACCTTGACTCCACTGATATTTGTACACGAAAGTGAGACAGATGTATGAGAAGCATTGTGAGACTGTGTCCTGGTGTCAGAGATGTTGCTGCTGGAAACCGAGCCCAGGGCGCACAGACAAGTGGCCAGACCTGTCAGTGAGTCAGTCTTCTAGATGATGCTTGTTCAAGCTCTGTTCTTCTTAAGGGCGTGAAGGCTGGAGCAACCGTCGGTGCGAACGCTGACTCCCTGGTGCGGACGGAGGCCACTGGGAAGAGCAGAAAGAAGCCGGAGAGGTCTGTGATCAGGACTGGCTAAGAGAGAGAGCTGTGATTGCTCACAGCCTCCAGTGTAGGTGTCACACCCGCGGTGTGAACTGACTTTAGTTCTGTGTAAGATGATGGAGCCACAGGCTCTGTAATCTCGGCTCCTGTAGAAGAAGCCGGTTACTGTCATCGTGTGAGGCTGTCTGACCTGGTTCGCTGGTGCTGCGTGGGGATTAGAAATGGGTTCCACAGCTGTGTAGGGACATTGTGACTTTAGATACTGGTGTGGTGAGGCTCTTAGGTGGGAACTGTAGGGTTTTTGCTTTGTACCACACACACACACACACACACACACACACACAGACACCCTAAATGCTTAATCAGTAGGGTTCTGAGCATGTAAGTAGTTCAGCATGGTCTCCAATGTGTGGTTCTGAATGTTTCCATTCAGGTTGATCATATTCAAGACAGAAATTCCTAGACTTCCCATCCCATGTACCTGCCTTATCCGCTTGATGTTCAGTGAAACCATTAAAAATTGCACCGCATCTGAGAATAACTTACTCGGCCCCCGACCCCCAAATGTTTCCACAGTCTTGTCCTGTACATCATTGCTTTGCGTGGGTTGGATTGTGAGCAAAGGCACAAATTTATCAACCTGGGAACGTACACAGTCTTCATGCAGGGTGTGATAAATGTTGTATAAACATCACAAAACCCCAAATTCCCTCTCCCCATCCTGAAATGAAGGTTTGGGGGGGCTAACACTTAGCGATACGGAAAAGGTATTTAAAACAGCCTAACCTCTGCTGACGTTGTGGCGTCATCCTCTGAGTTGCCGATGGCTTCACTTCCTGTGTGGCTGTCTGAGGTGGGCGTTTTGAAACGCTGTGTGTTCTTCCAGCCAGGAGGAGATGCAGCGGAGGGGTGTTTATGCACCCCAGGACCTGTACGCCTTTCCCCAGACGCGGGTGGGTGAGTCCAGCACCTTGAAGGTCCATGTGCGTAACAACTCCTTTGACACTCACGAGGTACGTGAAATGGCCCAAAGGATTCTGGGTAGTGGGAGGAACCTGCAAAAGCAGGAATTGTAGCAGAACTAAGATTGGGAGGACAGCCTGTCATGCAGGGGCTCATAGGAAACAGCTAGATGTTTTAGTTTGCTAAGAAAGGACAAGTGTTCACCATTCAGCCTGAGTCAGAAGGCTAAATTGGAGGAGATTCTGAAGCCTGTCTGCCAGCTTTAAATTATCTCCTGTAAATTCTGTCCATGAACTTTAGTCATGTTTGGATATTAGGATGTGAGTCAAGGTATCATTAGCTAACATTCATGCTGATGCTTCTCAGAACTGCTTTAGTGGTTAACTTGATTAGTCTGTAGAACAGTCCTGCAATGTCATCTTCTGAAGAAGTGGTCTTTGGACCAGCTTTCATCCCTAAGAAAAACGTCAAGATGGTCAATAGTGACTAGACTAGTTTATCTGAAACTACAAACCACAAGCTCCAACCTACAATGGTCATATGATATGTTGAATTCACGCACAGAATGTTGCATGGGACCACATTTGATGCATGAGGTACGCTGTGTCTCCCTCGAATGCTCTGCATGGATTTGATGTTGAGCTTCTCTAATTGAATTGCAGCTGAAATTCGTAAGCCCTAGAGAGCCCTTCCACATCAAGCATTCCAAATACTCTCTAAGGTGAGTGGCTCCTCTTTGGGATAATCTCAGATTTTCTGGGTAGCGGAAGGTTAGCGCCATAACGTGGTGCGGGTGTTTGGCAGCAGAAGCCTGGGAGCGAGAGGATATTCCTGCCAATTGGGCTTGGTGGGAGCCTCTAATTTCTCAAGGTAACAAACTGCAGGTACTGTGGTAGCTGGTGTGTGACAGGATGTCCTGTACATGCCATCGTTTAGGCTTGGACACACTTCAGGTTACATATGTGCTGTGGTCACTGACCAGCAGCCCTGCAGTCCCATGGCTGAATGTGCCATCGGTTCTCCTGCAGCCTCACGTTGACAGCTACTTTCCAGACTGCACTGACTCCTAATGCATTTTCAGCTGCCGATCTGCAACTAAACCCGGGTTGTGTGCTCTTAACATGGCATGGATTAATTTATCTGTTGGCAGGATTAAACATCAACATCGGCTGTAGAATCGATGTCCCATGTGGGAATTAGTATGTTTTACATACTTCATAATTTAGAGGGAGTCTATGGGGCTTCAAGCATGCCAGCTGGTGTTTGTGTAGTAAATTGCAGAGCGTTAATGGCCCCTCCCCCTCCCCCCAGGTCCCAGCACTACATCAACCTGCCCGTCCAGTTCAGGCCCACGACGGCAGGCAGGAGCTCTGGCTTACTGCTCATCCAGACCGACTCAAGCGGCATCCTCACCATTCAGCTGACTGGTGATGCGGTGCCCTGAGCAAGGCGCCCCCTTCAGGGAGACCTGGGAAGTGCCATGTACTTGTACGGCTGTGTCTGGGCAAAACGCTCAGCTCCCAGAAAAGCCCCCACCCCATCCTGGCCTTCTGACTGACACTCAGTATCTCATGCCTTTCTTTTAAAATCTTTCCTGTAGATGAATCCACAGGCGCTTTGTCAGTTCAACACTCCACGCCCCTTTAGCTGCTCATGTGGTTCAGTTGACAGCCCTGTTCCACAATCAAGATTTTATGGTTCCTAATGCTGCTTTGTGATATGGGTATAGTGGCCTGTGAGTGGGCTCACCGTCCCTTTACCTCACTTGGTGTGATTTAACCGCATGGAAGCTACTGCTGGGGGCTGGTAGCTGATTGATAGTGCATGATGATCCCATCCACAGTGGGTCCAAACATTACGCTGCACGTCACCATCAGCGTGAGTCTCACTGAATAGACCAGCCAGAGCTCACTCTAAACATTAAGGGATGCTTCACTGTAATCCATTTTTGACAAGTTATCTGTCCAGATCCACTTAGGTTTTGATCAGGAAAGCCCTTCGACATCATTAGCAAGCCAATTAATCAATGTTAAGATGGTCACCTCGATCTATCTGGGCGCCCGAGAGGCTGGCTTGTTTTGTCATGTGGGAGCTGTTACCATGACACCCGTATCTTCTGCCGAATAGTTGTGTGTGTGTGTGTGTGTGTGTCAATCAAGGACCTTTTAAAGAAATGTGGCACAAACCCCCCTCCCCCACACACACACGCCTTACTTACCATTGCCAATTTCACATTGTAATGGTCTTTTTTGAAGTTTTCAATATTTTAAGAGTTAATACCCCTAAGTCTGCCAGTCCGAAAATGTTATATTCATCAAACCAGTATTTTTTGTATCCTTTTAGTTTTGCCAAAAGATGGAGGTGTGTCAGTCTTTTAAATATTTCAGAACGTCTACAGGCTTCTTGCAATTTCCTTGATGTATCTTACAGATGTATTTATTTTTAAATAACGTACTTGGTAAAATAAATGATTTACATTGACTATCGCCTATTCAGTTTCTTGTGAGGTAAACCTTTTATAACTCCTACAGGTCAACGATTATTAAATTATTATAAAACAAATGGATCACGGCCCCTTTCCCTGATCACCAGTCGTCCTGGGACAGTGCAGTGATGTAAACAGATTTTCTGTACTGATGTATAATCCGTCTATCTCTTTACTACCTGAGGGTTGCGTAGAATGGACAATCTTTATGAAAAATGAGTGTGTGTGCGCAATCCCCGCTGAGTGGTGCTTACGTCCGGCATTTCGGGAGGGAGACGGCCGGGCTCCGAGAGCTCGGTAAGCGGCACCGCCAGTGCGTGCGTGGTGCTCCCGTCGGCACGGAAGTGAGCCTGCGCACCCGGAGCGCTCGGGACCCGACACAAGCAGATTGCCGGGAACAGTCAGCTTCCCAGCCGCAGAGACGGTGCCCAGGGAGCATATGGTGCCCTAATTACCCACCTGAAAGGCCCCCGGCCATGTCTGAGTTGGACAGAACCGCCCCGCCTACTTTCCCAAAGGGCCAGAGCTCCCTCCCCCCGAGGTTATTATATTAGGATTACGTTATAAGGCCTCCCCAGGGCACCTGTGAGCGCATGGTACTTTATCAGATTGATTGAGACCCCCCCCCAGTTTATCAACAGACCACTATCCCCGAGGGCGAGGGATTTATTCAATTAAACTCACACCAGGAGACTCGGTCATAGCGATAGTTTATATACACACTTTTTTTTAAAAGGAATTTTTGGCTCTTATTGTACACGCTTTTTATATACAGTAAATCGTATATATTTTCTTAATACGTACTTTTTTCTTAGATACGTACTTCGTATATCGTTTGTTTTTGGCCTTAAACTAAAATAGAAACTACTTCCTTTGCACTTAACGCGTGTTCTGTTCAGTTTCATACAAATTTTACATACACATTGCATTGAATTACAGGCTAAACTACTTTGCTTAAAGAGCAGTGGATCGTTTCTCCTATCCTATTCAAATATAACACGACACTTTAAATATGCTCTTGTAACATTTGTAAATTGATAAGCCACAATCAAGTCTAACTGGAATATCTGACCTTCCAAACAACATGGAAAATTCTTTCCACTAGAATTCCCAACCCGGTTTACAATATTCTGACGTTTTAAAAGAAGACAGGCTTTTAAAGCGCCCATTAATGTTAAAGAAATAAAGTTTCGTCTGAATATGGTAGTAGTTTCCATTATTTGTCTTCAAGTAATGGAAATAGAAGAAGCGCAATGAAGACTTCTCCACTAGAGGGAGTGTTTGTTAGTGATGGGAATCAGAAGATCAAAACAAACACGTAACTATCTGTACACGGCATAATTAATCTAGAGAGGGTACTACTAACTACATTATATATGACACCACGCTACAAATGCTTGTTTATCGGTAATGAACATTAGCAAGGCTAGAGAACTTGTCTCACAGGATCATTCATTCATTTTCTATACGCCTATACAGGGTCGCAGGGGTCCGGATCACATCCCGGAAACAATGGCCGCATTGCCGACCATCGCAGGGCGCACACACCATGCACACCCACGGACAATTCACTTTAGCTTGTTTTTGGAGCGGGACTACGACGGCGAGAAGTCCAAACACATGGAGCCGAGGCGGGGAATCGAACCCATGTGGAGCGACCGTGCTCATTCGATCCGATTCGATTTATTTTATTTTATATAGCAACACGGCCGTTGCTTTTTTTCTTCTTCAAAATCTATACACTTGGATGGTTGATCCAAGAAATTAAATTACCTTGTTGAAATGTACTACAACAGGGATAACACTGTATGATGAACCTTGACATTTGAGGTCAATACATTTCCTTAACTAAATACGGCGTCATGAACTAAATTCCCATATTTAATTGCATTAGACCAACAGATACAGCTGACTACATCTACAACTTAGCGGAGTTGCCGGCTTTTGTGGCCGTTACGTTAGTACTCCTACTCTGCAGATGTCGCTACAGCTTTTTGGAAATTAGGCGCATGGATGTACGGGGGAGGGGGGGATATGCGGAGAGCGGTGGAGCGCCGCTGACTGACTCTCAGTCTTCGTGAGCTATCGCGGCGCCTAGTCTCCGGCAGCCAGTTATAGACCAGACGCACCGGACAGCCGCAGGGAGGGATCGCCCGTCAGCCCGGAACAGACGCGCTCAGCGGGAAGGCGCACGACCGGAGGTAACACCGCGCTTCTACTGGTAACCCTCAAACAGAAGCGCCCCGGCGGACGTTGCAGTCTGCGGGGGCATTTCTGAGCGCTTTGCACGAACGGGCTTAGTTAGACGAGGCTAATACGGCGCATTAAAGGAGCGGTGTGAGTTGCAGGGAGTTACTGCGGGCTGTATAAGTTTAAGATCCTCAATCCTTAAAGGGGCCGCAAAATCTGGAAGTCAATGGAAATTGTTTTTCATGTATTTATCTAACATCCTCACGATATATCATCTTGCGTGTTTATTAATAAACTCCTAAGGTCCCGTTATGTTGCACACATCACATCAGCGTGTAATTCGCCGCGGTCTGTCGGCGTTCTTCGTCCATGTTTATTCTGCACGGCAGGCAGCGCTGGCACGCTGATGCTGCGTTTATTTCCAATGCTGTGCGCTTAAATGTTGTCTCTGAATTAAATTATTGGGTAATCCGAGTCCGCCCGGCACGCATAGTCCCGTCGGCTGCGGGCGCTGGATACGGGTCCATGTTTTAAGGCTGCGCGCATCTCCCGTCCGGATCGGTTTATGGCGTATTATTGCGGCCAGTTATCTGTCCTTGCAAACTTTTATACGTTTAGTTATCGGTTACTAGTTGTCCTTGTTTATTGCACGAGCCAGCCCATTAAATAGCCTTTCCAGCTCGTACAGTTTATGTGATGTTCGTGTTTACATAACTGCCATTAATATCTAGATTTTTTTAACTATGTGTTACGGAGTAAAATAACAGGAAGGGGGGGCTCCAGGCTTTGTTTTTCATGATTATTTAATTTATTATGCTGCATATTAACTGTCAGTAATATAGTTTGGTTAACATCACGCGTGACCGTCTTGTCAGATTTGAAACGTAAACATTTTCTCATTTAATCGGGGTTTAACACATTTATACGTGCGAATCTGACTCCTTGGTTGCGTGATGCCTTTGCCGAATTTCTGCTTCATTGTGCACTATGGATCGGGTAAAGTAGGCGGATGTCTGCTTGATACAAATATAGGGGGAATGATATTGGAAACGGGAATATGTATAAAATCAGGCAGCGTATGTATCTTTTGGGGCAGACGGGTTTCATTACGGTAAATGTGCATGGATGTGCTCGGGTGTATCTGAGGCGACGCGGCGGCTTCCTGCCCTGCTGCAGCCCCCGCTGTGTTTTATTTAATATATTAACGGTATTGAAAGGCAAATATATATTTTTGCATGAATTCTTCGTGCAAACCGTAGACCGTCTGTCATATAGCGATGCATAGAATGACACTCTTGGATGATATGCAACTTATCCCCTGGCCACCGAGTCTGATTTGTTATAAGTAATGCTGGAGAGTAACTGGATTCCGGTCGGCTTCCTAATTTACTTTACGCAAATGTTGTTACGACAGATAGTATCTCTGTATCACCACTGGGTAAACGTGCTTGTAAAAGCCATTTTTAAACTATCAATGTATGAAAACTTTTTGGTCCTGCGCTTAAGTTCATATAGAGGCTGCTGGTGCGCTGGAGGGTTGACTTTCGTCAGCAGATTAAAAGCCTTTCCCGGAATATGCGCGAACCGGTACATGGGCCGCACCCATGCTTAAAGCTCTATATTTTCCAGCCAGTCTTTATGTTGTCGCTGGAATACAAAAAAAAACGCGAATTTAAAAGACATAAATACGGCGGAGTAGTCGGAGATTAGCTCAAGCTGAGCGGCACGAAAAAGGATGGGAGTAGATATTTAGTGAAAGTAGGACGTGGGATCCTCAGCTGTCGGCGGCGAAGCTGAGCGCGTCCCGACTTCTGGTTCCAGCGTGGACGGTAAAATTAGAGCCCTGTGGCCTTGCATTGGCGAGGACCCTGTGCATCCATAATTGAAGCCCTTTCTGTCACAATTGAAGCCCCTGAGCTCTTTTGGTTCTCTCAGCCTGCCCCTCCCTAGCTACTCATATTTAATGCATCTGATGGTGGTTGGGGGGGGGCAGCTGGTACTGTCTCCTTAGCTAGCTTGAGTCTACCC
>JAODUD010000134.1:10960846-10972213 GCA_026784285.1 Stomatorhinus walkeri
AGGCGTCCCGCCTCCCCCCCCACCCCCACCCCCACACACACACACACACCACTCCTCCGCAGACGGACGCCGTCACAGACTGCGATAAGGGTGCATCGTGAGGGAGCTAGGGCAGGGGGCCGGTGTAGGCGGGGGCCGGGGCGGGCTCGCAGGTGGACGTGCCGGCTGGCACCTGCAGGGAAAGGGAGAAGATTAATCAGGATGAGTGGGAACAGGAAGCTCCCGTTTCCTCCTGGTGAGAGCCGAGGGCGAGCGGTAGAGCAGTGGCTGGGGCCTGCAGGCTGGGCTGCATGTTGGAACCCGGCCCCTCCCACAGCCTGAAGACACACAACTGCTAAGCTAAGCCATAGCCTATGAGCCAGGACCGAGCTAAACCATTCAGCTTGCAGGGGTTCACACTTTATGTATATCTGTATGCCTCAGTAATAGTCGTCTTTTTCCATTTGTATTTTAATAATTCGATTCATGTGTCCTGGAGGGACACTTCATGGCTGAAATATCTGCAACACAGTGAGAATGGCTCCCTCTGAACATTCATGAAAGTATATAAACTTTTGTCAGGATTGACATCGCAAGAATGAATCTGTCAGATGAATGTCGTGTATAATCATCTGAAAATGTTGTTTTATTAGTGATTAGTCGAGTTCACCGTACTTGGTAAAAGTCAGCTAAAGTACAGAGGTGCCTCGTTTTCTTAGTCTTTTTTTCTGCGAATTATGAAAAACGCCTGTGATATACAAATTGAAAGTCGCTTTAAGTGGCATAGATTAAAAGGAAACTAGGAAAGTAGGACAGAGTTAATTTCAGACTCATCCATGGTTTTGCCCATATGACCATTCGCCCGCACCGGCATCGACTCCAGCACCGAAACAGCGTGAACGCTAGGTGGCGCTGCCCAACAGGGATCGCCGCCCGCCCCCTTATAGTTACACGGGCTCCTTAAATATAAGATAAGATACCTTTTATTTTCACCGTACAAGTACAATGAGATGTGCTTCGCTAACTGAGGATAAAACAGTTTAAAGTCTTGCAAATCCGGAAGATACTTTCGTTTTAATGATTATGGTACAATTCGCATGCCAACAGAAACACTGATTTTAAAACAGGCATATATCGATATAATAACCTGCATATGACGTTGCAGTACAAATCAATGCATACATAAATATAAAATGCAGCTAATGCGTTTGTGTCCCCAGTAAAGCGCTGTTTTTCCTTCTCAGACAGTCCGGGGGGGGGGGGGGGTGAGGGGACGTATTTGGTATGCGGTAGCCAGTGTAATCTGTCTGCTGAGCCGACGGCCTCCCCCCGTCTGCGCCACGTCGCTGGCCCTGGGGAGCAGTGGCACGCTGGCATACACGTAGACAAGACCGCCTACGTAATGTTGCTTGCGTGCATATTGAAATACTTCCTCTCCAAACGATCAATACATATTTAAAAGTTTATCTGAACGGAATGTGGGGGGACTTGGTTTTCATCTATCGGTTTTTGCATATTTTTGTATTCTAATATTACTGCTAATATTACACCACCGCCACGTAGACATGCTGTTGAATAGCAAACCTTTCTGAGTGGTTTGTTGATTATTTTGCAGGCTGCTGTCCCGACATTAAGTTGCTGTTCTGCTTCACTTTTTCCCTTCATTTTAAGTGCTTCAGTTATTTATAGAGCATTGGGTTAGGTTGGGGTGGGGGGATCCGACACAGATCAGCTAGACTGTGGGGTCAGCTCAAGGTTAGGTGGTTCAGTGGCCTCCTTGATTGGTCGTGGCTGTCACTAATGAGCGCGGGGGAGGGGGGTAATTCTAACCTCCCCATCTCTCGCCGGCCAGGCCATCCCCTCTTTCATCGCCATTGTCACCATCGGTTTTTCCTTGGAGTGCGTTTCCACCTCCCCCCCCCCCATGTATGGCTGGAGCCGCTACCTTTTTTGGGGTTGGGGTGTAGGGTTTGCCTGCCCACACGATCACGTAACGCAGAGGCATTCTTTTGAATGAAGTGAAGAGGGAGGGAGAGAGGGGAGGACGAAAAAAGAAAAGGGGAAGAGGACAAAAAAAATGCATGAGGCTGAATCACGGTAGCGGTGTCGCTCGGTACGCGTTATGGCGTGAGAATGCGGGCTCGGAGTTGCTTCCTCTAATTGTGGGCCGCAGCCAGTCCTGCATTTGGGGCCGCTTTACCGGCGGATCTCTGCCCGCTTTCACTTTCCTCCCCGGATCTCCATGCAAAACCTAACAGTTCTGGGCAGCCGCGTCAACTCCAACTCCAATGTCATTTGCTCCTGCAACTGCACCGGACCCCAAACCCAGGGGATGGAGATATGTAAGTACAAGCAGTAGGACTGCGTTAAATTATCTTAAGCGGTTTTGCACCATGTTCTTGCAGTCTAGCTATTTAAAATAAAAAAAAATAAAAAAAATCCGTCTCGCACCCCCCTTCGGTGCATCGGTCACTTACTGACGGCGTGATTTATTTATTTTTTCATTTTACCATCCAAAAAGCAGTGCAGGTGCATCGATGTGGTTTAGCGAAGGCATCGTTTTAACGGCGCTAGGCTAAATTAGGTATTTTAGTTTAAATTTGCGCCGCCGTGTATTTCTGCCCATTTGTAATGGACTAGAAACTGCCTATATGGCTGGGAGTAGTTTCAACCCCCTTCGAGCGATTCACATATGTTATAATAATTTAAAAAGTGTGGTGCGATGCCTGTTTAGCTGTATGCACTGCAAGTTAGTCCACATAAAAACCGGTGTTAACGTTGTCGGATTTCTTGAGGTTTTATTTGAGGGGGGGCGGAGGTTTCAACATCTGCAGTAGTCCAAGCATTTATGACACCGCGCCGTACATAAAGGACCGAGAGCCCAGCGGGAGCTAACGAGCAGTATTATAATTGTGTGTGTAATTATGATCGTTGTTTTGACGCGGCTTTGGAGGATGGTTTGGGCCCCCTCCCCCCCACTGCCGCCCCCATAGACCGGCCCTTTCACCGCGCGACGCTGGGAGTTGTGGTCTGTCTGAACTGAACCGCGGACAAAGGGCTCCTTAAGAAGCGTCCGTGGGCATCTTCTGCGTATGATCAATCGCTATTTATAATGTTAACTTATGGGAATCGAGATGCATAATTTAATTTGTTCCTCCCTACTAAGGAGAAATGGGGAAATCTAGATCCCTTATTTATGTAAGGCCGGCTCGTGTGAGAAATGCCTGATTTTGAATGCGGAAAAAACTGCATCTTTATTTGCTCCATGAAAGATTTCGTGCAGTCTTTTGCGAGAGACGCATGAAAACAATTTTGAACCTCGGTGTATAATTTAAAAGATACCCTTTGAAAATGCTGCATAATTTATGTCGACAGGAAACATGATACACCATGATACACAACAATGAGCAATTTCTAGTTTAACAAAGTTCAGTTGTCTTTTAGTTCTGAAGCATGAAAGCCTCGACCTGTTTGAATATTAGTATTCTGTAATTTACTTACATTTACTGTTGGCCTGACCATGTGTATAAATCCAACCAATATGCAGTTTTTTTTATTTTGACATTTCATCTCTGTAGTGTGCTATCAAACTAAGTAAAACACTGCTTCTCCGAAGACTGTTTTTTTCTAAATATAGGATACATATGCAGTCAACATTTCTCTAATTAAATAAATGATTCCCAACTTTATGTATAAAACTTAATTATGAAGTATTGCTGCTTGTGGGTGGTTATCTGGTTGTTTTATGTGTGTATATGCACACATTGTTTTCGTTCTTAAGGATGTTATTTGAAGCTTTTTGTGCTGCAAAAGTCCACTGCCTTCTAACTAGGGTGAAATGTAACTTTTTTTTTTTTTTTACACAGAAGCAAAAAGATATGTGAGTGAGATGAAGCTGATAGCTGTGAAAGCATTCATTGTTTTGCTTTTTTTTTTCATTTCGATTACAGTGGCAGTGTGTGGAATAACACTGCATGCTGTCTAACGTATGGGAGCAAATTTTGTAACTTGTTTTGTTACCGTCTACGTGCAGCTTTCCTTTAGTTTTCCACTTAAATGCAACAGCTAACATTGTTATTCAACGGATAGGCCGATAAATGAAAAGGAATTATAAAAACAAAAGGTCTTGCTTTTTTCCCTTCATTAGCCCATTGCTTGCAAATGATTAACTAGCATGGTTAAGACATTTTACTAAATATTTGTATTTTTAATAAGCAGTTTTTACACTGCAGTGAAATTTAATTATTCCCTGGAGGAATCGCTTTGAAGTATCGCAACCTGATGTATTGCAGACCTGATGAATTTTTGTTTTTCCCCTGGTCAGCAGTGTGACTGACACTGTGTGGCTCAGCTCTAGCCTGTGATTGGATGGCCACTGGTTCAAATCCACGACAGAGTAGTCACATCTCTGTTGGGCCCCTAACCGCCGGAAATGCTCCAGGGTGCCAGATAAATGGCCGACCCTGCGCTTGGACCCCATGCATTGCTGTCAAATGTGCGTCTCAAAGGAGTGTGAGATGAAGCTGTTCACACTTGCCTGCAGCGAGGCCTCACACCATCCCCACAGAGAGTCGGGCCCGCATCCGACTCCTTGAGTCCGCTGGGTGAAGTGACGCCGCTGTTGGCCCGCCCCTCATGCCATCGATCTCCTCGTTTTTATCAAGTAGCTTCAAATCAGCCTGTCAGGGATAATAAGACACACTTACTGAAACTTACCAAGAATTAATGACCTCTACTTTTAATTAACAACTTGAACTCTGACTACTGCTGTTACGCCAGTCAGTCAGGAGTGTATCAACGTGTTGTGACCACAAATCCAGTCGCAGAAAAAAAAAGGTTAAACATGATCTGTATGCTGTCATAGAGCCGTTTGTATTGGAAGCGGTGCTTCTAATAGTAATCCCGTCGAACAAGGCCGTGTCCACGTTCCTCTTCGCTTTGTGTACTTTGCACACTGCTCGATGTTCCGGCACCATGCTAGTGCATTGCATTTTAATGTTACGGATTTATGTTTGGTGAACATTTGTGTAACCGTATCTGGTGCAGGTCGAGTCTGCCGTCACCTGGCGTGCCTCGTCTGCTCGCAGCGGTAAGCGGAGAGGACGGAGACTCCCGGGACTCCGCCACCGTTTTAGCTTTCCCTGGATTTGGGCTTGTTTGAAGAACCAGCGGCCCATGAACCCGCCGGAGCTTCAGTTGGGTCAAACATATGGGGTCGCAGATTTAGCCTTTTATTTTTTATTTAATTTATTGCCCCTAGTCTGGAATCTTTTGGCCTTTTTAGCAATGATACATTCGGGTGAGTACACAGGTGGTTAATTGTGCACAGTTAAATATCTTTTGTCTCTGTATACTTTGTCCAAATTAGAGCACAGTCACTGTGCATTGTGATTTAACATTCCTACCTGCTCAAGCATGGTGTCAGATCGTATATGTAGTGGTGTATTTTTGCAGTTACTGCTGACAACCGATTCATGGCTTTCTGGGTGGACTTGCAGGTCAACTTTGGGTTGCATTTCTGATCCCTTTCCTTTGGTGCCGGAAACCATTTGTACAATATGAGATTTTGACACTCGGAGTTTGGACCTGGCCGAGTTGCAAGGATTAACTGGAGATCCGATGCGACAGATACACCTAATCCGTTTCTGTCGCGGCCTGTTTGGTAATCTGTGGTGTCTGCCTTGCTTAGATGTACAGGATAGGTGTGTGGCAGCGGGGGGGAGAGAAAGAAAAGCAGTTGTTCTGATCATTTTTGTACATTTTCCTTTGAGCGTTTTGCTTTATGTTTTAGAGAAAATACCATTTTTTTTCTTTGTTCAATTTCTCTTTTCTCCCCTGGTAAAACAAACAAGGTGTTTAATCTCAGTTAGGAGTGGTCCATCTGGCTCAAAGCCCGAGATGCACCATGTATTTTGTTTAGACGCCTGCTTTTAAAATATGTACGTGTGTGGGAGGAAATAATTGTCTTGTTACAAAAATTTCTGTAAAATGTCTCTTGGCTAGAAGCAGGAGGTCACGTTTAGCGGTGATCCATGCAGAATTCAGCTGCCCTGCCCACGATCCAGCCTCCACCTCCGGCGGGCTCTTCCTATCTCACTTGTCTTGATGTTCATTGTAAGATCCTCGCCAAGCCCACGCATGGTGGCAGGAGGGTATCTCTCAGCCTGGCCGTCTAGTCCTAGGTCCTCTTGTCTCGCACTTTCGCAATAATTAATGGGTTCTCGTCCATAGGTTCAGTAATACTGTAGCGCATGATGTGTTGGGACCAGTGTATAGGTGGATTTTAATTCGGCATGAACTCTTAACCCTCCCGAGCTGCAGTGGATCGCTTCTGGCCATGTTTGTATGCAGGCCAGGAGGGGAGGGGGGTGTGCACATATCAAATAAACAGTTTATTTACATGCTAAAAATGTTTAATATATACAAAACACAATTTGCAGGGAATAAGGCTGCGTTTTTCCTATTTTTCTGGAGTCCAAGATGGCTTTGCTCCTGATTCCCATCAGGAGGAGGGGATTGTGTGTGTGTGTGTGTGTGTATGTACATGGGGCCCTGGGATGAGCAGAGGTGCAAAGGCTCCAGAGGGCCTCAGTCATTCCGCTTTGACATTGAACGTGGCCTCCTTTGTGTTTGTGCCACCCACCCCCCAGTCGCCATGACCCCTTGGGGACTGAAACATATTTGTCCATCCCCCCCCCACCCCCTCTGTCCAAGTCGGCCCATCAGTCAGACGGTGTGGCGGGGAGAGGCGTGTCTGTCTGGGTGGGTAGGTGGGTGGATGGGGGGCTGGGGTCTGAATTTTATTTACTCTGGAGCTGATGGACGTGTGGAGACTCCCTAATGATGGGATGCCTTGTGTCTCAGGCTCTGGAGGCAGAGTCCTCACAGTCTGTTTTCCCCTGGAGGAGAGTAACCTTTTACATCTGTTTTTATTGTTACCATTTCTGCAGCTTCCCAGGAAACGAGAAACTGGACACATGCTGTGGCAAGTTAAAGGGGGGGTGGTCGTGTTGGTCTAGTGCAGTGCAGCTAGTAAAAGTGAATAGGGAGGCATGTGTTTCTTAGTGTGTTTGTCAGCGCTGGGTTTTTGTTGTCGGTGGTCCACAGGTTTTAATAAGCATGTGATGGGACAGTCCTCTGGGCTCCAAAGAAGACCCTGTGCTACAAGAGCCCCATTGTCCAATTCCCCCCCACCCAAGCGTCAGGGTATGTTAAGTGGTGCCAGGAAACATCAGAACATTTTATTGGGTCAGGAGGAGGATTTGCTGTCATCCCAGAAAGCACAGCAGGAACAATGTAAACAGCAGTGTACTTGTACACTAATGTCATTTAAAGAGATGTTGGGGATATCAAAATACAATGAGTTAGCATCGTATTTCAAAACAAATTACGGCTGCACTGTGCTGGGACATGCCAGTGTGGAGGCATCTGCGTGGTGCGGTAACCTGACAGAGCAGAAATGGAGGGACCATCCTGTCTGACAGGGTCCTGTTTCTCTCCCATCTGATCCCTGAGCCCCGTTACTATCAGGTGGGTCTTTTCCATCTCAAACCTAGTTTTCTACTTTTATATTTGGTCTCTTTTTCCTCAGCCATGCATAGCGTGCTGTGATAGGAGGGTCAAACTTTCAGAACCCACTGTGAGTGGGATGGCTGTATACATCTAGTCTCCGATTGGTTCTTGTTATTTTGGTTCGGATTGGACTGAGATCGATTGATACTTGATAATGTCTTCCGTGGATTTCAAGACCTCGTTTCCCATGTCTGTAGGGGTTTGACTCCTCCTGTCAGTCCGCATGGACAATATCACTCCTATTCTAGGCAGAACCAGAATCTACTTCTGTTGGGTACCTGGTATATGTTCTTTCAGCAAGACATTGCTTGCAGTAGTCGGTTTATAAGCACTGAAACCTTGACAGTACAATCTACCTCTTCTATATGGTTTCCAGTACATGCCTGATAGGTTCTCCATGGTGTCTTTGTCAATGGTGTGAGTTCACTGTACAAGCACATAATGCACAAAATGTATCCCAGTCGCATAGTTCTATCTATAGTCCACTTCGTCTTCACCAGTCTTTGTATGATACCACCTTGTGACCAACAGGCAGCCTGTCTTTCAGATTTTTCAGATCAACTGCCTTGTGTAAGAGTGTCCCTACAAAAAATGTAACTTTATACCCAGGACCTGTAATCGGGTGATTTGAGAGAACCTGCACCGGACAGGTCTTTTACCAGTGTGGTTTCTTTACACAGATTTGCCAGGCCACGTTTCTTGGTAGAGGATCTTTCAACGATCCATACAGATAAATTGGTGACTGGTGTCAAGTGTTGTGACCCACAGCCCCCCAGATCGCCAGTTTTGTCTGTTGGGGTGGGTGTTGTAATAGTCATCCTTAAGATCATCTGTGAATAATTAATATAGGTCAGTGTTACAGACCTCAGCTGTTAACTCTTGTCTCTCTTGCCTGCCCTGCCCTGACAAATGGAATCATGGCACTTTACCCAGATTAGGCACGCGAGGTCGGTGTTGGCACAGTGTCCTATCAGGAAGGGTCCATGCTGATTGAGGTGCTCAGGGGTGATCACTAGGTTGGATCAGGGATGGTCTGAGTAAGAATCCATCCAGAATGCTTAGGTTGTTGGTTTGAGCATGCTTTCAGTCCAGGTGTTTCCTACATAGCAACTGGAACCCTATGAAGCAGGGACCATCATCGCACCTTTGCATTTGGAAGAAGAAAGCTCTCTTCACTTCAGTCTCAGTCCCTCTCACCTCTTCCTTTCTGTGAAAGGTCATTGAACAGCTGTCAGTCTGAGGCTGCTTCTTTATTCTGGGAGTTTGGTGCTGGGAACCTAAACGGGGGGCCCTTTATCGGAAAATGTCCTGTGTGGAACAAGCCAAGGTTTCGCATTCCTCTCTCAACACTTGACCCCCCGGCCCAGCATATCAAGCTTCACTGTGGATTTTTTTTTTCAGTGGAATTCATACAAAACGGTGTTGCAATTTCTGTCTTCGCCTTCCTTTGTGGTTAGACCTTCCCAAAAAAAATGCCTTTGGTGATTCTGTCAGAGAGCTAACTTTTGTCTACCTTGACTTTCTTGAGGTTCAACTACTGGCCATGAAGGGAGGTTTAAGATTGTGCGGATTTAGTTTTGTGCTTTTCTGAAATGATTTTTTTCCCTGTAATCCCAGCTCAAGAAATTGCTTCAAGATTGTTGTGCATTGCAAGAAAAATTCTTTGGAGTCTGGCCAGATAATTCAGAAAATTAAGTGCTTTTCTTTTTTCCTAGGCGTCTTGGCACAAATCGGTTTTCCGTACGAGGTGTGTTCCTGTACTGTGGCGCCCGTAACTGTCATCAAAGTGATTATGAATCATTGTTTTGTTAATCTCACTGCCAGCGTATGAAGTTGATAGATGAATGAAGGCTTTGCGAAAATAAGAGTAAATAATGTTATTATGGGGGGGAGACAGTAACTCAGACAGATGGAGGTTTAACGATACATTAAATACATGTGCGCACGTGCACGTCCAAAATCATATTTCGCGTTTACGGCCCCTTGAATGACTAGAACAGTTTTTGACACTCCAGACCCAGCATTCTGGCACTCTGGGATCAGACTGCGTGTGCCTCAGCCCCTCCTGTCTTTCAGAAGGCTCTCCAGCTCTCCACATGCTGTTTTCATGCTGTCCCCCAAATTCATGCTCAGATTCCCCAAAGTGAACCTGTAAGGCTGGCCTAAGAGGCCACTTTGCATTACCCCACTCCACTAAGAAGAAGAAAATGTTAATTCGGGGGAGGGGGGGGGGTTGTCTGTCAGTATTCATGAAACATCGCTACAGCTGTTCATCAGAATCAGACTTGTCCTTTTTTTCTTGTTGGAATCCATATAATTTGACATCCTACAGGCCAGTGATTCTTTTTCTCCTGCTGTTCTAGTTTGTTTATTATTACTAGAAGTATAAAGTCTTGCTCTGATGATTGATGGGTTAACGTATACTTACACTCCCCCTCAACATACACCGCACCAGTGTCAGGTCCTCTTTTTGGCAGCACTGTGGATGAAATCGGAGACCCCGATTCAGACATGTGGCCGTAAGCGGTCTGCGTATCCCTCCCTCGGCCGTGGAGGTGAGCCGACTGGTATGACGGCAGAGCTGATAGCGGGTGGGGTGTGGGGGGGGGGGGGGCTCAGCAGGTGGCCTTGCAAGGGCTCAGGTCGTCTGAGCCGTCTCTCAGCCGTAACTGGGAGGCTAAATAATTCGAGGGAAGTCTATGTTGTGACACGCGATGTCTAGACACGTCTGGAGCGTGTATCACGCAGGGCCTTTAATGTGCGGCCGTTTTATCGGAGATTAGAGCCAAAGGTCAGTGACGAGACGGCAAGCGTGCTGCAAATGGATTGTTTTGTCCTGCTGCAGAGACATGATTAAACATCTCAACTGCCATTCTCCCCCACCCCACCAACCTAACCCAGCTCCTGTCATTCCCCCCCCCCCCTTATGTTTTTACTGCCTGCGCAGACATGTTTGTGTTTGTTTTTGGTTTTCTTCAAAGCAAGGCAGTGATATATTCAGGTGGGGGGCAGGGCAAGGGGGTATATCTTGGTTTTTGGTTGGTATGTGTTTTGTCTGGCTTTTACTGTTTGTTTGTTTGTTTTGTGTGATTTCTCCGGCTTTAACATGGCGGTAGCACTTGTATGAACATGACTGTTATTGGGCTGGCACAATCCTCAAAGCTGTGTTAGGGTTTTACTGCGGCCACAGCTGAACATGCCCTGCAAGCTGGGTACTAAGACAGACAGAATGAATTTTGGGTGTAATGAAACGAATAACCAGGTGTCTCCTGTCTGTTGTTGAGGCTAACTGTTGAAAAATATCTTGTTAATCTTTATGGTTCGGCTGTTGTTTTGACTAATAAAAACAAAAGCCTTTTCAGACAAAATTTGAAACACACCTGACAAACGTTATCGGAAGTATAATTTTTTTCTTCTTGGCCTGGTCAAAATGTGGCTGAATCTTACGGCAGCTACGAGCATCTGTAGTTGGAGAGTGGATATAACTATCATATTAAAGAGTAATTCTTTTTTAAAGCTGACATTTATTTGCTTTCAGAAATTGCTGCAGAATCCAACTTTTATAAAGCTGCCTTTAATTGGGATTAATAAAATTTCACATCCAAGCGCAGTTCTTGTCCTAGTTAATCAGAGCTCCTGCTTAGGGGCATTTTTTGGATAATGTGGGAGTCGACAGAAATGTTCATCTCGAGCTCTGCGTTGTCCCAAGCTGGTGAAGATGTTCCGGTGGGGCTGGTGGAGATGTGGCCGTTTTTCATTTTTGTGCCTATGAATATTTAGGGTATGGGGGGGGGGGGGGGGGGTGTGTGCATGGAA
>JAODUD010000134.1:10978492-10990342 GCA_026784285.1 Stomatorhinus walkeri
AAGCATACTGTCTAATGACAAGATTTCAGCGTGATGCCATCGGGGCAGATTCACACGTGATGAGCGTTGGTGTCCCCCAACCCCGTCAGTAATCCTCTGCGTTTCCGCCGATGACGTCTACATGGGGACCGGAGTGTTTGGTTATGTTGCCTAGTGAGGCCACACCAGTAGTGGGAATTCGCATGAGCTTCAGCTTCATAAATTCCAATACTGATGCTCCTGGAATCTGGCCACTTCTGCATTCTTTTCTATTAGCTTTTTAATGACGATAAAAAGTAGCTTGAGTACATAAACTACAACTCAGGCCATGTATAATTATGTTAAGACTTTATTGGGGAAGCAGTACAACTTACTGATTTGTATTTGTTCTTGAGGCTAATATCTGTCTCTGTGGAAATAATGTGAAAGCGAGTTGATCTGCATGTAATTTATAGACTTTTACTTAAATTTAAGTCCTGAAACTTGACAAGAGCACAGTCCCACTGAGAACAGTTCGCCGGTCTCTGGTTTTCCCTCTGGAAATCCATGGCATTGGTACTGATTCAGGTGCCGTTTGCTCGTCTCTACAGGTAACGTACGCCCCCCAGACTCGGGAGAGGTTCACCACGCCCTCGTTTATGCAACGGGACAGATTCAGCCGCTTCCAGCCCACCTACCCCTACCTGCAGCACGAGATCGACCTGCCCCCCACCATCTCGCTGTCGGACGGCGAGGAGCCCCCTCCCTACCAGGGCCCTTGCACACTGCAGCTGCGTGACCCCGAGCAGCAGATGGAGCTCAACAGGGAGTCGGTGCGAGCTCCGCCCAACCGGACCATCTTTGACAGTGACCTGATCGACGTGCACAGCGCTGGGGGCGGGCCATGCCCACCCAGCAGCAACTCGGGCATCAGTGCCGCCCACTCCGGCAGCCACGGTAGAATGGAGGGGCCCCCACCCGCCTACAGCGAGGTCATGGGCCACTACCCTGGCTACGCCTTCTTTCTTCACCAGCACGGCAATAACCCCCCCACGCAGGGGGCGGGACGCAGGACAACCCGGCAGGGCGACTCCGAAAGCACAACGGCTCCCACCAAGGCCAAGGACGGCCAGCGGGAAGACCTGGTGTGAGGTGGGCTGGGTGGGTGGGGCCACACAAGTCTGGCCCCGCCCTTCACAAAAAAGGGGATGTGGTCACTTTCTCAACACTCCCATGCACAACTGAATACTGACCTTCGCTACAAAGACAACAAACAAGAAGTAAAGGAACCAAGACTACAGTTTTTTTCTGTTTTGTTTTATTTCCTACATTTTTTTTTTTAAACGTTGCTAAAACTGTGGGGGGGGCGCACACCGTGTGGAGTGTTCAGATTCATAGCTACTGTTTTTTTTATTCTTCATGTGAGTATAAAGATTATTAGCACAGATTCTAAACAGTCCCCCCCAGGACTTGTTTTAGTTTTTCTTTTGTTTTTTTTTCTTCTTAAGACCGGGATCTGTGCACAAACAAGATGAACCAGTGGAAATCCAAATCTGAGTGCCAAGATTCAAGTGGAAGTTAAAAAAAAAATCAATGGGGAGAGGACTTGCTTAATGCTCAAAAGAAATGTTTATGTAAAAGTTGCACTATCTTATCGTTTAAAGAAAAGAGGGAATTGCTGTATGTATTTTACTGTGTGTGTGTGTGCGCGCGTGTGTGTATGTGTGTGCGTGCGCGCATGTATGTGTGTGCGTGCGCGCATGTATGTGTATGTGTGTGCGTGCGCGCATGTGTGTGTATGTGTGTGCGTGCGCGCATGTGTGTGTTTGTCCTTTCATTTGTGGATTGGAATTTTGGCTCCAAAGATTTCCAGTGGGAGCAATAGGGGTTTATCCTTTTCCTTTTGTAGAAAACACGCAAGAGACTCGGATCCAGCCTAAAATCCTCATGACTCAAATTGTTAGTACAGGGACATTTAGATTTTTTTTTTTTTTTTTACTTTCACATTCTCAGAGAGACAGTACGAAATCTCTGCCCTCATTCTGCTGGATGAAAGGCCTAAAGAATAATTGTGCTGGATGGGGGTTTAGCAGAGGTGTTGCTTGTTGTCTAGGTCACTGTTTCCCAACCCGGTCCTCGGAGACCCCCAGGCAGTCCATGTTTTTGCTCCCTCCCAGCTCCCATGCAAAAATGTGGACTGTCTTTTGAGGGAGCAAAAACGTGAACTGTCTGAGGGTCCCTGAGGACCGGGGTGGGAACATACCGGTCTAGGACATCCATGTCCTACCGTAGATGACTGAGGGCCATCCGATATGAACATACCAGTTGCCATTGCACATTAAAAAAATATGTCCATGATATTCAAACCCTCCCTCTATTCCTGTCCGCCCTTCATCCACCAGTATTCTTGAGGCAGCCTCTCCTCGGGTCATTTTCACGTTTCCGAAACCTGCACCCCACAGCCCCTCGCTCTCCCCACACATGCTCGGCTCATCCTGTATGCCTAACATGTGCTTGTCACACGGACGGCTCGGGGAACTCCAGGGAACCACTCTTTCGTCCTCGGTTCATGCGGCGTGTCCCCAGGAGTCCCCAGTTGGTATAATCAGGTTTTGGACTGTGGTCAAAGACAAGGGCTATGTGACGGTGGTGTCTGTGACCTTCTGACCTGGCCTTTCTTCACGCGTCGTTGCCTTCTCCTCTGCTATCGCTATATTACTGACAGTATTAAAGCCAACCCCAGCTTCTTATGATGTTTACCACCTACGTAACCCAGCACAGACGTTTGATTAAGTGTTTTGTTGAATACAGCAGTGCTTCTCGATCCCTTTAAAAGGACCCCAGAGGGCCTCACATCGGGGTTCCTCATGCCTTCGTATGGTAGCCTTTGTGGGCCCCGGTACCTTGAGTGTTGGTGACTGTTCGGCTTGCTTTGGTCATAGGGTGGTGTCCCAGAAGTGCTGGGGAGGGGGGCCTTGCTTGACGTGGCCCACAGCCCTTCTAGTTGAACTGTACGTTTCACTTCCTTTCGAGCTCTTGTTGTGCTTATTTGATTCATTGCTTTTAATGCATCGTGATTATCTGGCTTCAGAGGGGTCACGGAGGTCAATTGAGGGAGCTT
This sequence comes from Stomatorhinus walkeri, assembly GCA_026784285.1. Lineage (NCBI taxonomy): Eukaryota > Metazoa > Chordata > Actinopteri > Osteoglossiformes > Mormyridae > Stomatorhinus > Stomatorhinus walkeri. The sequence goes on from JAODUD010000134.1 coordinate 10,981,572, forward strand.
TCCAGTGGAATGCTGGTGCAGTTCAGCCATACGGATGACAGGGAACGGCTGCCGCGGGCAGTTCGGCCACACCGATTGGCCGTTGACAGTTCGGCCACACCGATTGGCCGTTGACATCCTGACTATCCAGTGTATCGGTGTTTGGCTGTGATGTGACAGGATTCCCCTGGATCTGATGCATGTTTTTTCCCCTGAAGGGATTCCCCCTTCCTCCTCTTGTGTGCTTGAATGGGAAAAGATAGGAAAATCAATAGCAAGCTTCCCCAGTCTAGACTTTATTTATACAACTTTAGAGACTATTTGGGAAGCAATGAAGATAAACTGTGTTCTTGGGTTATGTTTTAATTTCCTTTATTTCACTTTTTGTAACAACTTGGATTCTAGAAGTGTAGATGAAAGCCTTTCGTTGCGATTGTGACGTCCTTACTCCCTGCGTTTTGATTGGCTCCGGAGAGCAGTCCGTTCTCTTATTTCTATATCGCTGCTGCTGCTACTGCTGCTGCTACCGCCGCTGCTGCTGCTGCCACCGCCGACGTCAGTCATTTTCCGTGTCACTTTTCCCTATACGGATTGTTGCGTGATACTCGTTTTTTTAAATGTCTGAAGCTGTTTTCGTTCCTCTTTTGTTTGTTTTAACGTCTGTTTGTTTCTCTACGTTTGCTTGTTTCTGTGTGCTAAACGAGGAGGAAAAGAAATGCCCATTTACTGTTTTCTATGAGGAGGTTTGGATGTTACTATTATGTGAGTAAAAAGGTGCCTAATGTTCTCGTTTGAGCAGATATAGGAACCCAGTTGCACTCAAGCCCCGACCTTCGTTGTGCCTCACTTCCAACGGTGCTTTTTTCAGTAGTCTGTCTCTTTTATGTTTATTTGTAAGGTGCTGTATATAACTTGAATATATTATGCACATATCCTACCCAATGGGTAGAAACAACATAAAACGGACATTGTGAATAATGTAATATAATGTACAGATGATATAAAATTTTAACATGGTGGCATCCAGTTTCCGAATGCCTTCAAAATGTGCTTTTGTCTTTTTGTAAACAAGAAAGGGTTTGCAAAGTAACGCTTAAATGATTAAAAATAAATACAAATTGCTACTTATATTATTTTCCTATAAATAATCTGTTACGGTAAGGATGAAACTAATGTTCAGAATTTAGGATGTTATTGAACAGATTTTTTTTTCCTTAAGAAAAGAATTGGTACCACAGTGCTCACTGTTCGCTTTAGTGACCCGTCATTTGGTCTGGTATTAAATGCATCTAACCAGAGCGAAGTCAGTTCTTATTTTACCTAAACATGCGAAGGTTGGGGGTGTCCTGCTTTGTGAAGCGCGTGTGGAGGTGACAGACTGCCTTTCTTGGGATTTAAAGCCCAGGTGACTTTTTAAAGCCAGCTTGTTATATTAGACTCCCGTACCGATGCGTCGGTACGTGGGGACGGAAGTCTTTCGAATTTGCTTGCCGATTAAAAACAAGGTTGCTCTTGGGCTTCTGATATTTAACGCCTTTCGGGCACCGGGGGCGACTGCCCGGGAAAGGTTTCACCATAACAGGCCCCCATCGCCAGCCATTTCGCATGGAATCGTCTCGCCTACTGCACAGATGGCCACCACCGCCAGACCGTGTGAATTTTGATTTGGTCTAGCGCTCAGCTCCCACCCCACAGCCCCCAGTAGGCGTTTCCCAAGCAGCTGAACTGGGACTTTCAAAATTATTATTATTATTATTATTATTAAATAACAAGGTTTACTCCACTGACAAATGGTCAGTGTGAACTTACAAATTGGTAGTATGAAATTTATTTGCAAGATCTGAAAGGCCAAGAAAATACTCATTCCGACACGTGGCACTATTTTGAAATAAATTCCCATCTGCCCTTAACTCGCACCGTGCATTTATTCCCTGAAAAAGTAAAAGCGAGACGCTTTGTTTGGCGACTTTGGTGCAGGATGCCTGATTGGTGACAGATTCCTCTGATTCCTACGCTGAATGTTACAGGTGTGATCTCTGAGCAAATTTTTTTTTTTTCCCCCACTTTCCTTTAAAAAAAAAAAAAGCACACGACTGATCAGGATGAAGCACTAAACTGTACACTGTGGTAAGAAAGGTATGTAACAAACCAGGATGTAATTGGACAGAATGCAGCTCAGTCTGTTTTTCTATTTTATACATATTCAGTGTATGTGGTGTGTAGGAAAAGCATTTTAATTGTAGTCTCATTCATTTATATACTAAGACTCCACTGTACAGTATCGTTGCGCATGTTCATTCTTATCTCTAGGTAATGTACATAGCAATGCCATTTTTTTTTTTTAACTTTTGTTTTGCTTTTTTGTTTTTCCAGTGCACCAAATGGGCAGCAGTCGCCATCTTGAGACGTTTATTGTAATTCTTGTTCCAAGGGCCCTTCAACCGCCCCCCCCATGCACTAGCTTACAGAACTAACTTTGGCTCAAACAGAATTGGTCGGCACGTTCCAACGTTTATAACCAGGCATCAGAAAAACAAACACAAACCATAGCCATGTTCTGTTCTTACGATGTCACAGCAGTTACATACTTCAGTCTTGACAGTTTTTACATGACTACTTCCATCATGGACTTTGTAACATTTGATTGCTTTATTTACAAAACTTGTCTATATATATCTATATATAAATAGATATATATAGATGATTATAAACTGTCGTGTACTTCGCCTTTTTTTTAATTTAAGCAATTGTGATGTAATAGGTTTTAGGCCTAAGGTCTGTTATTGCAATACTTTTACAGAAAAAATCAAAAAATGTTGCTCTAAGTGCTGTTGTAGTCAAAGATTTTATGCTTGTACTTAATGCTGTGGTCAAACTGCAGCAAAATTATTAAAACGTAAAAAGAAACCAATAACATGAGCTGCTTCTGTTTGGGGGTGGGGCTGGGGCTGACCTATCCGGATGCTGAATTGTTGCCCTTTTTTAATTTATGATCTGTGGATTATCATGTGGGAACACTTGGATGAAACCGGTAAGTACAACAGAAAATAACTCAAAGGTTCAGATAGTTCAGTGCCAGAAAATGTTACATTGACATATTTTACAGGTAACATATTTATTCATTAAGGATGTGAATCTAAAGTGCTCTGTGATCAAGTTCTGGAAATGACCACACTTGAAGAGATGTGGTAAATAAAAGACAGGTTCTAACAGAGGTAACGCAATACTGTGGCTCAAAAACTAAGGAAGGTTGATCCAACATCTGGGACAGGATATGTGCAACATGCCTTAGTGACCGGAAGACATGGCCTGTTCTGGAGGAGTCTAACCAGAGACATTTCAGATGCCAGATTCTGGTGATTTGTGCAGGTCATGGAAGATGGATGTGTTTAATCCTCCTTAACCTCAAAGCATGAGAGGACAGTTTGTGGCCTGTAAATCAGAGTGCTTTCATCCTGACAGAGATGCTCATCCCTTGCCGGTGAATCTGACATGCGGCATCTTGGTGACAAGGGCAGGGGTCCAGATATGTAAGACCTGAAAAGAGATCTAATGGTCTCAGGTCACAGCAGGAACACAGACGGACAGAAACCTGCCAGATGTTACTGCTGAAATGGAGACCACAGTGATGGGGTTGATTGATCTCTCTCCACCCTTTACATGCAGCTGTCCATTCTGTGCTCTGGGGGGCGAGCAAAGCATGCCACCAGTCTCGGGAAAGTGGATCAGCTGCTGAATCTGGATCTTGAGTCTTCCCGTGAAAACACCTTCTGCTGATGCTCACTCCACACTGCTACCCAGAACTCCGGCCTGAGTGTTACTCATTTGAAACATGCAGTTTTTAAACATCACGCTCCTCCTGGCTCATACAAGGTTATATAGATATAACACCTTAAACCTTGCTGTCAAACCCGCCATAGGTGTTTCAGAACTGCGTAGTTGGAATGTTGGCACTGCTGCTTAGCGGCCTGTTTTTACTGCACCTCCAGGAGCCAGGCTTGTCATCAGTGCAAGGTTTTTGGAGCAGAACATTACCTCCATTGCTCACCTGGCTCCACAGTCCAGTGATCCCAGACAGAACATGTGTGGATACAGTCTGGAGCTGTTTTTGAAAAGATTTCATAACCTTAGTGCAACAGCTTTCTCAGACTCTTGTTAGACACACAGCACACACACATCAAACAATTGAATTCCAGTTCACTCAGACTGTTTGCATTACCATCTCCTTTAATATTTAACCTGCTCTCAAGCTAGCATGTTTGTATTCCAAAGCTTGAAGTAAGATGCATGTTCTCTCATTTTCTGAACCTTTCAGGGGAACATGTTTTCTCAGTGTCCTACACTATTAACCCGTCAAGTTAGCATTCTGCAACCAGGGTAAAACAAAGTGTGTAGTTTAGAAGTGTGAATGTAGTATCGTATCAGTAAAGAAAGTCAAACACACTGAAAACGCACAACTGCAGTTTAGTGCTTTTGTTTCTGCACTCCATAAATGGACTAAGAAACAGTATATCGTTTCACTTCTATGCACAACCGATTACAACATATTGGCACAATTCTGATTTTTTGAAATGGTATGAACAAATTATTTTTAAGCTATAAACTACTTTCAGTCCCTCTGTGTTCTATTGCATTTTTTTTTGTTTGAGACTCAGTGGTCGAATCTCAGAATAGATTCATGTTACTTGGGAGACTTGGGAACACACAGCTAGTCGCCTTTCTTTCGGAAGGAGATCCGGTCTTTGGTTTCCTGCAGTTTTTCAGAAAACTTGTCCTTGGTCTCTTCCATCTTCTCTGAAAGGCGTTCTTTCGTCTCCTCCATTCTTTCTGAGATAAGCCCCTTCGTCTCCTCCATTCTTTCGGTGAGTCTCTCCTTTGTATCCTCCATTTTCTCGGTGAGTCTCTCCTTTGTATCCTCCATTTTCTCAGAGAACCTCTCCCTTGTCTCCTCCATCTTGTCCTGGAGATAGTCTTTGACAGGTGGTGGGGTAGATAGGTACCCGTGTTTCCGCAGGTATTTTACCGAAATGGAGGTTCCGGCCAATGTCACCGTATACCTGGCTGGTGTAGCGATCTCCAAAAAGGAACAAAAAATCTAATTATGTAACATCTCAACATGAAAATCAACTGCCTTTTCCCCTAAGGAAGTTCAGATATGGCAAATAGCACTACAATTTCAAGCTTAGGAAATCCGCCTTACTTTGTACATAGCATAGGCTGTGATGGCGTAGCCACTCTGGGAATCTCTCAGATAGCTAACAATGTTTTCAGGAAATCCGACATACTCCAGAAACTGAACCAGGTTCACTCCACTACAAAAAAAGACAAGAGATGAATCGCTTCAAGATACTTGCCACAATTCAGTAATATAATTATTATATAGTCATAATATAGATAAATATGACATATATAAATAAGCAAATGGTCATGTGTTAAAACTGGCCAAAATTAACTAAATAAGCACTTTGTTTTAGGACCACATTGCATTACAAAGAAAAATCTGTGGCATTAAGAATTCTTGGACGTAAAAAATTATAATAACCAGACCAACAAGAGTGCAGCATGGCGACTCGGTGGGTAGCGCTTTCGCTTCACACCACCAGGGTTGGAGGTTCTAATCTCACTTCCACTGTGTGTGTTCTTGTGTTTGCATGTTCCCCGTGTCACGTGGCCCTTCCTCCCGCAATCTAAAGATATGCAGTTGAGCTAACTGGTATCTCTAATTGGACTATGATTTTTGCGTTTTGTATTTATGTCCTGCAGTGGACTGGCGTCCTGTCCAGCGTGCCCCGTTGTGACTCTGACCAGTATACACAGGTGGAATGAATAAGCCACTGGTATACAAAGGATATATTGTGCTTGGGAACAGATTAAGTGAACTTACTTCATAGCAGCATAGTAAAAGGAGCCAAACCAAACACCGGATGTCACAAGATGCACCGGTATCATGACTTTGCCATATTGTTTGAAGGTCTTCTTGAACCTCTGTACCAGACCGATGGATCTGTCCTGGAGGGGGTCTACTTCTGGCAAAGAGCCAGGCAGCTGTGGCGAGTCTGACTGGTAGGTGGGGTCGGCCCCAGCCAGACTCGTGGGCGGAGCAGGCTGGGGTTCTTCTTTAGGTTCAGGGCTGCGTTTTCCTGCGGCCCTGACTGTCGCCGATGTGTTCAGCCAACACGAGCATGGGGCCCGTCTCCTTAAAGCTGAGGCTACAGCGGACCACTCACGAGCAGCTGGGCAGATGGACACAGACCGCACAGAGGCCGTCTGCCATAAGATCTTCTGGGAAAGGAGACGTTGCATCATCGCTCCCACTGGTTATCACCGCCTGAGGATCCAGGGTGGGGCATCATAACATATACAGGCAAAGTCTTGATCAGACAGCTTCAGCTAATTTGTTGCATTTCATTTGTTAGTCTGCAATACAAAAGTCTGAAAAGGCTTAATAACCTGAATCTCATGTTAGAAAGACACAAGAAAGCCTCAAAGGTATACAGGTATTATTTCCAAGGTTATATTATGCAGACATAGTTTTTAAGTTGCCCGATGCAGCATTGACAACCCCACACATTGTGTGACAGTCACGCATTCTGACTTTCAGGCTCACACAAGAAATCTTGCAGCCAATCTATTTTATTCCATTATAAACCTAAAATTAGCTACATCTAAAGCGTTACTTTGCAAACCCTACAGACTATTTACAAGGTAATAGATATATTACATACATGTAAATTCGTACGCATGTGTGTGAAGACTATCTTGAAAATCTCACGCCAGCCAACTGACCAAAGTTGGCAACACGCCATGTGCGTTTTTTAAGATAGGCACTGAACGGTCACGTGGTCCTCCGTGGAGTAGTTACCGCACGCTTTAGCGCCGCGCGCTTCCTCAACGCTGAAACGCACGCGTCTGACCGCGTCTTCCCGCATGGGACCATTTTCGAAAGTTAAGGGTTAAACAAAACACAGTCGGTATTGCGTGCATTCGTGACAAAGTACTGTCACAAATATAAAAGTATGTTACCTTAAATAATATTAATGGGCAGTGCAGTCAGTGCAGATGCTGGAATGAAAAACAAAATATGCTTAACACCAAAGCTGTAAGGAGTTGACTAACTCCTAAAAACGTCCTAATCAAACAAAAATGAATTGAGACAAAATGTATTTACCTTTTCTCTAAGAAAAAAAATAAGTGAAATATTTACACTTAATATTGCTAAGTAGGTCGGAGCCTGCGATAATTCGTGATCTACGGGAATTTAGGTTGAGTTGCTAGATACTACCGTAAATGTGACGTTCTGTCGTTGGTATTAAGGTCCTTCTGGAGGACAGCATAAGACCAACACGTAGCTCCGGCTCCTAACACATCCATACTAACATTGTGGAAAGTAGCTGGAGTCCAGTTTCAGTAACAGCTGAGGCCCAGTTCTGAACACTTGCCAGTTTGTCGGGCTGAGCAACTACCAACCTAAGAAAAGTATGCGAAACGCCTATAATGCAGTATTAGCGGTTTACCGTCTGTAATTTTTCTGTGCAAAACATCCTCACTTTAGTAAATCCATTCGACTTCACGAATTCCCGGTTCTTCTTCTTCCATTATAAATACAGTTAATAGTGGTTAACTTAAACAATGAAGCATGTCCCTACTGTCATTCAGATAACTGCTGCTAGGAAAGAGTTCCTCCCACATGGCAAAAATTTGATGTGCAATGTACTCGGGAAATGTAGTTTACATTTTCTATTCAGGTATATGTTTATTTCTCCTGTTGTAACTACAATTCCCAGCATGCATAGCGAGCATGCCCAAGAAAGGAAGGAACAACACAGGAAGTACTGCTAAGCATGCTTTGCCACGGTGCTTGGATAATCACGAAGCAGTCCAAGCACATGTGGTTACTTATTTGTTGACGCATTAGGAATAGCTATTTGTGGGTTTGCAGCTACTGGTAGTGTTTTGGCTTGTTAGTTCACTGTTATTTGGTTTGCTTGTTCTGTCAAACTGGCGTTACCAGGATGCCATCCTGGGGTGGTCATCGGTGTTCGAAATGTTTTGGGGGGTCAGTGGTCTTGGGGGATCCCTGGTGGGCGGTACAACCATGACGTGAAAGTCCATCAAGGTTGCATCAATGTAGGGCCGCGTTCTCTAACCTTATTTACAGTGAGAGCTACTTCGAAAAATATATATACATGCATATTATTATTATTAATAATAATAATAATAATAATTTTGGGAGCTACGTATACTACAAGATTATATTCCGGGGGCCAGTAAATCTTACTTTCTCCCATATACTGGATCCCTGAATTTAAACCCCTGATGATTGGTTAAATTTGGTCTACCCACCCATAACCACGCCCCTGCTGTCACTCTTGAGTCGAAGGTCATGCCTATTTGCTCATCCTGCTGCCCAGTTTTATTTTGTAGATCTGTGTAATGCCGACCAACAGTTTCACCAATGTCTTTGAAATAGCGTTGTGATTAAGATAAAAAAAAGTTTTGAATCCTCATCAATTATGTTGATGTTTTTACAGGTAAAACTACTGATAATGACAATGGCTTTCGTTACGTTTTGAAAAGAACACAAAATAAATTGTACCAAATTATGTAGAATGCAATCTCTTGTATTTGCTGCATGGGCAAATCATTTTTCAGAAATAAACAATTTACAACGAATATATGAGTGCGCCTTTGAGATCACTTAAACATCACTCTCATACAGTGGTGGAGGAAGTACTTAAGTTTAGTACTTAAGTAAAAGTACAACTACCCTGCAAAATATATACTTAAGTAAA
>JAODUD010000134.1:11019359-11034489 GCA_026784285.1 Stomatorhinus walkeri
CACCCAAGAAGGTCGTTCAATGGCCATAGACTGCACTCAGCCTGATCAAACATGATATCATGTTATTAGAAAAGGTTCTGTATTAGCTCTAGTTAATAGTTTGTAGATTGGAACGTATCATAAATTTAAATTATCCAAGAAAAAACAAGCAATGTCAGCCTACTTGAAGCGATATGGTGTCTGGCTTTGCTGATTAGTGCATGGTGTCCATGACCTGGTGGTTGTTGGTTCAAATCCCTGGATCAGTAGAGCAATTTTCAAGCCCTTATTTCCCCAGTCATTTTTCCCTTCCTTCTCAATTGTATGTCACTTCTGATAAATGCCTGCTATTATGTGAAACGTACCCTGAGCAGCATGTTTTAGCATAAGCAATCCCACTTATATAATTTGTGCTTCATAAATTTAAATTACTAAAGTTAAAACTAGTTCAACTTAACCCTTACCATAACCTGTACTGTAGTTTTCTTTCGTGTCATTTATCCAAAAGCTATAAATTCTCTATCTTTTAATATTTTATTAAATATAATCCATCCATCTGTCTGTCTTCCAACTGCTGAGCCACAGCCAGATTATCGAGAACATGGAGTCTGTTGGATAAAATCCATAACATTAAAACCTTACTCTAATTTTTAAACCAAACTAAAAATATTGAAAACATCATAATAAGTGGATTTGTGCTGGATTGATGTCTCTGGTCACTATATCAATCATTTTCACCAATATGTTTGTTTTTTAATTAAAAAAATCATTTATCAAATTAAGCTAACCAAAAGGTACTGTAAAATCAATACATGCTGCTAGTGTTAATATAAGGTTAGGTACAAATCATTACAGTGAGTCCTGTCATTTTGAGGTACAACTACTGTCATAATGACTCATAACTCATTAAAAGTGTGGATTTTTTTAGACGGTTACCTTGTGAGTACCTATGGCATGTTAGTCATGGTTGCCAGCCAAAGATAGCTGCTGCTTCATCTGTGTTTAATAAACACTCTGGTGTACCTATCTCTGTTCCTAATCACTGCCACCCGTGCTCTAAAATTAATTTATCTTTTGAACTTGAAGTCTGTTTTTCAGCTGTTAACTTCACACTTAATTGGTTTCTTGCAGTAAAAGTCTGACAGCACCCTCACTGTTAAAATGACTCTTGTAGATTCTGAAGTTCCTGAGGTATGAAATTATGAAAGCATTTTTGTCTCTGGTGAGGTGTGTCAGTATGACAACACTGACGGTCTGGTCTCATACTTCCGGCCGTCCATCTTCTAACTGCATCTCCAGTATTGGGTTGTGGGGGGGTCCGGCTCTCATCCCGGGAAACACAGGACATAAGGCCGGGGTTGTCCTGGAAGAGATGTCAGTCGTCTTCATACTGATGTCTGAGAAATGAGATTCCATGTCTGCCCTATAGATCTCCAAAGGGACTGAAAAAATGTCCCGGGAAGAAAATTCAGCTGCTCATATGAAGTGTCAGTAATTATGACCAATTTATAGGTAAAAATATGAAATTTCATAGTTGGATTATGTCAGTCTATGGTGATCCTGACCTTAGCAAAATTCACTGAGCAAACTTTGATCCATCACACCTATTATTACTCATCCTGAGGATGGTGCTCTTATTCCTGTTTTGGGTCTCTGTCTTTTTGTGTAAAAGTTGAAGGATCACAACACTTTTTTCTGTATGATTGCTGGGCAGGAGTCAGCGTTCCCTTTCATCTTATCTGAGTAGTATCCATCAATGATTCTTGTCTTTTCCGATAGAAGTTACCATATGTGACTTTCCTGATACCTCTGTCAGGATGTATCCTAGTGGAATCCATCCGATTTTCTTGTATGTTTCTCTCCATCAATTTGTTCTGTGAGAGTGAACCCAATAAGTTCTGCTTCACCTCAGTTAAACTTGACATGTAAGACCAAATTAAATTCAAAATTGAAGGCTTGAGATTTTCATCTTAAGCCTCTATAGTCAGAAAGAATATTGGTCTGCTAATGATTGGTCTGTACTTACACAAGGTCCTCTGTGGGTAATTTCACGCAAGAATTTAAGACTATTTTCCTGATAAAACAAGAAGGAATATGCAATCATTTTAACCAAAAAGATCTTCCAACACTGTTTGATATTTCATTATATAAAATAATATGTCAGACTGAGAAATATATGTCAGGCAAAAGGATTGTCCAAGTAATGGTTTTAGATGGCTTTTTAATGTCAGACCCAACTGTATCTGGTTTTTTGATTCTGCTGCAAGCTTAACGAGTGCTAAATTAACCCACATCATACTGGCATGACAGTTTTTATAAAACTCTGCTTGGTTTTTACAAAATGCTGGTCTCTCCCGATAATGGTTTTCCTTTGCTTTTTATAATTACCTGAAATTGATTGACAGTTAAGGCATTTTAAATGATATCTTACATAGCTATCACTGGGTAGCAGTGCAAACAGAGGCAGATCAAAGCCTGGATGCACACTGTGAGGTTAACAGATCACCAGCACAGATGCCTGTTTTGCAGACGTTGGAAGTTTGCACACACTAACTGGATTGCTAATAACGAAAGCTGAAGTGTTATGTGATGCTAACCTTTTAACATTGTTTTGGTGGAATGTCTGTTCTCCCGAACTCGTTCGATAATGACAGCCGAGGGAAATAAATTGGCGTCAAACTTCTTTAGAAGCTAATGGCTAACATTCCTGGGGAAATATCTGTTAAATAGGAGCTATCATTTAACTGCCACCAATTAAAGTGCAGATAATGTAAAATGTCACCTGCTTTTTCGCCTTGTCTCACCCTTTTCTTGAAAGGGGGTTTTCTCTCTATAGCACCTTCTGAGGCCAGATTAAAGTGTCAAGTCGCCTGCGAGGTAATTTGTGCATTTGGATGAAGAGGCGTACCATTCACCCTCACTGTCCGTCAAGCAATGCTCCACATCTACATGCTCAGGAGGAGTGTGACACAATATGGACCACTCAGATGTTCTGGAATGTTCCTCAAGTGATCAGGTGTGCAGGACAGAAAAAGCCCCTTGTTATGCACAGGTGGCACATATGCAAACTGGAGAAGCAGGAATTCTCATTCTAATGCATTATCCACTTCAAATTTTTTTGCTTGCAGCCGGTTTTCTAGTATTATTAAGGTTGATTTTCATTTTATCTTGTTCTATCTTTTTGAATATAGGATTTTCAAATAATTAGTGACTATGGCAATTATCTCCAGTGTGTAATGACTCATAAATACGACAGAGATAGAAAAGTAGCTCATTTATATCAATCTGAATAAGACCGATTCCCAGAATGGACTCTTTCAGAATGGAAATTCAGAGATTTTCACCTTGTCCAAGTCAAAGAAATCTGGATTTCTTAGCATATGTAATGAGCCTGGGGCTGGACTGTCGGTGGATGCCAAGAGGAGGTCTGAGATGTATTCATGCACAGCACACAGGCTCATGTGAGGAGATGCAGAACAGCAGCCAAGCTGATCAAGAGCAGTAACAGAATATTACTGGGAAATTAGTAAAATATAAATCATTAAAACAAAATATTGTATGGTCTGTCAGACATTTAATTTCCTTAAAAGACTCTCAGGAGAAAAACATGGGAGTGGAAATAAGGAGTATTTCTGCAAAGACCTGCTTTGTTTGATGTAATGAATTGTCTAATTGTACAGTCTGCAGCGTGTAAACCCTTCTGATCATTTTAGGTACACTGCAACAAAGGAAACTTTGTCAAATCAAATCTACAAAGACTTTTGCAATGCCGGTTATTTTTATAATATTATAATGAGTACCTTAAGCAATTTCACAGAATGCCAGACCACAAACATATTTGGAATACTTTTTTGTGTTATGGAGTATATAATGTAATGTCATACTTTGCTATAACTTAGTATGCATGTGTTTTTACTTGTTTTTTCCAAAAGCTACTAATTTTTGAGTTTTAATTATACTTATTGTCCAAATCCTGTGATCACTCTGATGTTTTCTCACGTCATTCAGACTGTTGGATCATACCCTATAGCACGAGTGCCAAACTCCAGTCCTGGGGGGCCGGAGTCCTGTGTAGCTTAGTTCTTTCCCCTCAACTCAAGAGCTGTGTGGTAATTAGCACAAGGAAGTGCAAGGAGCTGAATCAGGTGTGTTGAATGAGGGGAAATCCAAAAATGCATAGGGCTCTGGCCCCCCAGGAGTAGAGCTTGACATTGCTGCCCTACAGCTACAGTCACACCCGTCATTTTCCATCAGGGGGGGTTTTCATCCTCTGCCTTTCTCTTTTCAGTGGTCATCACACAGGAAGGAGAGCCACTATGTCTGCAACAGGCTTGTGATTCAGAGACAGTCCTGAGGAAGCCCTGCCCCCGATCTACCCACGCGAGATGAACATCTCCCAGAGGCCCCCCCTGCAGGAGGATTTCCTGCCCAACGTCAGCCTTGCGCCACACAATGCGACCGAGGCCGGCGGCGCGAGCAAGCCTACGGTCTGTGAGCAGGTGAGCATCGCCACGGAGGTGTTCCTTACCCTGGGCATCGTCAGCCTGCTGGAGAACATCCTGGTCATCTGCGCCATCGTCAAGAACAAGAACCTGCACTCGCCCATGTACTTCTTCGTGTGCAGCCTGGCCGTGGCGGACATGCTGGTGAGCGTCTCCAACGCCTGGGAGACCATCATCATCTACCTCCTCAACAACGGTCAGCTGGTGATGAGCGACCACTTCATCCGGCAGATGGACAACGTCTTCGATTCCATGATCTGCATCTCTGTCGTGGCCTCCATATGCAGCCTGCTGGCCATCGCCGTGGATCGCTACGTCACTATCTTCTACGCCCTGCGTTACCATAACATCATGACCATGCGGCGCGCGACCTTCATCATCGCCGGCATCTGGACCTTCTGCACAGGCTGTGGCATCGTCTTCATCATCTACTCAGACAGCACGCCCGTCATCGTCTGCCTGGTGTCCATGTTCTTTGCCATGCTCCTCTTGATGGCCTCGCTCTACAGTCACATGTTCATGCTGGCACGATCCCACGTCAAGCGCATCGCCGCCCTGCCCGGCCAAAACTCCGTTCACCCGCGCACCAGCATGAAGGCTGCCATCACCCTCACGATACTCCTGGGGATCTTCATCGTCTGCTGGGCGCCCTTCTTCCTCCACCTCATCCTCATGATTTCCTGTCCTAGGAACATCTACTGCGTCTGCTTCATGTCCCATTTCAACATGTATCTCATCTTGATCATGTGTAACTCCGTCATCGACCCGCTCATCTACGCCTTTCGTAGTCAGGAGATGAGGAAGACCTTCAAGGAGATCATCTGCTGCTACAGTCTGCGTAACACGTGCGGAAGGTCCAGCAAATACTAGCGCTGCGCTTTAATGGAAACACAGGTGAACTCTGAGTCTGTACAGAATATCGTTTTGTACAACAACCTGCTCTCATGAAAGGATGGAAGTTTTGCCAGTATTTAAGCTCACTAGAGCAGAAGCCCTGACTGTATAGCGTATGACATCTCCTTTCTTTTTGCATGCTCATGAAAATTTGCATGACTGTTCTAACTTTATAAAAAAATAATTTTAGACTTAGTCGGTTACCCAACTATAAATAATTTAAATTTCAGGTTAATGGTCATTTCGGGGCACTCTGCATTTTCTCTTCTGAGATCAGGTTCATTGTACATTGATATATTAAATGCAGCATGTCTTAATTTTCACAGCAAAACCAGAGGCTCCCATTTTCTTTGAAAGCTCCAGTGCTGCATTGTTACAATGTGAAGGTGCTTGACGTCGTGATTTATCCTTATATTCCTTTTCAGGTTTCTGCAAGAGACACAGGTTTTGCTCGTCTGCTAAGCTTTTGCTGTGAAAAAAAGTGAATTTTTCCTTAATGATAAAAACGCACATTCATTTGCATTCATTTTCTTTAAATATTTCCTGTATTTGAAGTTAATCCTGATAATAATCATGTTGCTCAAATAGTATTTTGCATTCTGAGTATACGTACTGACATTTTAGGATGCATACTACACACTCTTAAGCACAGTTTCCTACGCTGGAGCAAAGAAGTAGATGATGTTTTAAAAACCTGGTATTACAGAATAGTTCAGGATTAAATCATAATGCATGACAAGATAGCTAATCTTAATGCAAGATAAAGCACAGTTTTTTTAATACTGTATATATCTGTAACATACGTAATCCATTGATATTAAGGAAAGCATGTTTATATGGCCAAGAAGAAGTGATGGCCAACTGATTTGCAGTATGACTCTTTATGATTTATATTTGGTTCTTAATTTTAACATTCTATACAGACGCTCATCTACTTATGAATGATACACGTTCCCGAACAGCTTTTCGCAACTTGAAATGTTTGTAAGTCATTATTCAACATCATTTTAAGGGTATAAGTAAGTACTAAGAACTAGGATGCTGCATGGCAGGAGTAGCGGCCGGAAGTCGTACTAGGTGGAATTGGCACACAGAAAAGAAAAAATTATGAGGTGTACAGGAAATGGGAGACCAATGAACACAATTTGGGCTTACAGTCCTCTTCTTTCGTATGTCTGGATCCAGTTGAATGAATTTCTGTCACTGCGTTGCTCACAGGGCGCAATTGGCTGTGTGTGTCAGAGTGTGACGTGACGTAGGGTTTTTTTTTTTTGGAATTTCAGTTTAGTTCTAGTTCAGTGCATTTCTTTTACTTCTGACAATAACTCATCTTAGTATTGTTTTTATTTAATTTCCATTTTAATTTTCAGTGTTATGGTGAAAGCCTTGATTAAGGTGGGTAGGTGGCAAGAGAGGGACGCAAAAAAGTGCATTTTGACTAACATAAGCTACAGACCATACACTGCTGCTGAAATTTATTGCAGCTTCCAAATACAGTCTATTCATACGGTATGAATAATTTATTGACAACAGCTCAATGCATCAATTTTTATACTAGTGTCAAACTAAGAGAGGAGTACTTCTCACAGCTAAATGTGCATACGGGAATCAGTATGTGAGTAGCTAGCTAGGCCATGGGTATTAAGATGGCTAAGAAACAGGAATATATTAATCTGTTAGCAGACCTCTAAGCACAGCAGACGAATTGCTCTCCACTGAGAGATTAGTATTTTTCAATAATGAGTGGTATATAGTCTACAAACACTACAGAACAGAGGTGTGTGTGTGTGTGTGACAGGGATAAGCAGATCTTCATTAGTCAAGTAACTTCCTGTTCACCATGAAGTACGTTCTCCAGAGTGGCCACACTCTTTCTCAAACCCAGGGGCCATAGTCGCCTCGTATTCAAGTTCACGATAAGCTGGTTTCCTTGGGCTCCACTTCTCTGGACCAGTCAGACCAGTTAGTTAATGCCTTTTCATAATGAATATATGAATGATGAATGATACCCCAGCACTGGAGAGGAAAGAATCCCAAAGATGTGCTTTTTGGAAATTCTCCTTAAAGCCATTACGCATATAAAATAAAGTGATTGTTGGGTGTAATTGGGTTTTCTCCGTCGTTTTTTCATATTTCCTACTGACTAAAAATAAGTAGGAAGAATCTGGTGAAAATTAAATTAAATTACCACTTTATAAGCCTACTAAATAACCTCCCTCAGTCTAATTAGCTTTCTGGGTGAGCTTGTCAGATCACCAGCACTGCCTATAGAGACACACTCGCGTTTGAGTTGGTCATGCCCCAGGTGATCCCATTTGTCATTTCCTACCAATGACTTAAGCCATTTACAGCAGTATGTTAGTTATCACTGTGACCTCAACCATGATAAGCCAATAAAAGGTGGATGGATGGATAGATGGATGATCAGACAGGAAACCCAAAGGACACCAGCATCTTCTGGGTGTTGGTGACATGCCAGGTCTGGTCAAAGCCCATGTTGTGCTCAAGATAGCTTCACTGACAGTAACGGATCCCCCAGTTACCTCCAAAAGACATGTGCAAAGGTAGCAAGGAAAAAGAAGATAGTTCATTGTTTAATGTTGATAATAAGTAATATTGTTATATAATGAAAAAATATTACTTCTACTACTACTACTTCTAATAATAATAATAAATATAGGCCAAAGAGTAAATCACTGCCTTGTAGCGCCACCATCAGGCTGATGGGTGTGATTTCGCTTGCCTGAGTAGTGAGGGGCATTCAAACACATTTGGTGTTTCTGCACCTCACATTTTCTGCTCCCTGTATTGTTTTAGTGCCGAAGAACAATAATAAGAAGAAAAATCCAAGCAAATAGAGTCGGCTTCCAGCACTTTCATTTGGTTTTAGTGTTTTTTTTGCGTACTGTTTTTATTTTTATGTTAGTTAACTGGAATATTTTTCTCTATTGCAGACACACACACTGTGCCCAAATCTCTTTCGGAGAATCATTAAGAATGCAGTGATGAACAATCACAAAAAATACCCACATATAATTTACTGCAAACCGATAAAACTGTATTAATAAAGGCCTGAAAAATCATGTATATATTATATATGTGATTTTTAGGTGAGGCAAACAATATTAATAGATGAATAGTATTGTGATTTCAGATCTACGAATGAACTGAATTTTTACACTGTAAATTTAATGTTACATCATCAACAGCATTAGCTAAGTCTATTTGCCAGGATAAATAATGCATGAGTTGCTAAACTTTTTAGCCCAAGATCGCCAAAATAACAGTGCCAGAGACTCGCAATCCCCATCTTGGTAGATTTTACACTGGTTATGAAGTGGTTTTCCACATCTTACACTGTAGACAATTAAATGTAAATATATTAACTCCTTAATGGAATGATTTATCTTTTTCAACATTTTCTTTCTATCAAAGTTCTTTTCTACTTTCGTCAAGCTGCCACATGACTTCTGGGTGGAATCTGTACATAGATGTTTATTAATAAAAAAAATGAATTCTCTTTTTTCTAAGATCATTGTTTTATTTAATGCCTTATGTTTTGTCAATGAGATCAAGTTATGCTTGCTAGAATACATGTTGGACAAATTTGTACAGTAGTAAAGTTTTGTGTTTGGAAAATATCAGCACTGTGTTCCAATATTATACACATGCTTTTGAGGAACTGTATGCAATTACTGTATATGCTATCAGAGTTTCCTGTACGGATAAGTAATATTCATAAGCACAGTCAGTGTATAAAGACCACACCAAAAGGCACAGCATTTTCAATTGCCAATAATGGTTTGTCTTTATTCAATAAAGAGCGCAGCATGTTAAATCAATTCAATGATTTATTTCATATAGGAATAAATGTTTAGCCAGCCGAATGGACATCACTGCCGCATCATACCCATATTTTGGGGATTTGAACCCTACCTATGTCCCACTTACAGGGAGTTTACCTGTTCTACACCAGTAGTGTATTTTTCCCCCTGCAGACCAAAGGCACACAGTTAGGTTAACTGACCCTAACTATACCCCATTTACTGGGGCATGTGTCCCAGTATTTACGTGCAGTGCCCCAGTAAAATCTCACATTCAAATCATATGGGTAATGGGGGTGGGCGTGGGGGGCTGTACCCCAGCAGACCTTTATGTCTAGCAAAGCCCCTGGATTATGTCAATTTGAAAACAGAAATATTTTACATACATGCTGTAATACTATGACTATCTTTCCGTAGCAATATATTTGAGAATATTGAAAATGCATTGAATGTGTCCTTTGTTAAGTAAATGTGTGATTAATAAATATGATCAATTAAGTTTATTTTCTGTCAGATTTCCTTGTCATGCAACTTCGTGTTTTGCATTTTTGTCTCCTATTTGTTCATTTCTTCTGTGATGGACTGCTGTCCTTTCCAGAATATACCCCAGCGTGTATCACATCAATTGTCAAACTTGTCTGTATACAGACAAACCTGTCCGTGGTAAGGTTCATCTGTGTTTGCAGCAAAATGTTTTAGCTGAGAGAAAAAGTATATATTAGGGCTGGATGATTTTCTAATATTACACTCTATGTATTATATTATGTATTTATTAAAATTAGATTTCCCTTTGCAGTCCATTAAAGTTTTCACTTTTCAAGATCTCAATCTTTTTCATCAGCATTTTTAGCAGAATTTTAAGCAATAATGGAGCCTTAATGTAAATTAATGACTTATTTTATGATAAACATTGATATCAATTTATGTGAAAAAATGATCACACTATAAAACATTTTGAGATGTCACACGAAGTTACATTGTTAAATACTGTATTTATGGTGAAATGCACTTTGATAAAATAAAGTCCATCAGTGTTGGTGATAGTAATGATCCCAGCTGCAAGCAGTAGACTCCTCCCACTTCCTCACCCTCGCCAAAATAAATGGCTGGAAAATGGGTGGATTGCTATTTGTCAGTTCTATTATGCTCAGTGTAAGTTGTCTCTGCTAAAGTGCAGGGCAGAAAAGAGGATAATGCAGTCTTTGCAATTAATGAATGAGTTACTTCTGTTAATTACCATGACTGTGCTGGCATTCTGGTTAGGGTGCCGTCCTCTCCTTTGTCGTATAGCTGGTAATTAAGCAGCATTAATGCCCATTTCTCCATAATCACCTCAATCGTGTGCTT
This sequence comes from Stomatorhinus walkeri, assembly GCA_026784285.1. Classification (NCBI taxonomy): domain Eukaryota; kingdom Metazoa; phylum Chordata; class Actinopteri; order Osteoglossiformes; family Mormyridae; genus Stomatorhinus; species Stomatorhinus walkeri. Next base: position 11,029,906 of record JAODUD010000134.1, read on the forward strand.
ATTTTTATAACCACCTTTGTTCTAGCTGTGAGACTTTTGTTGAATGAGCAAACAAATGTAAGGTATTTTTCATATGATTTTTATAGTACATATACAATACCTCTCCTCCAACTGAATGAGACCATTATTCATGGTAAACAATGGCAGTTAATTATCTTCCCAGGCAATTTATTTCCACTATGACTTACATAGTTGGGTCCAGCGACTGGATGGAGTTTGTTCTGCTCCCACCGCCCCCCGTCAGAATAGCATGCTGTCAGTAATGCCATTCCAAGTAATTAGCATCATAGCGTGAGTGTAGCATACTGGCACCCACTGCAGGGTGATCCCCAGCTCACTGCACCCCTGTACTGGGTCTGCAGTGTGGGTGGACAAATGTAGCTTATAGCACTAGCTGATGCTTTTATAACTTTTATAAACTCTCATCTGTTGTATGTTTTACTACTAAGAAGAAGAAGCATTACATTTCATTTCTCAAAAGCAGTTGACAAGCGGGGTTGTCATTTTGCACAATGAATCACAACAAAATGCAAAAGCTATGAATATAAAATGGAGAAATGGTATCCTCCATTCATACAATAGATCAATGTAGCTTTGTATACAGAATGAGCCTATCCCTTGAGGACCACAGTCCTGCAGATGTTGCTCTTAACTTTCAATTTGCAGCTGATTCATTTTTTAGACAATGGGCGCATGACTTGGTATCATAATAATTGTTTCAATCAAGCTGCAGTGCAGTGAAATTAGATACAACCAGAAAAGCCTGCAGCACGACGGGGGCAGGATTTCCCCTCCGCCCTTGTACACGGAAACCACTTATGAACTGCTGTGTTTTCATACGCAGAGTGTAACGCTAATCAGCTCATAGCTCTCGTAATAGCAACAGGGATAATGCATGATGCATTCAATACACAGAAAAATTAAATGGACGTGGTCATAAAACATTTTCACTGGATTTTTAGAACAAAGTGGGGAAAGAATTTGATGGAACGTGTCACTTCTTTTTTTGCATATTTTGCTGTAAATGTGTGTCATTAAGCATATTAAACCTGCTACCAAATACTCTAAGTACACTGAGTGGTTTACAAAGTACTATAAAGAGAATGAACAACCTACAGCCCTCAGGATTCGTTGCTGCCTGTTAGCCTCATTGTCATTAATCCAATGGGAATCATACTGAACTGGAACACTGGCCATCAGGCAGGCTGGGGCACCTTAATGCATGAGCTTACCCGGATGTAAGTCCATCCAGTCGACACAAACACATACAGCAGCTCTCTGGAGCAGTGTTTCCCAGCCCGGTCCTCAGGGACCCACAGCCGGTCCAGGTTTTTGCTCCCTCCCAGCTCCCTGTCAGACAGTCCTTATTCTTGCAAAAATGTGGACTGTCTGTGGGTCCCCAAGGAGCGGATTGAAAAACACTGCTTTAGAGGCATCAATCAGCCGGTGCAAGATCTCTTAGGATTGTGCAGGAGAACCAGCAGACCTGGTGAAAATCCATACAAACGGGCAGAGAACATGTCAAACATGGGCAAAGCTGCAGGTGCTGGGGAGGGGTACGGACACCCCCCGTTTGGTGAAGTCAGCTGACGTGCTACACACAGTCATCCTTAGACCACACGAATACGTCTTCAGGGTCTCCACAACATTCACCCCCAGTCTAGTTAATGAATTCATCATATCCACAGTATCAGGCTAACTTAAATGTAATGCACACACAATACAGTTTGTCAAGGAACATTCACTGTTGTCCAGAAGCAGACAGTGCTTAACTTTTTACAGAAACATTGGGTCAAGCTATGAACTAAATTAACAGGAGTTTCATGCCAGTTGTGGGGGATTTCCATAGGTCATTTAATCTCTACCAAGCTATGTCACGAGAAAAGATATTTCTTTGGCGCCCCACTGCAGTGATATTCTGCATCAGGTTATCACAGACGTTTGTGAACATGGGCTATATCCCCTGCATTAATACTAGCTTAAAATAGAAAGCAGCTTTGCATATTTAGACGCCTGAATAATCAAAATTTGTTTTGAGGTTTAATCTCATATTCATTGTTTAAGTGGCCTGCTTCTACCGAATCCAATCTGGTCGCCGCAGGATTATGTTTGGCTTCTGGGTTTCTCATTGACGAGGTTCTGCGTCTAGGAGACTTTCAGAAAAGACTCTGGGAAGGAGTGAGCACTGGGTAACGAGATAATTTCTTCAATTATTCCCAAATGGGTAACTCAATAAATAAGCGCACTGGTCTCCCTGGGTGCACATAAGTTGTTGGGAATTGCACAGGCCCTGTGGTGAGTCCTTTGCAGCATCTTAAAAAGCTGCAGTATTGTATATAAAGCAGACAAACAGGGACGTGAGACCGGTGAGCTCGCTGTCAACTCAGACGCAGGGTGATACTGATCAGGCCGATGCTGATTTACAACCATAATTGTAATCTGATTTGGAAGGTAAATTTCAAGAAAATTCCTTGCCAGTGCATTTTTAGCATATAAGTTCGTACTGCAATGAGGAAGAACTTAAAAGAATGACCTCCCGGTGATCTCCTCTTTCTTATATTGAACACCATATTAGTGTTGGTAACTCAATTGAAAGAATAGACTTAATGGCACAGCCTGGAATCTGAGCAGAGGAACATCTTCCTGAAGGTGCTCCGTAGCTCTGCACTCCGAAAGGCATAAATGGCTGGGTCAATGACAGCGTGGCTCATCAGGAGAATGACATGGATTTGGAAGAGGGATCGATAACACTCACAGTATGGGTTCTGAGGACATACCATGATGATGATCAGGTGGAGGAAAAATGGAGACCAACATGCAATAAAGACCCCAAATAGGATGGTGAGGGTCAGCGCCCCCCTCAGATTGTGATGCTTGGTACTTCCTGGCAGGGAGGCAATCTTCCTGGCATGATGTCTGGCCAGAAGGAACATGTGAACATAAAGGAAGAGGATGAGGACCAGAGCAAACACAAAGAGGATGATGAAGCACATCATGATGGCAACATTGTGGAAGAACACTACCATGACCACACCGGTGCAGCCACAGAACACCCAGATGGCTGCAAGGACGGCCTTGGCTCGCTTCATGCTCATGATGTTGTGGTACCTCAGTGCATGAAAGATGGTGACATAGCGGTCCACCGCGATGGCAAGGAAGCTGAAGATAGACCCAATGAACGACATGCAGAGCAAGGAGTCCATCACATCATCCACCTTGAGCACTGAATCCCCCCGTGAGTTGAGGTGGCCTGTGTTGGTGAAAACTAGCATGATATTTTCCCATGTCTTGGACAGGCTGGAGATGGTGTTGAAGAGAGCCAGACTGCAGATAAAGCAGTACATGGGGGAGTGGAGGTTCTTATTCCGTATGACGGCCAACACCACCAGCACATTTTCTCCCAGGCTCACCATAGCGATGGTGAAGAAGATTTCATTAGGGATCTGGACTTCCCTGCAATCGGTTTCATTTGCATAGACTCCAGTGATGTTCTCCATGCTGGAACAGACACAGAGGCAACGAGAGTGATAATACATGCTTTACGTTCAACTGATATTCCATCAACATGCTCACATCTCGTCTGGTGCCTTCGAGGTGGTCACCGTGACAAGTAGTGAAATTGATGAATATTCAGACATTGGATAACAGGCTCCTTTTTTCCCGTATGTTTTATTCCTCTTATTGTGTTTGTTCTAAGATTATATCCCACCATTCTAGAAGCACATTCAAGTAAATCCATCAATTACCATCCATTTGTGAGCTGCCTGTCTTGGTCCTGGAGCAGCAGACCATGTACCCAAACTGACCCTCCGCCACTGTTACATCCCTAGACGTATTTCTGATGTGCTTTACCTTTTGTCTATTTGCTCTATTTCTGCTTTTTGCTTTTGTGATCAGGTGTTCCTGTTACTACCGCCATACAGACTCGGTAGCTGTTAGTCTTCAGGAGCATAAAAGGCTCTCTCTGTCTGGCTTGCTGGGTGCTCATTCATCTTTGCTGAGCAATCTAATTACTGTCTAGATTGCTTGTGGCCTTAAGTCATTTGTGCATTTTTTCATTCTAAGTAAAATTGCCCTTAGTTAGGGTTAGATCTGTTCCTAATATCCCTTTTTCGTTATTAACCCTGTGTCAGTTCATAACAGCAACGGCAAGTCTATGTCAGCTTCCCAGCCTCAGAGGTGTGACACAGTAGGTCAGACCACCACACAAAATCACAAAAGGCCTTTCATGCAACATTGATTTTAGCAGCCATTGTAATTGTAAAACTTTAAATATTTGGGTAACACTTTACTTGACGGGGCACAAATAATATAGACCTATGCTATTGCGTATGTATTAATTAAACACAAACTACATGTTAGTTACATACTGGTAATGTTATTTCACCATTAACGAATCGTGACGGATGTTTTATCTGAAGTAGGTACTATGTTTGTTTTCCGATGTTTGAGTTCGGCTCATGAAAAATGGGAGCAAAAACAAGAGTGTTGCGTTTATATTTTTGTTGTTGCAACATCTGTGGGATTGTGCTGTTTGATCAAACTGCACATTTCAGGGTGGCCTTTTATTGTGGGCAGTCTAAG
>JAODUD010000134.1:11066982-11083511 GCA_026784285.1 Stomatorhinus walkeri
CTGATTGACAGATCACATTGTCCAAACTCCGCCCCCTCTCTCCCCTGAGTGCCAGAGCACATTGTCCAAACTCCGCCCCCTCTCTCCAGAGTGCCAGAGCACATTGTCCAAACTCCGCCCCCTCTCTCCCCTGAGTGCCAGAACACATTCCCCAAACTCTGACCCCTCTCTCCCCTGAGCACGAGCACATTCCCCAAACTCCACCCTATCTCTCCCCTGAGCACAAGAGCACATTCCCCAAACTCCGCCCCCTCCTCCCTGAGCACATTCCCCAAACTCCGCCCTATCTCTCCCCTGAGCTCCACAGCATTCTCCAAACTTGAAGACCTCAAGTAAATATATGTCTTTAAAAGCATTAGCTTACCTGATGCTTCTGTGTGGTTTGTGCTTTGCTTTTTGTGGGTCATTAATGTCTAATATGCTTTGAAATTATTTTGTAGAGCGATGTACATCCTGCAGTTGAGCCTGCATAAGCCTAACAGGTGTAACCACCGAGATTTGTCGTGTTTATGACAAGCCAAGGATCATGTGACACACCGGTCCAATCAGAGCTCATGACACACAATACTGATGTCACATTCTATGTCCAGTGGAGGGCCTTTGCGATGGGATCCAGGCTGGCCTGGTGGATGTGGCCATTTGGGTCGGCACCTGTGCTGACTACCCACGGGGCGATGCCTCCACCGGCTGGAACTCCGTGTCCCGTGTCATCATCGAAGAGCTGCCCAAATGAGGGGCGGCCCCCCCATGAGAGATCCCCTGGAGGGAAACCATCAGCAACCAGCCTCACGCCCCTGCCAATCTGTGTGCTAGTATCGGTTCAGGAATGGTAAACCTGTCACTGGTGGGAAATTAGGCGTTTTTTGTAAAGCTCAAATGTTGTAGGGAAAAAAAAGCGTAGTTTTGAATTTGCAAATTTTAGCCTGAGCTATTTTATGTCCTGCAACATCAGATGCCAATATCACTTTTTATGTATCAAAACATGCAAATAAAAAATGACTTTTTTTTTAAGAAATATATTTTACCTATATCAGTTCTTGTCAAATCAGTTCATTTTTGTAATACATGATACAAACAGCTAAACGTTGCCATGTACAAAAAACACACTTACAAACCCATTTCTGTTACCTCATGTTAAATCACCGTATCACCAAAAACGTTACGGAATATCATTTATCGTGTAAAGGATCGTTAAATTTCATTTTGGCACAGGAGAATGAGAATATAATTTTCTTAGATTACACGTATAAAAACACACTTATATGTACAACTTGAAAAGTAAAATAACAACAAACTTTTTACATGTAAAGAAACTGTTCTGGACAGCATTTATTCAACTGGGAACAGGAAAAGTGGTATTTAATTCCAGAACGCTCTTACGGTCGAGGGCCGTTTAATTACCATTTAATTAAACGGCGGTATATCTTCATGGCCTGCTGAAGCTACACAGGTTGAAGAGTGCAAAAGCAGAAGTTGAATCTGTTTCCAAATTTGTGAGCACAAAAAGATGACTCAAGACTTAACACCATCCCATCAAAATTCAATAAATAAAAACATACCAGACTTACACATTTACAAGTTTCACACAACTGGCCTGAGGGGGTGGGGTGGGGCTGGGTACCCCAGAGAGTCATATCTGCCTTCAGTTGTGGGCCATTGAGATGTTCAGAGATTCTGATGATGTCACCTCCCCCTCGTCTGATCCAGGGGGCAGCACTTGATTTTGGGAAAATCACATTATGTACATAAAAGTTTTCATGTTTCCTGACAACAAACTAAAAAAAAATTTGATTCCATTTCTCATTAAAACTCAGGAGGATGAGCTGAGCGATGCAACCCTAAGATAGCTGAGCTTGCTTTCACATTTTTATTTATTGTCTCTTATAACCAGACTATAACATGGTTTCAGACAGAGGTTATTCAGGGCTGTTCCTTGTCCAATCCGAGGCCGTCTGGGTGCTGTGTTGTGGGAGTGGATAACCAACCACACGTTCGGGTTTTCCCTCCAGAGTCTTGGGCATGGCGGAGATCCTCCCCTGGGTTGGTTTCTTTGCTCACGCCTGCGGGTCCAGCAGGAGGCGGGACATGTTCTCAAACACGACGAAAGTGATGCAGCATGCGGGGGTCACCCTGACCAGGTTGGCCGACATGCCTTTGTAGAAGCCCCTCAGGCCCTCATTTCTGGTAGGGAAGAAGACACGCGTCATGTGACACTTTGGCTCGACCATGTGACCATGTGAAAGTGAACAAGTGGATCTGCACATAACGGATCTGCAGGAGAGCAGTTGTCACCTCCATGTCCTTCGAATGACGTCCAGCGCTCCACTGTACGTGGTGTGCTGATCCTGTAACCGGGCCCGGACCACCTGGTACGGGTATGTAGTGGCGACGGCAAAGACTTTGGACAGGGCGGCCATGGAAAGATATTCTAATGGATTCTGTGGAGAAAGTAATTGCCGTGCTGTGATTCTCTGGCAAGCAAAATAATTGGATTCACAAGGATCTTTCTGTTCTATTCTATTCTTGTGAGAATTCTGTTGGAGTCCAGTTATGACCAGTAGTTTTGTTTTTGCACAGGTCACATTTCCATTGCATCAAGCATAAACACTTTGTTAGGGTTCAAAGGATGCACACACACAGGTTTATAATTATGTCTTTGTGGGGAACATGCATTCATTTCTATGGGTAAAACCCTAATCCCAAAAATGACAACCTTATCCCCTACTCAGCCCTAAACTTAACTATAAGTCACTACCAAGTTTTCTGATTACAGTCACAATTTTTTTATTAAACTGAGTTACCAAATATGAAGACTTAAAAAAAATCCCCATCAGAGAAAGATAACAGGTTTTCATCACATTGTGGGGAATTTGGTCCTCACAACACACACACACACAACACAGTGAGTTGTTCATTTAACATATTTGGTCTCACCAGTTTCGCTTCCGAAGCTCTGCTCCTGTACTTATTGTAATCCCTCTTCAGCTCCTCATATGCCATGAACTGCAGTGCACCATGGGACGTGCCGAACAATCCAGGCACAAAACCCTGAAATCACACAGCATGGCACATTATTGTTGATCAGCTTTGAAAATGCACAACTTCCCATTTATTAAAAGTACTTCTGTTGCTGGTAAATCTGGTTTAACACTCTTTAAGCTCAAGACACCTTATGTCTTCAGGACGCTCACTTATTTGGTTTTAAAGCACCCCCTAGTGGTGAACTTCTAAACATTCAACACTAACGACTCTTGAAGACTGACTGACTCATGCCATGGGCTCTAAAGCACTGTTCTTAATGTATTTGGGTTGTGGCTTAATGACCAAGGAAAACAGAGCCACTGCTCTAAAGAGCAGGGATTTCCCAGGGAGGCAGAGCAAGCTTTACCCTGTACAGTCCTGCTACACCCTCCTGCCGGTATATTTTCACAAAGGCATCCAGCATGCCTCTGTACTGCCTCCCAGAGTGGTCAGTGTTGTACTGCAGGACCAGGCGGGTTTTGGTTACCCAGATCGGGTTGGTCAGGCAGAGCGTCATTCCACCTGGAAGGAAAGTTTGGGCTGGTTATAAATGGAACAGCACAGACTCAGATGGTGACAAAGCCCCATCCTCGGTCATTATTTCAAAGACACATTATTCAAGAATTGTAGAGGAGGTGGGTCTAGACAACTAGAGGGGACAAAGAAATCTGATTGGTTGGCCCTACCTCCTAGAGCCACTTGACCCGCCTCCTGTACAATCCGATTGGTTATTTCTCTGAACTAAAAATTTTTCAATCTGCCCTCAGAACATTTTTGTGCAAGTATAACTCCGTGAAAAGCACACCCCAAATTATAGGCTGCCAGGGGTATATCCCAGTACCAGTTGGAGCAGCTCATTTTGGAAACAGATATTATGATGAAAGATTCCAGATCATTCATTTTTCCCCCTTCAGATGAGCTCATACTTCTGACTTGGATGGCCCAGCAACCCAAACTTAATTCTGGTACTTGAAAGACCAGTGACAGTCTGAGAAAGTATATATGTTTAAACTGTGTCCAGTGTTCATTTTTGTTAACATTTTAATTTTGGGTGTCTTCGGGTGCCAGAGAAATGGGTATTTTGACAATGTCCCCCTTTGTCTCAGTCCCTGACAAAGTGGCAGAATATAAGCATCGGTACATTGACCCTGTATGACCAGAAAGGCTGCATGGAAGCTGCAGGTGTACCATGTTGCACAATGTGGATCAGAACCCCCTGGGAAGATAGAACACTGGGACACGTCCATACAGCACCCACCTGCCTGAGCGGCTGCTATCATGTGCTCCGAAGCCCTGAGCTCAGAGTGGCGGTCTTCTCGAGCGTTGGCCTTGATTGCATTATAGCTGCAAGGGGTAATGGAACACTTAGACAGCCCAATAGCAAAGATGTGCTTTATGTATACATTCACTTTGACACTTTACGCTTTTGTAGTTTTTGTAAGATTAATGTTTTTACAATGAAACACTAGCTTTTCCTTGGTTGGTGTTTCTGTTGCTGGTAATGTCGTTAATTGGTAAAAATCTGAGTCGCACGTGTCAAGTTACACACAAGAAGAAGTACAGTCCCCAAGATGCTCCAGCACCCCAGATGTTGGGAGTTACTCCTTGGTAGAGTCCCCGAAGTCCCTCTGCCCGCCAGATGCTCTGAATGCAGTTCAGCATTCCATTGTACTTGGGCCTCAGCTGCAGTCCATCACTCACTGCAGGGGGGGGAGGGGGTAATTGGTTATGGTGCGTTCGTTTTTTTTCAGAACTCGGAAATTTCATAGAGCTACCACATCTCAGAAGAAACATGGCTGCCTCCATGAACACGCTGCTGTATGTTGTTGCTTTATATTTTAGCAGATTGGAGTGAGATTATTTTTTCCAAGAGACAAACAAGAAACACGCACTAGTCAAACCACATTAAAAGCTTTATAAAATATTTTAGTACATTCATAGCAATATTCTTTTTTCGAGAGGCAAACAAATTACAAATAAACCAAAGACACTAACAAGTCTGGTAAAAATCTGACATTGCATGATAGGGTACTGTTTACAGTCATGATATGGTATTCTCTAACAAGAACCAGTGCAATTACATTTATAACTATTAATGCATTTTACAAAATAAACATTTTTAAAGATTTATAAAACAAAATTACTGTTGTGTGTGTAAGCCGCCATGTTTAAATTTTCGATTTAACGTATAAAAGAGAAAGTACGTTTTTTCGTGACGTATCGTGACGTTTTCATCCGAGTTCTAACTCAAAGAGAAATATATATTTTTCCTTTTTCTTTCTTTTTTTTATTAATAATGAACAATATTACAACATATTAACAAAGGAACTGTCAAGAAAATACCCAAGAAAATCAAATTCTTCCACAATATTAGTATTATAGTACAATTATAAGTTTAGACAGCTTGTTTTTACACTTAACTAAAGTTGTGCCATACTGCTTAATTTCATTTAAAAAATGGAAACGTTGGGTTTAGATCTTAAAACTTTTTTCTTATGAATGTAGAATTTTCCATATACAATAAATAACTGAATCACATAAATAATGTCTGCTCTTAACACCTAATTTTTAAAATAAAAGAAAACGTCAAACATTTAAATACCTCCCTTCAGCTGTCCTTTCAGGAATTAAAATTGTTACTCTGGTCACAAAACGATCGGGCCCTCCATAAGACAGATTTATATTTAAACTATCAGTTTCAGACTGGGTCCATGATTACAATAATTAAGCGTCTTCCTACATCTCCTTCTGGTCATCACCGAAAACGGGAAGAATACGCACCTGCAAACCGGATTTTGACCAGATCGAGGGGATGTAGCACCATGGTGGAGATGACCCCTCCGGTCACACCCGCCACTAAATTTTCGTATCTGACATGAGAAAAGAAGCGCCGGAGTCTAGCTGTCATCGACACCGGGGTGCCTTCGTGTTCCGGAGACACCGACAGCGGCGTCGGGGATCCCACGGGACTCATGCTCACTTACAGCAGGTCAGTACCCAGGCGCAGGGTTAACTGACATCTGAACTAGACACTTTGTCCAACGAACACGTTCCCTACGCACCCACGCTGCGGCTGCACACTTGCGTTCCACCTCTTAACATGCGTTCCAAAAGTGCGTATTTATGACGCAATAAAAGGGCTCCCAAGCCTGACATCTCTATCCCATAATACAACGCGTCAAAACTACAAACCACGTGGACGAACAGCGGAAGTCCCGCTCTGTCATTTTAAGACCCTGAGAGGAGTTGGCAATTTCCCCATAATTTAAGATATTAACGACGATTTAGTTCTGGGAACATGAAATCACAATTCTTTAAAATATACGCCAAATTTTTAAATGTATACAATGTATTCTCCGATACCAAACGTGGCAGCAAACCCAAGACACTCAGGTCAAAAATTTACCATAAAATTCAAAATGTAGGTAAACTCCATAGATATGGGCGAAGTCCAATGTAAACAGTTGGTAGAAATTTTGTAAAGCTGCGGTATCGAAAATGGTATTTAATTAACTGGTGTATTTAGAAGAACAATATTTCTGTGTGGGCACATTGTATATTATGCAATCGGTAAATATTGTTTCAAGTAGTTTCACGTTTATTATAGGTCATGTAGTTTGTATTATTTTATGAGAGTGTATGTATCTCACGAAATGCAGCAAACATTATCCCGGACATAGGTACATTTATTAGGTATATTGCCACTTCCCATTAATATAACAAACATAACTCAAGAGAAAGCAGAACACACGAACAATATCAATGTTTATTACTTAATTCCGCGATAAAAAATAGAACAATACAAATGTAAGAATTAGAAAGTAGTTTGCTGAGCAAATGAATTCCTACAGGTCGTACTCCAGTGCGGTAGGGGGCAGCATAGCCAACAAATGACCCGAGATCCGAGACTCTTTTAAAGATGGATTCCTGAACAGAACACATGTCTGCTTTGTATTTTTGTATAATTGGATTTGGAATCGGTGTAGTACCATACGAAGAAACCGGATTACCACGCGTGATAAAAGATGAAAGTGAAGGTCCTATGCCGAAACCCGGATGATTATGTCCGCGAAACGACGAAAGATGTGCAGCGTGGTGGGTCTCGGGTTACCGAGCAATTCCGGCTCTTCTTAAATCATTTACACACCCTCGTAGGTCATGGTTTATACTGACAGCCAAAACCGTTACCGTTTCTCCGTTTTGTTGGCTTGAGCTGATTTTTATCTCAGATGTTGTCTACTATTGCTTAACACAATAAGAATACATCAAGCCTTACCATACAGGTATATTTCAATATCTTTAAAATACGGGTGTCCTGTTAAGATGTTAATTATCGTGTCTTATCTGTAGTGAATCAGACATTTACCTATTTGTGCTGTTAAAAAGCTACCTTTCTTCGTTTGAAGTGATTCATTATGGTAACGGTAATCAAAACGATTTCTAACAACGTTGCGTTTTAGTTCCCAGAAATTATGACCCGTCGCTGCACCCTTTCGAGGTGCCGAGGGAGTACACACGGGCTCTGAACGCCACCAAGCTGGAGCGCGTGTTTGCCAAACCCTTCGTAGCCTCCCTGGATGGCCACAGGGATGGGGTCAACTGCATGGCCAAGCACCCCAGCAGCCTGTCCACGCTGCTCTCTGGATCCTGCGATGGCGAGGTATCAGGCAGCCGGCCCCTTACACCAGCAAAAAAGGGTTGTCAACTTCGGGCAGCTGGCTGAGTGAGATTTTTAATTTGAGACAATTTACATGAATGTAAGGGTTTTATTACCTTGTAAATAGTCTGTATGGTTTGCAAATTACCCCAACACTTCTGATGTACCTAATTTTAGGTCTATAATGGAGTAATATAGATTTTCCGTAAGATGTCTTGCATGAGAGTCTGAAAGCGTGAGTGTCACGCCAGATGCGTGAGAGTTGGCAACCTTGGCGTAAATGAACCTCTCTGCAGATGCTCCTTTCAGGAGGCTCTTCCTTTTTTCACAGTATTTTTGAGTAAATACAATTTCGATGGAAATTGTATTGAAAAGGTGTCAGTTAAGGGTTTAAACGGTGAAAGTCATTCCAGTCCAACTTGCACCGGAGAAACGGTTGTTCTTTTGCCTGTATCTGACAAGGTTTAGTAACAGTGCGCATGATTTTAGCCTTGATTGTCGTAAAGCCTCGGTCATTCTTCAGTAAACTGTTAAGGTCTGTATTTTATTTTCTCTCTGTGCCACAGGTCAGAGTGTGGAACCTGCCAACACGCAAGTGTGTGCGAACACTGCAGGCACACGAGGGCTTCGTGCGGGGGATGTGCGTACGCTTCTGTGGGGCGTCTTTTTTCACGGTGAGCGCCCCCTTCTGGCGACCGGCAACTGTGACTGACACAGTAGTATTACACACGTGAGTGGTTCCTAACATTGCCGGTTTATAGGTGGGTGATGACAGGACCATCAAGCAGTGGAAGATGGACACCCCCGGATATGGAGAGGAGGAGCCTCTGAACACCATCCTGGGAAAGGTGGGCCATTACAGCATCTTGTAAGGCACAGCCAAGATTTATGGGGAAAGAGTCTGCAAAATGAATTAATGTAGTAAATTTGCAAAAATAAAAGCAGAATATACAGGAGAAACTTGACATCGTGCAAGGTTTATGGTTACACTCATCAGGAGGGGATGGCTAAGATTTTTTGCCTTAATTTAACACAGATCTAATGTTTTTACGGCTGTGTGTGCACAGAAATTTGATCATTTCAAATCACTGTCAAATGTGGTCCTAGATTGGATCCATATATGATTTGTGGCTATGTACCATGAATGAGATGGGAATGTGGGTTTTTAGCCTTATGCATGCGCTGAGCATTTTTTGCTGTTGGTTACACAGATGACTCGTGCAAAAGCATATCAATGTACACATACAGGCCATTTTGGACGAGCGATGTGTTGACATTACTGTTAGATACAGGTTATTAGTAATTATAAATGTGAACAGTCAAGACAGGCAGACCCAATCTGAGCAAACAGATCAGAATTGAACCATGTGGACTGTAATGTGAATGTAGCTTGTGTTGTGTTCCTCAGACGGTGTTAACCGGCATCGACCACCACCAGAAGGAGAGCGTGTTTGCTACCTGCGGCCAGCAGGTGGACATCTGGGATGAGCAGAGGAGCAGCCCCATCCGCACCTTCACCTGGGGGGTGGACAGCTTCAGCTGCGTCCGCTTCAACCCTGTGGAGGTCTGTCTCTGGTCGGGGGAGGCTGGTGCTGCATGTTTCTTATATCTGAGTCCGCAGGTCCACCTACACTGGCATGCAATGAAATGTCTGATTCTGTGAGCGGTGCAGTGGTTCAGTGGGTAAACATGCTGCTTTGCGCCTCCAGGGTTGCAGGTTTGAATCCCAGCTCTGCTCTGTATGTGGTGTTTGTATTGATTCCCTGTATTGTTTGGGTGTCCTCTGCTTTCTTTCTACAGCCCAATCAAATCCCAACTAACTGGCACTTCTAATTTGCCCATCGGTTAGGGCAGGGTTTCCCAGTCCAGTTTGTTTTTGCTCCCTTCCAGCTCCCAAAAAACCATAGCCAGTCTGGAGGTCCCCGAGGACTCGCTGGGAAACGCTGGGTCAGGACTGTGTGTGCATGTATATGCCCTGCTACTGACTGGCCTATGACTGGCCTTCGTACCTTAGAGATTCTGGGCAGGGCCGGGTCTGGAGCCTAAGCGTTTATGGTGGCTGGCTGTCATGGCAGGAGATGCGGCCTGAGCCACCTCTGACCTCCGCCACGTCACGCTGCACTCGGCCCCTGCTGATATCGGGTACTTGATCACAGCTGTCCTTCCACAGACCGAGCTCCTGGCCAGCTGTGCTTCAGACCGTAGCATCGTGCTCTACGACATGAGGGAGGCCAACCCCCTGAAGAAGGTGGGCCCCCGTCGCCAGTCACATCACACGGGGGGGGGGGGCCGTGTATCCCCGTCGTGGCTTTGGCATGTTCATCTCTGATTTTAATTGTCTCCTCAGGTGATTATGAGTCTGCGGAGTAACACGCTCTGCTGGAATCCCATGGAAGCATACTACTTCACCTGTTCAAATGAAGATTATAAGTAAGTGGGCTTTCCTCCCCAAAAAAAAGTTTGTTTTGGGGTTCAGGATGCAGTGTTTTTTGTGCACGAACTTTTACTTCTCCTGTTTGGTGCCTGTATGCTTAGCTGAGTAGCGTTTAATAGCTTTTGTCTTTGGTGTCTTTGCTGAAACACAGTTGAGACATGCAGGATCCTGCAGTGAGGTGGCGCGTCGCTAACGCTTTACTCCATGTGATTCGCTGTTCACTGTGTCATTCCCTTTTGCGGGATTTATTCGCGTTTATGTATTTCATCTCCTGTTACCCTCTTGACTGAGCTGTTAAGATGATGGATCTTTTATTCGGCTTGCTCTGGGTTCTGCGTGCAGCTAGGGCTGCTTGATTATGGCAAGAATTATAGTCATAATCACAGTTAATTTTCACAGAATTGATCACGATTATTTAACACGATTACTCAATGACTGTCATCCATTTACTGAACTACTGAAAAACACTTGTCTTTTTTGAACAGTGGGTTTCCTTGAACTGTTAATATAATTAAACTGAGAAACTAATAAAATGAGGCTGGAAAGAGCTGCACTGGATTTATAACACAAGAAAAAACGGGGGCATCGTTGTGAAATGAAATGCAGCACAATAACCGTTTTATCTCAATTATTTTGTTTATATGATGCTTGTAAGCCAAAATCGTAATTGAAATTAAAATTCGATTCATTGCCCAGCCCTTCGTGCAGCTTGCGGCGGTATGGACTGCAGCCTTCCCAGATAGTCTCGGAGCCGTGTCACTGAGGCCCGCTTGACCCGGGAGCGTGGCAGTGGCTGAACTCGTGGTTCATTCCGGAAGGTCTAGCTGCTGGCCCTTTAAGAGAGTCCCACCATCCTCCTGTCTCCCCAATGTTACGTAGCCTGTACACGTTCGACATGAGGCGGCTGGACACCCCCGTGATGGTTCACAAGGACCACGTCTCTGCTGTGCTGGACCTGGACTACTCGCCGACGGGGAGGGAGTTTGTGTCGGCCAGTTTCGACAAGACCATCCGGATATTCCCCAAAAACATGGGCCACAGCAGGTGAGTGTGGCCCCACCCCGCTCACACACTGCTCTCCTCCCGCTCCTGTCCTCTGGTTCAAAAGACCTGGTCACTGGACCGTGAGCAATCGATACCGTGCCAGAAGCAGCCCTTGTCGTGGAGCTCTTCATAGTGATCCAGGTTGATTAATAGCGGCCCGCCCTATTGAATAATTAAGGGTGGGGGGGGTGACATGCTCATGAGCTATAACTCTTATGATACAAGGCCAGATAAGAATGATCTGATGTTGGACGCCCCTGCTGTAATTACTGGTAATTGTAGCTACCCTTGTGAATAGCTTCTAGCTGTCGCTGGCTCTGTTATTAGACCTACTAATTTATCGATGACTTAATTTTCTTTACCCTTCACGTACCGATCAGCTTGTTTGGTGTTTTGCCGTAAACTCATCACTCTGCTGGTTCTACTTTGCTGCAATCTGAACTATGGGCGCCTCGTTCAGTTCCGGTCGTTCCGTCTTTTTCTGGTTAATACTTGATGATACTGAACCTCAGCACGATGAGGTGGCGTCTTCCGTTTCAGCGGTTAAGGGAGAGCATTGAGCATTAACGACGTGCTGATGAAGGGATGAGTGTTTGCCGGATGGTTCTCGCCAGTCGGCGCATGGCTACCGCAATGTGTGAGGGGTTGGGGTTTGGGTGCAGAAAGCTGACGGAAGCGGTGGGGGTAGCGGTGGAGTAGTCTTGGGCACATTTTGTGGGTTTTATCTGAGCACGAGGGGAATTTGCGAGGCCATGGTGTGCGAGCATGTTGCGATTCGCTGTTTGGCACCCAGTGGAGTCCAGGCTATAATGCCTGGTAGTAGGAGTGATATCGATCCGTGTCTTCATGAAGTGGGGGGGGGGGGGTGACGACCCTGGTTAACTGGGCGTCGATTTTGATGCATAATATTTCCCAGTTTGCTTAGCAGCAAGTGTGTCCAGTCAGCATCCTTAGCAATTACGATGGGGGTTAAATGTCGATTATAGTGCTATTGCTGATATGATTAATGAGGCCGGGGGTGGGGGAAGAGACCTAAAGAATGAAATGAGGGTTTTTGAATTGGGTGGGTTTGAGCAGATAGGTGATAGAATGGGAGTTCATGGGGGTTTTGCCCCCGTAACTATCTGAATCTGCTCGCTGACGACTTCAGCCGTGTCTCATTCCGCCAGCGGCCAGTCTGAGCTCAGCACTGGCTTCTACTAATATTTATTTAATTTTTTGTCCCGTAGGTAGTAGAATCAAGTAAACTGGGGGCAAAATGCTACAAACAAGGAATGGTTTGGGTTTGCCAAGGGTGGGTGTTTGGGATCTAATCGTGAGATTGGGAAAGAGATTTCATGTGGTGATGTCACGCGTCCCCTTATGGGGGAACGTTGAAGAGGTATGAAAGAATGGGTGTGAATTCCAAGGGGGGGGGGGTTTGGGAATGGAAGGTGTGAAACTGCCATGCTTTTGTCACCCCCGTTAAACACAAATGATTAATCAGATTTATCTGCCCCCCCCTCACAGAGAGGTGTACCACACCAAGCGCATGCAGCACGTCATGTGCGTCAGGTGGTCCCTGGACAGCAGGTACATCATGGCCGGCTCGGACGAGATGAACATCCGCCTGTGGAAGGCCAACGCGTCGGAGAAGCTGGGCGTGGTGAGTCCTCAGCTGGCCTCAGCCGCTGCCTGGCTCGTTGACAGACCGTCACCTTGTTCATTTTTTGCTGCGCTGTTGCATTCCAAAGGGAAATGACAATGGCATGTAGGCTAATGGTTCGGGATGCGCATATTAGCTGACATGCGATACTGAATTAGCTGACCCCTGCTATGTCACATAGTCACAGGTGGGATAAACACAGAGAGCACATTTCGTTTTTTGTGGTGTCAGTTAATCACTTCACTTAAATTTGTTGGGTTGACTTTATTTATTGCTCTATTTTTTATTGTGTTAAAACTTGTTGCTTATTGTCTGCTTTTATTTTCCATTTCTCTAAATCTATCCCCCCCCCGGTGGCCAAATAGATTATTATTTTTTTTTTTGGAAAACGAACCCTACTTTTACACCCACGTGGTGTTTGTTGCTCGTTGCTGATCCCTGGAGGAGTGAAGTCCATGAGGTGCTGAGTTCAGGGCTCGTGTTTGATTGCGGGGGGTCCCTGTAAACACTGCGCCCGCCCCATACAGGAGCTGCGCCCCCCCCCCAGATGTTGGCTGTGCGTTTCTGACACCATACGAGACTGAACCCAGTGGGTTTTATTCATTGTATTATAATTTTCCTCCAAAATTCAGCTACTACATATATGGCGTTCTCAGTCCATTAAACAATAAAGGATTGATTATTATTATTATTATTATTATTATTATTATTATTATTAATCCAACAAAGGTGAAATAATAAACATTGTATTATTTTGTAAGAGAGTTACAGGATGAGCTGAAGCAGACGGGCAGCCCTGCAGTGATCAGGTTTCACCGGTTAAATCCCAGCTTTTGATTTCCTTTCACCTGCTACGTAACATTTCATTGCCTCCCACCACAGCACAAAATGCTCACGGAACTCCCCTTATTTATTTTTTTCTCCAGGGAAACCGTGGTATCAACATCGACCGACAACCGAGATTTTGGTAAAACCTTCGAATATCGCGAAAAAGATTTTTCGTTCACTTCTGGAGGTTTTGTGGCAAAACGGAAAGAATTTGAAAATGAATGCTTAATTGGGTCATGGCACCAAGTTTATCTAGAGCCGCTGACTTAATGGAAGCGCGCCGTATTCACAATGTCATTTTGTTAGCTGATTTGCTTATAAACAGCACAAAACACAGAAAGCCAGTGACTGACCAAATCTGCGTCAGTGCTCGCTATGGCTGACTGCGGGGGTGGCACGAGGTACACCGTAAAAACCCGACCCGAGATTTATCTGCAAGCCCTGCCCTTAATGGATCAGACGATGCCCCCCTGCTTATCAGCAGTTTTAAGCGACCAATCACTTAAATCAGTTGCTGCTTTTCTAGCCGCATGCTTCACCGTGCCATCTTGGGTATTTTAATTAAAGAAACGCTGAATCGAGTCTCTCCCGGTGTTGCGCTGCTTTCAGAAGTTGCGTCCATCCTCCTGGCTGAATATGCTTCCTTTAAAAACCCTTTGGTTTTATGAGTGTGTGCTAAATGCATGGATGCAGTGGTGGCTGCAGACTTTGCCGCCTCTTGAACACAGAATCGGGGTTGACCAGCCCCCCCAATTTGTCATGAGAAACTGGGCTGATTTAGCTGTGTTTCCACTAAAGTTTTGTGCAAACTATAAACAAAATTGGCGGAGTGAAGCTGCAAATAGGATGCGTCTCTGAACAGATGCCGTGATGCTCATCCCACCATTCAGCATGGAACGGACTTTCCACAAGCTGATGGTTCTAGAAGGACTAATTGTCATGCCATGGTGTAACGTTTCTGAACGCGAGAATGAAGTCACAGTACAAACGTTCAATATGCACCCAAACAGAATCCGCTGGCCCGGGTGCAGTCCGTTGAGTTCTCATTACGTTTCTGTTACAAAATTCACTTTGCATTTCACAATTAATACTATAACACATGTGATTCACAATTGTTATTCTATTTAAAGATAGGATGAGCTGTATATTGTAAGTATTACGTGTTGCACCATTCAGTCTTGTGTAACATGACAACTTTAGTCCAATCATGATCGAGTAATCACGGCTGCAATAAAAACTAGGCTGGTTTCATTAGCTAAAGATGGATCATAATCCTGAGATTGCAGAGCACCTGGGCATGATCAAGCCATCAGTGTGACAACATTTTGGTTATCCTGTGGAGTGTAGTATGTTTTTGTTTATGCTAAAGTCGCATAACTACGTAATCTAACATGTTGTTTAGTGTGATTCTGTGGCCAGTCAATGAAAACCAGATTATTTCTTAGTCACCCCCCACCAAAAAAAGAAATTCTGCCTCCATGACACTTTTGCAAAGTTCTTTTCCATTTGCCACAAAACCACTTAAACCACTTCAAAACTTTTTTGGTGATATTTGAGGTCCCACCCATAAATTCATCTTTGCTTACAGTGTTTCAGTTGGCATCAATAAAACGCACGAAATCTAGGTTGATGGGGACTGACTGCATCTCAGGGCATTTTGTGTTTCGATTGATACCTGCCCAGGGTACCTGACGGTGGTGCTCGTTCCACAGAGATGTACCTCCTCATAGTTCAGCTGCTGTGAGCTGTGAAGGTCTTCCTGTTTCATTCACTTGGCATCAGGTTCCTCACCCACCTGTTTAAAAAAAAAAAAAATAGTCGTAGGTAAACGTTAAAATTCCTTAAATGATGAGGTTTCTTGGCACCATTCACAGGGGTTGGCAGCGTTTTATTCCTCCCCCCCCTCCCATGTATAATGAATTCGAGGAAAATCGCTGCATTTAATTAGGATGAAAGCCTTTTAGGAATGCTGTTGTGGAGACGGCATCCCGCCACGTGCTCCAGTGGGGACCGTGGATTTATGAGAAATGGCAAGGCAGCTGATGGCCATCCATTCGGTGCCAGCTTCGCTTGGGAGGTCCCGGCATCCCGCCACCCCCCCCCAAATTATCACAGCCGTTTATGAGCCCCACCTTAAATCCTGTGTGACGCTTCTGCTTTTTTGCCAGGTAACGAGATTGTATCTCTGCAATGAATCCTCCTCCCTTATTTATGAATTAATTTGTTTTACATCTATGTTTGTATACGCAAGTCTCTGCATGTGGGTGTAATGGTGGCCCACACTATATTGAATTTATCATGCGAGGACTTTCAACTAAACTTGCATCAACCCTCCCCCATGATGAAGTGATTTTTTTCCCCCCCCCTTCGTATAATTAATCGGTATTTGAGTTGCCTCATAAATCATTAGAGAGAGTTAATTACCAAATCAAAATGGCATGTCCATGCAAATTGTGATTGACCCACGCTCACCTGCTGGAATAGAACAAGTTTCCAGCCTCTCAGAGGCTACTGGCTTGTTTTTGTGCTTTTCCCAGTTTATCCCTTCCTTTCTTACCCCTATTCCCACCCAATAATAAGGCAGTGTGTGGCTTTGCGACTCGGCACCCATGATCAGCAGTTCAGCAGTTCAGATGCCAATGTAGTGATTTCATTGCTGGGCTGTTGAACAAGCCCCTTAACCCCAATTTCTCCTGCGAGTGACTGATGAAACTGCATGTCGCTTTGGGTAAAAGCATCAACTAAATGCATACAATGTAAGTGCTTTGTGGGCGACCTGAAAATGGTGGGGAGGGTCATCAGCAGATGGGCTGTGCTGGCAATGGGAGCAGCTTCTTCTCTGAGCGGAGAGCCTGAGAGCTGACGTCTTAGCAGGCTTGGACACCTTCTCGCACCTTCTC
>JAODUD010000134.1:11149107-11159873 GCA_026784285.1 Stomatorhinus walkeri
TCCCCCCCCCCCCCACCCCCTCCCCGCCACTCTCTGACGTCACACGCTGTCTGTTTTTATCCCCTTGTGCAGTCAGGTGACGGGATGTGTGGTAAGGCGTCTGCCGCCCTTGAGTGCATGGCCGTTGAAAAAGCGAGCCGTTTGCCGCTTCTGCATTAAGTGACGGCCCCGTGGTTGTTGGCGGGTGCCGTTTGGGGCTCCCCCGGACAGGCATGGATGCTGTTCCTTACAGGGTGACGCCACTGACGTGTGGGGTATGTGATCCGCCTGCATGTAATGTGGAGATAATTAGATGTCACTAACTAAACTTCGCCTTCCTTATTCTTCACCTGCCCCCATCGATTCTGTATCGTCGTTAATTTATTCTCCATACTCTTCCGGGGTGGGCCGCTGCGGGCCCCCAGTGCTGGCATTGAATAAACGAACTGGTTATTTATTTAGGGTCCTTTAAGGAACTCAGCCAGCCAAGAAAGCAGTGGGCGGGGCTTATCATCAGCTAGAAGGTGGAGCCTTCAGATTGTCTCCCCTCGAAGCTGCAAGCCGATCTCTGACTGATGGACTCCGGGCTCCTGTTACTCCCCGGAGACGGACTTGACTTTGCGGTTTGGGTTCTGGGCGGTGAGTCGGGAGGCGAACCGTGAAAAAACAGATCCTGTTTGCTTGGTGTCTCTCTGTGGCCGTGAAAATGAAAACCGGGGGGAGGAAAGTGTGTCAGTGGTCACATGAAACGTGGTGATCAGCCTGAGGTTAGTGTCGGGGATTCAGGTGAACTGGGGGCCTCGCTGTGCCATTTCAGGTAGAGACACCGCTAGTTTCCGTGTCACTGCTGGGACCTCGCGGCGGACACTGTCCTCCAGGTCCCGACGTGGGAGTGGGAGCCCAAAAACGGAAAGGGGGCACTTCCTGGCGAGTGGTGTCACGTGGTCATCTGACTCACTCTGCTGCCGGCGGCTTCTTCGGATTTCCATGCTCCCTTCGCCCGCTTAGCAGTGTCGGGAAGCTGGTTTGGACCCGGGAAGTGTGTTTTCTTTTCACTCCCAGACAAGGCAGAGCCCTTAGGATCCCTGTGAAGGGCCATCAGCGCGAAGCTAGCTGACACACAGTCCCTTTGCCCTGTGTAGCGGCTGAGTCTTGGCGGTGAAAACGCGGTCAGAGCCCCTTTCAGGTTTTTGTGACGGTTCAGCAAGGCCACTGTTAAACCTTTTAGAAAGAACGGGGTCTTGGGGCCGCAGTTTTAATTAGACGACCTGTAAGCATGTGGACGTGGAAGCGGATATCATCCCTAAAGTTAACTGTGATGGAGAGTGCAGGACAGCGAGGTAGATGGCTTAGCTGCCACTGGAAGCTAAGAAAAGCTGTGTGCTACTTACAGCAGGGCCAAACCAGAAGGTGCTGGAAGCTCACATCACCCCTGCGGGGGGGCCTGGGGTTCCAGATGCACTGAGGGGCAGGGACACGGGAAAAGGATCTCTTCAGGCGATGAAATGGTGTCACACGGTGCCCATAATGCAGTGAGGCTCACAGGGTTGGTGGGAATTCTGGTTAGTTTACTTTCGCCTGTCAGTCTCATGTCTCAGCGTTCGCACCGCGTCGATATCTTCTCCTCTCATTAGCTTGCCAGCGTTTTTCCTGCCTTCCTCAGCCAATCTGATGGTGGGTTTCAGTCAAGACTCAAGCTGGGGTCGCTGAGAATAATTAGGTAGCCCCCGTCCATGAGAACATACAGCCAGGCAGGTCAAATGCACAGACAGACAAAAAAAAGCAACTATACCGTTAACATAAAACTCAACGTGAGATTCGAGTCACCTCAGCCGGTCAGACGGACAACACTCTCTGGGAGAAAGTGGCCTTGTTTCCCCCTCCTGAAAATGTGTGTGTGGGGGGGGGGGGGGCACAGAGTGGCCTTAATGCTTGACTCTCCCAGGGTGTGACCTACATCAAGAGTAGGGCCGTTTCATTGCGGGGGGTATGGTGCGTATGTGAGGCGGAGGGGTTCAGCTGTGAGTAAACGGACTGCTGTGGAGTACAATGGAGTCCTTTTAAATGGGGAGGGGTACTTTTACCATGAGTGTAGTCTGCTGTCCTGCTGTTGGATTTCGGGGGGAGTCCAGTGTTTTGTGTCCTGTGAAACCGCTGTGGTCATTGACCATTTTGAACTTCCTACCAGCAGATGCTGCGCAGTGGCTTTGGCCGCGTCCGCGGCCCCCTCCTGTGGGGGGCCGCATTTACTTTTAAAGGAGTTGTGTTAGAAAAAAATAAATGAAAAGGTTTGTCACTTTATTCCCCCTTCTGACGCTGAACGGCCGAGATCAAGGCTTGCTGCTTGGCTGGAGTTTGCCTTTTAAGGAAGCAGCGAGCCGGGGTTCTGGCTCGGGAACGTTCTGGCAGACTCTGAACTCCCTGTGCCCGCATCTGCTGCCGCGGCTCTCCATGCGCGGTTTGCTGAGAAGCTTTGTTTCCCCCTGCCGTCACGGGTCAGTCTGTCGACCCCCGGCCAGACCCGCCTCCACGCACGACACGGGGCGTGGCTTGAAGCGTTGGCCCCGCCCCATGCCTCTAAGTGCAGTGCTTCACCCGCAATCAATCTCTAAAATTCCCTGGCCCCTGGAAGCAGTGTTAGAAACAGGAAAAGGGGTCCAGTTCTTCACGTAGATGAGAATGGGTTGGAACTCTAGCTCAGTGTTTTAATGTTTTGTGGGTATAACTGTAATGTGCCATCCCAACCCATTCCACCCATCCATGACTTGCCACCTGTTTCGTTTTACTTTGTGTTTCTCCTCACGTTTCATTTTCATCCCTTTCATCCCTGCTGTTTTAAATCCATCTCCGCTCCTCTGTCCAAATAAAGTCCCCGTCCCCTCCCTCCTTCTACAAGTCACCTGCTTCTTAAACTGTAAGTCAAAGGAGCAGAACAGAGCAGCGCCGCTCCCAGCATCCTTTGCGGCAGGTCACATGCGATGAAGGGTGGTTGGGTAGCGAAGCTCCTCACAGAGAAGGCGTCTTGGCTGAGGCGCCGGGGTAGGGGGGGGGGTAAGGGGTGCGAGGTGGCCGCCAGAGACTTCACAGATGTGCGGCATGCAGCCGGGGAGGAGGTGGCAGTATGGTATAAATAGCCGGCGCCACCCGGGGGACAGAAACGGCAGATGCGCCCGTACAGCGTCGCTGTGTGTTGCTTTGCAGCTTCCCGCAGAAAGCTCTCAGTGCGCTGATGTAAATGATGTCCTACATTTTCCTTAGCACTGCCAATTGAAGTGGGGGGGCTCCAACACGAGACAGGCCACTCGCATGGATATCCTAGATTTTAGCTCCTGTTATGGACAGCAGTATATTAACCAGTCAACTAGGTATTTTGTGTGGAAATGGGAAGGGGGTATTGAGATCTCACAGAGCGTGTTTCTGAAGAACTGCATTTACCTGTAATAACTGGTCAGTTGGTGAAATGGTTAACTGGTGGTAATTAAGGCTGCGGCTTGTTTAAGATGACGGTGAGGATTTGAAGCTGCTGTTTATGGGCTGTCTGGATTTGGGTCACCAGGGACGAGACTGTGGTCTCGGGTTCAGGAAACCACAGAAATGGGGCTAGTCAATGTCATTAACCAGCTTTGGTGTTAACTAACCCCTGCATTAACTATACCCAGCATTCAGACTCTTGTACTTATTCAAAGGGGAAAAAATGGAAATGTTGG
Organism: Stomatorhinus walkeri; assembly: GCA_026784285.1. Taxonomy (NCBI): domain Eukaryota; kingdom Metazoa; phylum Chordata; class Actinopteri; order Osteoglossiformes; family Mormyridae; genus Stomatorhinus; species Stomatorhinus walkeri. The sequence continues at coordinate 11,152,794 of JAODUD010000134.1, forward strand.
GAGAGCATGAGGTTCTGTTATTCATTCTGTTATAGACCGTCCTGGAATGTGCAGGTGCAGTCTGCTATCTGGCTGTTAACTGGCTAGATCTCATATACTGTAGGTACTACAGGATACAATGGATTGCTGAACCCTTAGTACATAATACACACTTCTTTAAGAACATAATAGTGTAATACTCAGTACAAACATTGGCATGAATATTTGGAACAAATTCTGGGGAAGAAACTTTTTGTAAGGTTTGCGGAGCAAAACACATAAATATATTACTGTTTGTCCCACATCTTTGCATCAGGAAGTAGTGCCACATGAGCAGGAGGAGATGTCTGATTAATTAGAGCGAGCGACAGCAGGGTTACTGGAACTCTCTGGAACGGATCCGTGTGTCTCTAAGGTCAGCCGTGTTGAAGTCTTTCAAGGCGTCACGGATCGTTGTGATGGAAGGTGTGAGATCTGAGCGTCTCGCTCGCTCCTGCTCCTCTGCCCGACGTGAGCGCAGAGGCACACGCGCACACGCCCCGCCTCGTTATCCGCGCACGGGTCTGTGCGTGCGCCCGAGCCCATGCCAGCGTGTGCCCCACAAACTCAGGCGCTCCGCTCCAAGCTGTCGGCTTCATTCGGGACCCCTGGGGAACAAAACGTTTCCCCCCGGCGTGAAACGCTCCCTCCTGTTTTGACGTCTGCTTAGGTGAAGAGAATATCTCACCCCTCCCCATCTCTCCCCCCCCGCAGCACTCACCCCCACGGCGACGAAGGTACGCCATGTACCCGACAAGAGGCTCATTTGCATTCCGCTCTCCTTCTTTGCTGTGCAGCACTAAAGGGGGGGGGGGGGCAGTAGGTCGGTTGGGAGAACCTGGCAGGGCGGCCGCGTCGATGGCAGACGTGGTGAGAGCGCCGCTCGGAGACTGGTGAAGACACCCCGCTGTGTTTTACTAGGTCACTGGAAGCTAGAGTAATTAGCATGCTGGCCTGGGAGCATAGCAGTGTCGAGCGCGTCAAGACGATGCTTTTTTAAATACAGTTGGTGCGATTAGTCATCGCCCTAGCCTTCGCTCTTCGTCTGCAGCCGAAACAACAATCTCCTGCATCCCGAAAACGGCGCACCGACGGGTAACGCACTTAACTGCATTCTGAGTTTTCTGTCTTCTGCATTGTGGCACGGTTTCCAAGCCATTTGCCATGACCTGGGCTCAACTGTCCATCCATCCATTCATTCAAAGACTGGATTGATTCACACACACACACCTTTATACACTCCACCACATCAAGAACTTTTCGTAAAACTTTTAGTTTTTTCGGCGCAACTGTTGCCCGTTGCCGGGCTCTATCGCTCTGCAGAATTTGGGGGGGGGGAAAGAGTAGATAACCGTTTCACAGTGGAGGCATAGCAGTCACTTGAGAGCAGGTTGCGGTGACCCAGTACCCTTGCAGAGGTGTTCCCTTGCCCTGCTGTGAAGTGAATCTGACCTGTATACACGGACGGGTCGTCACTCCTGGTATGAATGTAGATTGGTTGTCAGTGGATTGTGCCATAGAGCCCAAAGCCTCTTTTTCTCACCTCTTACTCCTGTCCCCCCAAGACAGGAGGACAGTAACATCTGCTGGGAGATGATAATACTGGCAGTAGATAACAGGGAGGCAAGGCCAGAAAACACGCATGTTCTCAGCTCTGGTTTCCTGGGTCTTACGTCACAGTGAAAGCGTGGACCCTCAACCCCTACCCCCCCACTGCCTGCTTTGCCAAAGTCTTCCTCAGCCCCCCTGGCAAAATTTAGCTGCTGCTGCTCCATCAAGCTGGGCCGCTCCTTAGCTAACAGACATCAGGTCACATAAAGTGTCTTTTTAATGGTCCGTCAAAGGTTCGTCAGGCACTGACGGACCAACCGTTACAAGGAGTCTTTACTGAAGGAGCGGTATAAGTTTTTATTGAAGGACTATGGAGGGTTAGTGAAGGACCTCTACCAGTTTCTACTGAAGGATCGTGGTGGATTAGTGAAGAACCACTGTGAGTTTCTACTGAAATATTGCAATAGGTTAGTGAAGTGAAAGTTATTTTGAAGCACCACAGTGGGTTAGTGAAGGACCTCTAGAAGTTTGTACTGAAGGATCGTGGTGGATTAGTGAAGCATCTCGATGAGTTTATACTGAAACCCGGTGGTGGGTTAGTGAAGGACCTTTACAAAGTTCTGACTGTCTACTAGTTTTTTGTACTGAATGGGGTGACAGCCTTGCTGGATGACTGATATTGAGGAGGTCTCGTGGGTGTGTGACGCCCTGATGTGCTGAAGATGCCAGACGCATGTCTTGCCGGCCCGTGGGACTACGCAGCTCCCCGGGTTCCCCCTGGCCTCTCACCTTGGCGCCGCTGCACTTCGTCTTGCTGTTTTTTCCCTCTGATCGATTCCTTTCTTAATGTCTAGCCATCCATGAATTATGCATTGCCACACGCCCTCCACTCCAGACACGTGCGGCTGATGCACCGGATGGTTGAGGCGGGAATGACTGGAAAACTCTCTGAGCTCCGAACACTGGGGAAGCACCGTAGAGGGAGGCACCCCTGATGCTCTTCGCCTCTCCCAGATTGCAATGGTCCAAAGTGAGCTTCATGGTGAAGAAGCTCATTAGTCACTGTCAGGCCCCTTGCCCCTCCTCCTGCCCCCTATTAGGGTCAAGATGCCGCCCTGTGGATGCTGTGTGGCATCTGACTGTAGAGCGGGCCAGATCTCACAGGGATTCCTCTTTTCTCCATTCTTTTAAAACCTTAAAATCTTTCCTCACGTCATTTTCCAGTGGCATCGATTATTTATCTCGAGATTATTGGCGGCTTTCACTGACATACTGTGGTTTTGTCGCTCCACCTTAAAACAACAGCCGAGCGGGTGAGCAGGGTTCGGTACACTACAACATTGAGTGGCCTTGCTTGAAAACAAACCTCTGACTGTGTGCCAAACCATGTGGGTTGATTGTGAAGCACTTTTCCCTGGTGAAACTGGAACACTGTGGTTGTATTGATGCTCAAAAGGCCTGGTATGCACCACTTAGTGTTGCATCCTTTCCATTGGCTCTGATAAACCACGCCTAGGAGGGCATGGGGCATGGTCTCTCTTAAAGGAACAGGAGCCTTGATTTTTCAGTCCAAACTTCTGCAGCAGAAAGGGCCTTGTGTCCTGGGTGTTGCAGCAGTCCCTGGACTTGTGGTACCGAGGGTGTGTGTTGGATATGAGGCAAAGTTGAAATTGGAGAAATTACCCAGAGGGCAGGGAGGGAGTCCTATTAACAGCCCAGTGAGCTAGCCAATAGAAAGGGGCATGATTAACAGCCCAGTGAGCTAGCCAATAGAAAGGGGCGTGATTAACAGCCCAGTGAGCTAGCCAATAGAAAGGGGCGTGAAGCCGAGAACAGCACTGTACGTGATTAATGAGCCGCGTGGAAATTTATGCAAGGTTGTCATGTATAAAATTAAGGCGACGCTTCAAAAACTTTTTCGTCAAAAAATGCTGTTACTGTTTTCACTTTTTAAAAATCCCCTACCTTTTTTTGCTCCCATGGCACAATTGGCTGAAAATGACGGGTGTCAGGTCAGCATTCGCATAAGCAGCCCATGTGGGGTTTGTGATTGTGATGGATCGTGCACGTTTGCACATCCCACGAGCTCTGTTCTGTCCAACCTGGGCGGAGTCCGCTCTCTCCGTGCTGCCCTGCCACTCAGCAGCCCTTTGATTTATAAGTCGGTCATATTTACTGCGTCTTTTGATTCAGGATCAAGTATCATGACATAAATCATCTGACCAAGTGTCACATGAGAAATTTATGTGACCGACATTTGAACTGAAAATATATACGTTTTATTGTCATGTTTGAATACCTTTATTTTAGTTTTTCTCCGTTCTTCCCCTTGGGTCATTTCTGGATTTGCGTTCATGGCCGGCCAAGTTGTGGAGACCGCTCTGAAGCCAAGTTGTGGAGGCCGCTCTGATATGCAGCCGTGAAGGTTTACTTTCTCAGGCGAATTGCAAGTCAGCTAAGGCCCAAATATGAACCAGCAGCATAACCCAGGCAGCCGCTGGCAACCCGACAGACCAGGATAAGATGCCCGGGCAGCAGCTGGTTGGAATTACCCGGCCAGTTTGCAGGATGCTATTCTTTAGTTCTGTCTCTGCTGAAGTCATCAACACGATGGCTGTAAGTTAAGTATCGACCCACAAAAAAAGCACAAACAGACTTGTGTTTAGGTTTTCTAATAGTGCGTGAAATTTGCCGTAATGTCAGTTATCACTTGAAGCGATATCAAGGAGAGGCGTTTCAGTGCTGCGCTCTGTGATTATTGCATGCCTGAAGTGAAATTTGGCTTCTGCGTTGATGCCTCAGATGAGGCGAGCATTGAGTGGACACGGCCAGGGGGTGGGGGGATAGGTGGCTGTGTGAAAGAGGCTGAATTAGGTGGACCTCCCCTCATCTGCGGAGTAGTGAAACAAACTCATTAATAATGTTTTTCCTAATGTGTTCAAGCTTAGGCACATCACTCATAACTAGACATGGACTTCCGATGTGACTCAAACCCCCCCCCCCCACACACACATTTATACTACATGTGCAATTATTCGGATTTATGTAGTACTTAACACATATAAACTGACTTAAATGGCATCAGAAGGATCCATATCAATGTTGTGTACATTGTGTAATGTGCAGGGTGGTTCTGTGGGCTTCTGCGTTATTCTATATCTTTGTGTTAAAGGACAAAGTACTCTTTTACAGATTAGCGATATAATGTCTGGTTGTGTCATATTGATCCATTTCGGTCTTGGGTCTTGCCACAATTCCCAGCGACTATCCTAGTTTCAACCAATGTCCTGCCCCCATTGGTCTGTCAGTCCTGTAAGGGATATAGGTGGTTGCTTGGGATGCCACCATCTGAGGGGGGTGCTGACTTGCCAGCCACATTCACTTTGCCTCAGACAGGGGGCGCTAGTGGTGAAGCTCGCTCAGGACCCCACATCAGCCAGGACCGGTACTGTGCTGAGAGCAACTTTGCAATCCACGCCTCTGAAGGTTAAAGATGTCAGCGGTGAAATTCGAAGTGTTGAACTTTAGGAGACTCTGCTGTTGCTGGAGCCGCTTCAGGCCGCGAATGAGAAGTGCCCGGGTCGGACTCCAATCTGATGGGCGAGGAAGGAGGCCTCTAGACACAAGAAGAGGCGGTGGGTGCGACTCGCTGGATACATGCTCTGGATAAGTCAGGGTTGCTGAGGGGAGGGGGAGGATGGGATTGCCGCCCACACAGCCGATTGGTTCTTGGTAATGAGTTGACTGCCCCATGGTCTCCGTTGCGATGAGGAACAACCAAATCTATAGTACCAAGAAGTAAACCGCAGTTTTGGCATTTTCTTGTAGGTGGGGTCTGGCCTTTAATTTTCAGTGAAATTTATCACTGCTGGTGTTGTGTAGTGAGGCCATTCTTCTGTTCCTTCCCATTGCTGTCGCCGCCCTGTAGGCCGGTTTGGTCTGTTGCGACAGCATGTGTCACGGTCCTTCTTCTGAACAGGAGGGGAGGCTTCTGCAGCTCTCCCCATTCTCCCCAGGTCTCCTGAGCTCTCAACGCAGCCAAACATTTCTCCATGTAGAACTTCTGTGAAAGATGCCAGAATTAATTAAATGATTATTTATTTTAAAATCCAGTTTAACTGAACATCAAAGGGAATGAAACATTTTATTCTCTTCCTACTAACCTCCCCAGAGAAAAAAGTTTGTTTTCTTTAATTCCTTTTACCTGTATGAAAGAATCTTAAATCTTAAATTATTACGGATATGTCCTTATACTCTGGCTATTTCCTGTTGCTGCAAATGGCTCTTTTTTTTTATCAAGCTGAGTACTGATTGGCTGCCTCTCTTTGATTGACAGGAAAAGAAGCCCATCATCATCCAGGGATTCAAACCAAAAATACGACCAAAGGGAGGAGCGGGGGGACCACTCACAGTATGCCCCGGTGGACGGCGGGATGCCCAGATCGCCGTCTGACTATGGGGAGCGGGACCCCCACCGGGGGCCACGGGGCTCGTGGCCGTACGAGGATGCTGAGGATGGCCGCTTGGAGTATGAGGAGCGGCGGGGACGGTGGCAGGACTACCCACCGGAGGAGGAGGTAGACAGGCCACACGGCGAGCGGGAGGAAGAGTACCAGGCACGTTACCGTAGTGACCCCAACCTGGCACGCTACCCGGTAAAGCCGCAGCCATACGAGGAGCAGATGCGCATGCATGCTGAGGTGTCACGGGCACGGCACGAGCGTCGTCATAGCGACGTATCACTAGCCTACACCGAAATGGACGAGCCGTCGGGCCGGCTGCACCCATCTGAGAGAACGCGCTCGTATTCGGTGGAGAGGACGTCCCCTGTACCTGGGCGCCACAGCCCACCCACACCTCACCGGAGCCCTGTTCTGGGGGAGGGCCGGCGGGGGCTGGGGGGCCCTGCTCGCCGGCCCCCTCCACAGCACCACCACCTGGACCCAGGCTCCGCCATGCGGAAGAGCAAGCGGGAGAAGATGGAGAGCATGCTCCGCAATGACTCGCTGAGTTCCGATCAGTCCGAGTCAGTGCGTCCGCCCCCACCACGGCCCCACAAGGCCAAACGGGGTGGCAAGATGCGGCAGCTCTCCTTCAGCAGCTCGGAGGAGGAGCTGGCCACCTCGCCGGAATACACCAGCTGCGAGGACGTGGAGATTGAGAGCGAATCAGTGAGCGAGAAAGGTACGAAAAATCTCTGTCCCCTCGCCGCTAATCTGAGAGAGTACAGGTTTCTGCAAGCTGGAGTAGTGGGCATGTCAAACGGTTTATGGGCGTGTCGAAATGTTTGTGGGCGTGTCGAAAGGTTTGCAGGCGTGTTGAAATGTTTGTGGGCGTGCTGAACGCTTTGTAGGTGTGTCAAAAGGTCTGTGGGTGCGTTGAAAGGTGGGTGTGTTGACAGGAGTAAAGTCGAAGTGAATGGAACCACATATGTACAGTGTTGGGCATTTCAGGTCCAGAAGCTACAAATCCAGACCATGGTTTTGATTCTACCAACCAGCTGAGTATGAA
>JAODUD010000134.1:11162731-11174976 GCA_026784285.1 Stomatorhinus walkeri
GAGAGGAGGAAAAATGGAGGCAGGGGAGATGGCGGAAGAGACAGTGTGGAGGGAGGGAGAGTAAGAGAGTGGGGGAGAGAGAGAGAGAGAGAGAGGAGGAAAAATGGAGGCAGGGGAGAGGAAGAAGGCAGGGAGGAGGGAGGTGGTAATGTTGGTTGAAGAAGGGAAGAATAAGGCCCAAAGAGAGAACGTAGGGGAAAAGAGAGGAAGGAGGGAAGAGAGGAAGGAGGGAGAAGCAAAGCAGGAAAAAGATAAGGATCCTTATCAGGAAGGTAGGGGGTAGGAAGAAGAAATACAGCAGGGAAAATGAGAGATAAGGGATGGAGATAGGAGGAAGGAAGGAAGGAAGGGAGGGGAGAGGATAGAGGCTGTCAGGAAGGAGAGGAATAATACTGGAAGAAGGGAAGATGGGAAAGGAACTAGACATATAAGGAGTGCCGAGACAAAGGAATAGGTAGGACGGGTAGGAGGTAGTCCTGGCGGGGATTTAGTGAGGAGAAACAGAGGAGGCTCATGGGACCATCCCTGCCTGCCCTCATTACATAACCATCCCTGTCCTCCTGCAAAAGGGAAGAGGTCTTTTTAATTATTAATACCTGGGCTTTCCTTGTTTTAAACACTGCTATGGACCAGAGCTCAGGGGATTGTGTGACAGGCAGAACAGCAGGAGTCTGGGTGCCCTGTTGTTACTGGCCTGGCGCGTGAACGCGCTGTTGGCAAGCTGGAGTGGGAATACCAAGTCCTGTCATACATGATTGCCAGCGGCTTGTATGCAGGCAGGTCCCTCTTATGGGAAGTGATGGAGATGTCGCACACGTCACAGGATTTAAAATCCCCCCCCCCCCCCTCCCAGTGCTGGCCACAGTTCTGGGGAGGCTGTGTCCCAGTTGGTTTTCTAAACAATTTATAAACCCCTGTTCACATGATGTAGGGTACCTTGGGAGCCTCTGCACAGACAGCTATTGTGCGTGACACGTCTGACTCCCATCGCTGTAGTTGCACCCCGTGTACACGCATGCTCCAAAGGCTGTGTACGTGTTTGACGGTGGTGTCAAAATCGCATCGGCTATATGTCAGGGCATGCTACTGAGATTAGGAGGCGAGGGGGAACAGCGGAGTTACTGTCAAAACTACCGCAAACAGCGTAGTCCAATATGGAGAAAATATTATTTAATCAAAGCTGGATTGTTAGCATTAAACACCCATATAGATCTTTCTTTTTATTCCGTAAAAATCATTTTGTCTGCTTTGCAGCAGTTGAATTCTCCCAAAATGCAATTTTTTATTTTTATACGTTTTGAATTTTAATTTATTAACTGTTATCTAATGTGATTCATGCATTATTCAAGAAGAATATCAGTGAACGGTCTTATATGCGATGCCTGTCTGCCTTTCTTAAATGAAAAACAATGCCATACTACCTGGAAGATGGATATGTATAAATATATATGTGGCTGATGTCGTGTTGAAGGTCAGGCATGTGGGGGTGCCCCTTTAATGTGTCAAAGGCTTTGAGTACCTGCCACTAAAAAAGTCTGCATGGTACCGTTGAAGGTTGCTGTGTGAGCGTGCCCAGCTGTCAGGCAGCTGAATAAAAGGCTCATTTTCTGAATGAAGGTTGCGACTCCAGACCGCAAATGAAACGTGATGTCCGACGCTCCTCTGTAAAGATCAGCGTGTGCCAGGTCAGCCAGGGTAGCGACCAACCCCTGCGGGGGCATCATCTGACGCGAGCAGCTGACATGGAGGCGAAGGATGGACATGTCACGCAATCTGCACCTCTAGAGGAGAAAGAAGGGAAAAAAGTGGAGGTTAATGCACCTTTCTGCCATATGTGACTTGTCAGCGAGTTGCAGTTTTAAGGAGATGGTTGAGTGGCTAGGCGCTTGGGGGGGGGGGGGGGGGGGTTGTGTGAATAATGGCCATTTATTGGCAGGGCAAGAAGGCATCATGTTGTGCTCTCTAAACCGTGTGGAGGTGGATTGGGGGTGTGTGAGCATAGGTGTGAAAGGTCTGTTGGCCTAATGGGCACTGATCCTCCTTCCAGGGTCCACAGCCCTCCCTCAGAGAGACTTTCCGTCTGTTCACCAAGTCGGATCCCATGTCTGTGGTCACGTGACAGCGTTTCTCAGCAGAGGGAGCAGATCTTGCGGGTCGGGTGGACATGTATGCGCCCGTCTTGCCTCCCCTTCTGCTGCATCTACATGCTGAATCGTTTCATACCTGAGAAGCTGCGTTTCAGCTGGAGAGGAAGTTGTTCACGTCAGAACTGGGCAGAGTACTAGACCTGACTGCTTCAGTCTAGACATGTTGCTCTGCAACTGCTTAAAGGGTAAACCAAATGTGTGAAAAGCAGAAAGCCAGATGAGCCTTATTTATTTATGAAAATAAGGTCCATTTAGTCCCCGATTCCACAGACTTCTCTGAAATCCTGCAGAAACAGATGGAGCGATGCAGATTTTTTGTCAGGTGGGAGGAACATCTCTAAGAGAACGTCTGGAGCAGCAAGATCACAGACTGTCAGAGATCAGATCTTGCTCCCCCGCCCTCCCCACAGGCTCCGATTCTGTAGTTCAAAAGAAAACCAGGAGGCCAAGAGCTTCCAGGACATTGGTTCGAGGGCCCAAAAGGGATTCTGCTCCTTAACCCTTGAGACGCACATGTTAATGAAGGAGAAGCTGCAAGCCCAGATGAAATCTGCTGATCGTGGCTGTTGTGGTGCGGGGGTTACGGAGAAATGGGGCCGGTCTTCCGGTAGCTGAGATTGAGGTTCACAAGGAGCAAAGGGTTTCTGAGTGGGTCCAGCTGCTGCACACTGAAGTAACATGCTTTACCATGAATTGTAGTAAAAGCGTTCAATTAGACTTTTTTGACTACTGTTTTACTGAATGTAAAAGGTGAAAATAGACTCATGAAGGCATGCAATAATCATGTTGGGGTCACGTTATGTGGACACTTTATGCGTTTTTAACATTTTAGGTACTGGCTAGGTATTGCTTTTATTCAAAATGATTACTGGCGACAGTGATAAACGAGCAATCAAAATGGAGTGTAGTATTTTATTTATGTTTTACATATTTGACCCGCAACATGTTCATGATTCTTATTAAATCTGGCAGATCATTTTCAACTGAATAAAAAGCAATGTAAAGTCTTCTTGCTAATAGTGCTGGTTTCACCACTGGCACCCATGAATAGTCGTATTTGACAAAAGTATATTGGTTAACAATCAATCTGATGCAGAAATGGATTTTTGCTCCATTACATCATTTTCTACACTTCTGTGTAATTTCTATGTTAGCGCTGGTGTTTGTGGTAAACTAATGAGCAAACTATCATTGTACATGCCTCCGTAGTAGTTTGTATTTGAACGAAAAGTACCTAGTCTGGAGTCGGTACTCAAAAGGGTTCTGGAAGTGCCTCAGAGGAACAACAATCAAGTCAAGTTCCTGCAGTGTGAACATGACGGAAGTCCCTGGTTCTGGAAAAAGGTTTTGGTTCCAGAAAAGACTTCCGTCCGTGTGGAAATACCATGTTTCCTTAAATTACATGAGCATGTAACTTAACCAAAAGCATTCACAAGGAAAAATGAAATACTCCAAAAGGCCTATTGACTTCGGCTGACAACAGGTATCAGACGGCAAACTGAAAGCAAAGCGAGAAAGGCCTTAGGGTAGTGGGTCATGACAGAAAGCAGTCTAAGAGATCGCCTAGCTCTGCCCAGGATGCTCGCCCTAACCCACTCAGGCCCTTGGAGTGACACGTCATCATGATTCTATGTCTAAACATATGTGACGTCGCCCCCAATCTTTCCCCGCATCTCTTACCTGGGTCCCCCAAATCTCAGTGAGAAATAACATAAAATGTCAATAATTAATGATCCAATTAATAGTTTACATGGGTTTTTATTGAGTTGTCAGAGTGATGGAAGGCTGGCGGGCCATGAGGCCCGGCCCGGACGTGGCCACTTGCTGTCAGCGTTTTACACCACCAGTAGCCCCTGCCCACAGCGTGCTCGCGCGAGTTCCCCGAGAATGCTGACGCCTGCAATCCTTTGCCTTGATGAGTTTCCTGCTCCGGAAAGCCACAGAGCCTCATGGAAGGTGGTGGGAGACTGTGTGTGTGTGTGTGTGTGTGTGTGTAGGGGGAGGGGGGGGGATGCGGAGGTGGTCTGGAGCCCATTTTGTGGTCTCTTGCTTTCACTAAACCAGGAGGAAATGTGTTTTGTGTTGGCATTCAGAGGATCTGTCTGGCCCTATCAGAACAGGAAGTTGGGGGTCGGGTTGAACAGTAGATAAACTGGACGACAGCTACGGAAAGATGGCAAGCGGCTTAAAAATCCACAGGAGTCATTAAATGCAGGGCTTTCATTCACGTTAACATGACTCATTTTTAACACTTAACACCAGACTTTATTGACCTTATGTTTACATGCCATTAAATTATCTACTTCCCAATGGTGAAATGCAGTTTTTTTTTCATATTTAAAAAGCCCAACACATTAATTTTAATTCAATTCAAGCACATTTTTCAAAGGTAGGTCAGCAGGGTACAAATGATGGAGAGAAACGATCCAGCTTCCAGTCTAACAGCCCCACTTCCTTAACTGCTTTCCGAGGTACTGTCCTGCATGGGGTGACTTATTGAAATCACATGATAAATAATACACTTGCAGTATAAGGATTTTCACCCTCTTCAAACGCCACGTCAGTTTCCCGTTTCTTTGTTTGACCATTGTGTTTCCCAGAATTCTCAGCTGCATGACGGCAAATGGTTTAGAACAAGGTTCCATCACGGCCCATCGCTGCATCGTGTAGGCGGTTTTTTTATGCGTTACCATGAAATATTCTGGCTAAGGGAAATGCTTACAGTGGGGGGGGGGAACACATTGACCATCCATGTCTGACGTCAAGGAAGAAGGACTTCTGAGGCAAGTAAGAAAAGCAGGTAAATGCATTTCCAAGTGTGTTTGTACAGCCTCACCCTGCGTAAATAGACGAGGGGAGGTTTTCCAATGAAAAGCAAAGAGCTAGTAAACCCCACTGACATTAATATGGGCATATTTTTCAAGTAATTGTGGTTACATTTATGTAGGAAAAAGGAGTGCTATTCTTACAGAAACTGGCTTTGTGGTTAGTGGCTTAATAATATAAAGGGGAACAATTAATTTTTTGACAGCAGTGACTTGTGTGTGTTTTAAAAGAAGGATCGGACAGGATTTCTATGGTTTTTAAGACTAACCGTGAACAAATCAAGGTTTAGGTTTGTGGATACATGAATTGCAGTGCATGGATAGTCTGTTTTTTCACAAATCAGTGCTTTCCTTAGCTGCTAGTTGGTAGTCGGTAAATCGAATTCGGCTCTGGTCTTTTGATGAAAAATTATTTATTCAAGGAAAATGGTTCATTTCACTCATAAATAATAAATCAGATTTTTCTTCGTTTTAGTTGACTCTGCCAGAGGATTTTAAATATTCTGCTGTATGCATATTGATCAATCAACTGCCCACTTCACAGATCTATCAAATTTTTAAAAACTGAACAGAAAACATTTTTTTTTTAATAAAATCAGTCCCAAATACCAGTTAACGGAGATAATCAGGGCTTATGGGATCTCAACGAGCAGGAAAAACCAAACAGTTTTTTTCCTCTCAAGAGTTTGTCTTGCCCACAGCAGCGTCCCCTCCTGGGTGACATCTCGCCCCACCCCCAGTTTGCCATAAGTATGCCAGCTTGGGACGCCTGGCCCCATTCTCTGCCGTACTCTTAGAGCAGGACTTCCTCGCGGCATTGAGCCCTCATTTCCCACTGTCGCCCTAGTGCTCCGGACAGCAGGGCAGTCGACGTCATTGTTAGAAACCTTGTAGGATTGTATGTTTCCCTTCCGATGTTCTTCCTTCAGAGACTCTGTAATAGACTCGGAGCACTTAAAGTTATGTAGGATGCAGGCTCACCTCGGATACCCATTCACTTCCTCTGTCCACCCCCCCTGCCTTCTTCTCTTTTCCCCTCACATTGCTTCCATCTGTCAAGTTGATACCTATTATATTTTTATTAAAATGAATAACATGCATTTGCTATCTTGCCTCTTTTCTTTCACTCAATATTTTTCCTCTTGTTCTTCCTCTGTGCTTCCTTCTGTTTCTGTATCCCTTGCCTTAATTTCTCCTTTTTATCTCGCAACTTCTTTCTCTCTCCATCTCTCACTTTGCTCTGTTTCTTACGCTCTCTCTGTCTCCTCATCCCCGATTAGCTTGGGCAGCAGAGGTTAGATTTATGCTCCCTCTCCAGGGTTTGATCGCTGTGACTTTGAGGTGTCAGGTCAGTGCTGGGTGTAGCTTTCAGGGATTCTTGGCTTCGTGCAGCTTACAGTTTATCACCTCCAAAAAAGGAATTGGTATTTGGACAGGTGCTGGAGGTGGGGGGGGTGGGCTTCTCTGTGGTGTCGAGAACTTGCATTTTTCACCTGTGCCAGTGATATATAGTTTGGCTCAACTCCTCTCCCTGGGGCCTGGTTAAATTTAAACAGTCCATTTCGAGCACTGCTGCATTTTCACCTGTGTTCGGATGTTTGCATCTGCTGGTATGCAGCATCCTTAAGTAACATGTATGTCCCAGTCTTGTGGTTGCTCACCCTGTCAGGCGCAAGTTTTAAGGTTATTTTCCCTTGTAGGATTGTTGCATTAAACAAATTTTTGCCTCTGGATTTACATCCCCAGACACTGTTCTACATGATTAGTGTACTTTTCATCTAGTTTGTTTTGGTTGCTATCATAGGTTCCCCAAATGTTTAGAAAAGGGGAGACTACCCCCCTCAATACGATCAGATGTAACGTAATGCTAAAAAAAAAGATAAATATATCTCTTCACATAATTTACAGATTTTCCTGACAGTCTTCACCTAGAGAGCCCCTGCTTTCCATTAATTGAAATGGTTTACACTATACTCCAGCTCTGGGCTGTGTGTCCCAAAAGCACGGCTGCAACTTACATTGTTAGGAAATGTGCCCCTGGAGGGCAGACGCTCACTTACAGACCTGCAAGTAAAGAGACAACAGACGTAGAGAGTGGTGAGTGGGAGAACACTACACGGCTTTCAATGTGAGCTTAATTCACTGATGACCTCGTATCATAACCAACAGTTAGTCAATAAAAGATTGTGCGAAATGGTAGAATTTAATCGTCCCTTGTAGGTACATTTTCATGAAGATTATCTTATTTGCAAACTGCAACTAGCTTGGTTAGTTGACAGCATACCACAAATAGCAAGCTGATAACGTAGCAGTGAATTGCGTTAATGTCTGTCACAATTCTCATCCCACTGTGTTTGCTGTTAGGACATGGGAATGAGTAAGATGTCCATCAGAAACGGGGCCAAACCTGGCATTTATTTGGAAAATGCCACAGAGTAAGCAACTGAGTTACCAGAAACTCAGAATCATTTTGTTCATAAACAGTGCTGGCATAACATCCAGCACTGTTTGTGAACGGAGTAATTGCTAAGAAGGGATTCAATAAATCCCCTATTTACTTATATCAATTTTCAAGGCGCTAGTTAATATGTGTTGTGTTTGTGGTAGTGATTTTTTTCCATACAGTTAAGGTGTGTTTTTGAGAGAAGACAAGGTGGAGGATAGTGACAGGGGCATTATAGTGGACCCTGAGGTGAGGTCATTTTCCCACGGTGCTTGGCCTGACAGTCGTGGTGCAATCTTGTTATTTGTGCACAATCTTAATAATTCTTAATAATAGTTCAGCGTAATGGGGAACAGTACCACCCTTAAACTGCCATATTAGTCAAGATCAGGTCAGGCCTAGTCGGGGAACATGCACTGGTACAGTGAGACCCACCGCCCACCACACAACGAAAGATGAATCTAAGTAAAAAATGGAAAGATGAATATCACTTTAGAGATTGTAATTGTAACAGCATTAGTTTACGAATAAAAAAAAACAGCGCGACTACAAAATCGCCATAAAATGCGACGTGACGTCACACCTCTGACCCCGATACACCTGCCCCCCAGCCTACGCCTGGTTGCCATGCTTATTCCCTAGTCCACATTTCTTTAGTTTGCAGACTTAAGCCCTATTAGGACGGGATTAGTTTTACCTGGGGACAAAATGTAATTGAAGCAATTACCTACAAGCTCCGTTAATTTTAATCCGAATCTGCCATGTCTGTAATTATTACAAACCTCCACGGTAAAAAAAAAATCAGTAGCGAATTACTATATTTCAGTGAAAACGGACCTCTTTCGGTAATAGAAATCCAGTCTGAATTCACGGGCGTATGAACCCGGGAGGGGGGCGTGCATTTCATTCGTTCCTCCAAATAAAGCAGAACTTCGTATTTAAATTATGTCCCCCAGTATTAAACTCTCCTAAGCATTTGACCGCATTGTCGTATCCGTTGTTAGTACGTGTCTATAAGGCCACACCTCTTGTTAAACGGAATCAGCATTTTATTCGCTAAAAATGTAGCTTGAATGGGTACTGAGTTTTCAATATAAACGCCTGAAAACCAGAGCAGCACAACAGTACTGAGTAACGCCGATTTGTAATCCACTGTACGGTGTTTGTTTGATTAGTATTTTAACGATATGATTAGTATTTTAAAGAATCTGGTCATCCAAAAATGAAAATTCTGTTGTCATTTGGTTTTAAGATTTGCTAACTCTGACGTTAGCATCCGTACAGGATTAGTTTTATCTCCGGTAATTTGGGGAAAATTACACACGTTTCTTCTCCTGTCCGAATCGGGCAGACTAATCACTTTACAAACTATACACCGAACCTCCTTAGGTAAAACTAATCCCCTCCGAATTAGGTGACTTCATCAACATGGTTTTCCGTAAGATTCGTGTCTACACGAGTTGAGATTCTTATCTGAATCTCATGCATTTGTCTCAGGTATAATTTACCGTATAAGGTTTACAAGAAGTCCGGGATGTGTTCATAGGAATGCAAGGTCTCGGCATCTCTTCTCAAGGCCGGGTAATCGGCCCTGGCCATATTCTTCTATTCATTTCGTATAGCTCATTAAAAAAATAAAACGTTACTTATCCAGATGTACTCTTTTCCTCCTGAATACCTTGTCTTTCTTCACGACCTAATGGACAGACGCACCAGAAGGTTTCAGGGCGTTATTTGTTATTCTGGGGTCGAGTCGGCGTTGGCTGAACTGCAGTCTGCCGAATAGTTGCAGGTCCGGCTGCCTGTTCTTATAGAACCGGTGGAAATTTGTTTCGTGGCCGTAAATTTTTTTGGGAAAACTCACCTTTTTAATTTAGCCTATATACGATCTGCAGTGTTTATGTAGCCCACTAAGCGTTTATTTAGATCAGACTGTGATCTACAAAATGACATTTAAACGGTTATTTGTATTAGAAATTATTTTAGGCAGGCTTGCGGTTTGAGAGGTTAGCTTATTATTTCATGCTTTCTAGTTATCAGACCTTACAGTGCTTGTGTTTTGCCCCGATATTTATTTAAATAGGGAGCTCCTTAATCTCTTAAACATGGACCGATTTACTGCTTATTTAAAAGATTTAATAATTTAATAGATTGTTCTGTTTGATTCTCCAGTATAAATTAACCGAGAGTGAAAACAACACGAATTAAATATTTACACTACCTCTATGCCAAATTCGGGTGTTTCGCAAAAACCGAAAAAGAGCATGCCACAGGTAACTACAGTCTTTCTAGTCACTATATGGTACATTAAAATGTAATTTTTGTTGTGAATAAGAAAACATTTTTAAATTAGAATAGAATACCTTTGTCATTGCACAAGTACAACTGTCACTGCACAGGTGCAGCGAGATTTAGTTTACAGCTTCCGTACTCGATTTTATTACAGATAATAAATTAGCTAAAAGTAGATGTTATGCAGACATGCAGTAAGATATATTTTTATATCCTGTGATATTATATAACGCTGTCACACCACTGTGGATTTGCGTAGATCAGACTTGTGTGTTTTTGGACAAATATTTTAATTGAACGAAATAATCTAGGTTACTGCACCGATTTGTTCATTTGGTTCAATGAGTGGGTCCCGATTCAATCTGTGTGATTGATCGTTTGGGTCAGGAGTAAAGCTTGGCCTATATCATAGCGTTCAAACGACCGAAAAAGTCACTATGGCAAGTATAGCTTAATAAAACTGATGTACAGTATCAGGGTTGCCAACTTAAGTCAGACTGTTAGCGTGAGATTTCCAGTTCGAGTCAAGTCAGCACACGCATTTACATGTATGTAATAGTTTTATTACTTTGTAAATAGTCTGTAGAGTTTGCAAACTGCCCCAAAGCTGGTTATGTAATTTTAGGTTTATAGTGGATGGAATAATATAAATTTATGGTAAGTTTTTTTTTTTTTTGCGAGAGCGCGGGAGTCTGAAGGCGTGAGTGTCATGCCAGATACCTGAGAGCTGGCAACAATGTAATATACAATGTATATATATTTTAATTAGGCCTATATTGAGATATTCAGTAAGCTTAAGTAGGAGAAGGAGACACATATGCTGAAAATTTCCTCAAGAGACCTCCCCATGTCTGAAGTGAACGAATCGTTAAAGCAGGTTCCTATTTCCTATCTCTAGTGTAGATCCTGAAACGTTTGCATGTTCGGAAATCACGAGTTATTAGGTTCCTTTCATATTCCTTCAAAACACCGGATTTTAGGTGCTCCGAAAGCCTAATGCTCCCAGACACATCCCGCTGTCGAGTTTTAAAGGTGAGAAATGAGTGTTTACAGCGAGCGGGTCAGGATTTCACCCGGGGACCTGCCCTCTATTGATCCCGTCTTGCTGGTATCGGAGCGATCGCTTTTATACAGTGAACTGCAGAAGAGATGAACTCCGTGCGCAGGATTGGCTGCCAAACAAGCGCGTCTCTCGGCCGTTTTATTTCTGTGCTGATTCTCCCGCTGTTGGTGCTATAACAGAAGCACCCTGGACGTGATCTGGACAGGCTGCGTCTCCCTGACTAACGACGGGGATCAGTATGTCATGCGGATGTTTCTGCGTTTTATCCATTTGAAGAAGTCGGTGCGTCATTCCCTGTAGACAGCATCAAATTCTAACTTTTCGATTGTGTTTTTCCTGTGTGGGAGTGTGTCTGTGCGCATGCGTGTGTGTCGTCAGCATACAATTTTCTAATTCTAAGTGTTTAGCCCAGCAGCGTACTTATCTATATTGATATCTAGTAGGATTCTTGGTATCGTTTTTGATTAAAATATAATTGTCAACATTTGAATCTCAAGTCTGTTAGCCTCAACCTAATATAAAACAGTATCCCAAAATGATGGGGATGTATGTGAGATATTTGCATTTAAAATATAACACTCTTTAAATGTTAGCAATGTTTCAAAGCTCGTACTGAACTCTCCAAGGGGACAATAGTCTTATCTTATCCTGAACAGATACTTAAAATATAACGAGAAAGGAACTAAAGACAATATGATAAGAATGTGGTTCCTTATGTTCCATCAAACATAAAAATACTATGCAAATATGCTAATTCGATTTCCTATTTCAGAAGCATATGATTGTTTGTGCTTTGTAAAAACCTTTCTGAATGGAAATGCATTTGTATTCTATATAATAAATCGGAGACCCTGCTAAAACAGTAAAATGTGATTGGAGGACAGCTGTTGGTTTTGATCTTTATAGTTGTATAGCCAGTGTTTTTTTTTCTTCCCCTTTCCTGGATAAAATTATCTTTGTGTGTAGTTAAACTGAGCAGCTTAGATAGAGGCAAGGGCATTTTTTTTTACATCTAAAGCGTGGGCTGCTCTTGCATCCATGGGGGGGTTGCGCCACACACTGCCATTAAAGTTGCTGAATGCCAGCTAGAAGACTCTCAGTTTTGTTTGCTGTTTTTATTTATTTTTGCTACTGAAAGGCAGCTGTTTTGGTGCATGGCTTTGTAAAGCCATGTTTAAATGCTCTGCTCCACAGAATATTGTCTTACTTGTTTTAATTTAATTTACTTTTTAAATTAAAGGATGGGGAGTTTCAGAGGTGGGCAGCTGCTGGCTTCTTCTCATTTTATTTGATCTTTTTTCCGAGGAGATGTGCATGCATGTGCGCGGGTGTGTGTGTGTGGCTGTTGTACGTCAGCTCGTCATCGATGGACGTGTCCTGTCCTCCTCACATGGCCTCTGCTGTCCTCTCTTGTGTGTCTGGGGGGGGGGGGGGGGGGGGGGGGGGGGGGGGGGGGGGGGGGGGGGGGGGGGGGG
>JAODUD010000134.1:11188622-11202669 GCA_026784285.1 Stomatorhinus walkeri
AAGGAATAAAGCGAAGGAGTCTAGCTGACCTGGTAAAATCGGAGAACCGGGTGGAGACAGCCGACTGAGTAGTTCCCCAGAGAATCAGTGACAGTGAAATCTCTGACTACGACTGTGAGGACGGAATTGGAGTAGTATCAGGTAAAGAGACGGAGATCACGCCGAGTACGTAACCCGCACACACCCCAGTTGTGCCCCCCCCAGCGAATCCAGACTGGAATATACAGGCTCTCTTTCCGATCATCCTCCTTGCCGGTTATGTGTCATCACCCCATCCGTGTCTCGACTTTCAGGTTCTCTTTACGCACCGCGCCGCAATCCGTCTCAGCGCCGACCTCTTCAGTTACCTGCCGCGCGTCAATCCTGTTGGACCATAAAGTGTTGGGTTCACTGCGGAAACTGGGCCTGTCGGGATCCCTCATAACGCCCGTGTGATCCCCGCTTATTTGTAACCCCTCCAAATCCGCTCCCGTTCCCCGTTATCTGACTTTGCAGCCGATATGTTTGCGCGCCATATTCGCAGTAAGAGCGTGAACTTGTAAAGGAGTGGGAGGAATGTGGTGAGTTTCAAAATTAATTTGGTGTTTGGGGTTTCTCCTGAACTGCAATATCACATAGTAGTGTTTTTTAAATTGGGGAGCATCAATCAGAAATTGGGGAAGAGAGATATTCCCTTCCACTCCTCCCATCACCACCCCCTCTGTCTTTTTAGAATTTCCTTCAATTGCTACCCTACCCCCTTTCCATTCCCTGCTACTCTGTTTCAGTATTCTCATGGTCCCACTTTCCACCTGATTTTGGAGACCCCATTTCAGTCTGCTGAGGCAAAGCTCTGGCGGGGGTCAGTTAGCATTCAGGGGGGGGGGGGTTATAGATTTCTCCCGTGTGGAGTCACGTCGTTTTTGGAATTTCAAATGAAAAGGAAAAAGTCTCACTGCTGACGGCTGACAGACTTGACTGTCCATCTGTAAAAGTGTGTCTCCCGTGGGGGGGGGGGGGACGCCCTGGACTCCAGTTCACTGAAACACGCAATGTTGGAGCACGGCAGGGGGCCCCTCCCACCTGGCTGGCCGCCCACCTTTCTCCCACGTCAGCCTGACAGTGCAGGATGGCGTCTCATGGGACGGGAGAAGGGAAACCTCCCTTTTGGATTTTGGACTCGCATGATCACTGACTTGTTAATGGTTTCGCAAATTTTCATAGTTTAAGAGTTATACAGAAAGCTGATTACAAATGCCATTTCAAATAATTCAGATGTATTGCTGCAAATGGGTGTATAGTTTGTTCTTAAAATAACACTATGTGCAAATGACTTTGCTTACAAATTAAATATTATAATTGTTAGATATGTAGGAAGACAGGATTACAACTGTGTCCCATTTTTAGGGTAAACTTGTCTGGTTTTGGCTAAAGCAGACACACAGGTGTAGCAATTTAATGTCAAACAAATGTCACACCTAAATCTTCAGGAAAACCATCTTGGTTATATTTGGATTTGATGGTAATTATGCCTGTGACCCTGGAGGGATAGGTTGTTACAGAAGATGGATGTATGGATGGATGCATGGTAATTATGATTGTGAGACATTTATAGTTACAAGGACTAGAAAATGCTCAGATTTTTAGTCTCTTGCAGTAGTTCAGATGATTCAGAAAAGGTGCATAAAAAGTGGTACCCTAACGTTATGTTTGTTCTTTCCCTTCCTTACTGCAGACTCTGAGTACCACCCTCTAACCCTGTTTTTGGTCCACTCTTAAGCCTTTTAAAGTCCTGTACAACCCGCTGCATGTCACTGGCACTGGACCCACTGAGGCCGCGACCTTGGCGACGGTTGTCGCCGCCACAGATTACTGGATAATGGACTCTTTCAGACCCACTGGACTGATAAGTCCCCCAGGAAAAAGCCATTATCGAGACTAATCCCTGCTAGCAGAATTTTTTTTCTCTCCCAGGCTTTGAAATGTAGAAGCGTTAGACGGCGATTTGCGGCACCCAGTCCCGCAAAAAGCATGACCCCCAGCTCTGTCCCCCCCATCCCCTTTTCCAGATTACAGACAGAACAGCAGGGATCTCCAGAGCTCCACGCTCTCCGTTCCTGAGCAGGTGATGTCATCCAACCACTGCTCACGGTCAGCGGACATGAACCGCGCACGCTCACGCTCGCCCAGCGTCCCGCCTCCACAAAGGTAACCCAGCTCGCCCCCCAGGCCCACAGTGCATGATGGGTGGAGCGGAAGAAACCTGATGCATGTTGGGTGGAGTGGCGGATGGCCTGATTTGGCCATAAGCAAAAATGCAAGGTTTAATAAACAGACCATGCATTTAAATAATAATAATAAATATATAATATAATAATAATAATAATAATAATAATAAATAATCGGCAGAGATAGGAAAAACAAGTTATTATTGAGATTATCATGTGTTTAGCACACTTTTTGTTGGTTATCTCCTTGCTTCCCATTGGTTAACCTAGGCAGTGATTGACACCTCACTGTGAATCCCGCCCTCCATCTGTTCACAAGACTTGTTCTTCTCCTCACTGCCATTAAGGTTATTTGTTGGTTGTCCATTGTTGCGAGCTGTTTGTGTTGTCTGTGAGTGTTTAATGCATGCCTGACCATACGTGTCCTTCCTGTGGGAGTTTACACGCTGCCGCCGGGAGCATGAGCCTGAGCCGATCGGTCCATCTGCGGCCCGTCACGCCGGGGCAGTGTGACAGCCAGCGCCGTTCTGAGCTGGCATTCATTGAGCAGCATGGGCACGAGTGACGGGGCTCCCGCTCTGTGCCCGCAGTCGGAGCCTGGACCACGGTGACCGTGGGCCGCCCTCGCAGTACCACACCACTGGTAGGATGGAACGGCATCACATGTCAGAAGACCGCTACTCCCCCGACAGGTACGGCAGACCCCTCCTCCTTGTACCCCGCCTTGAAGCTCCTATCCCGTGGTTTTATCGGCGTGCCTCCATCTGCTGGCTGGCTGAGTGCACTGATCTGTGAAGACCTTTATTTCCCAACATATATCTTTTTTATAAAGCTGACATCCAGTATATTTACAAAGCCCTTCTGAAATCATATGCTGTTCAGTGTCTGTGGTTCTGGCCCCAAAGGCACTGTATCATATCCAGAACCAGATCCAAGCCTCGTCTCCACTGTCCTCCCCGTCGATGCATCTCTGCTGTAGGTCAGTGGGTCAACACCCATTCACTGGAGAGCAGTGTTTTTTTGTGTGTGAAGGTTTATCAGTGGGAAAAATAAATGAAAGCATAAGCATAGAATAACCATTTTTGGGGTATATTCTAGTTTATATTGCAGTGCATTAAATATTACGTTGCATTAAATCGAAGACTTCACCTTCATCGGTTTGAATGTTATGCGGTTATATGTATAAGCACACGCTTACTGTTTATACTCATCGTCCTGTGCACGTTGGTAGTTTAGACTATTTTAGACTATTTATTAAGACTATATATTTATATATATATTATATATTTATAGTTGTTAAAACACACTTTTGTAAGCGTAAATCTGGAACCTTTTGCCTGAAAGTGGCTGCCATTTTATATTCCAGAAAAAAAACAATTATCAGCTTAATTAAGGCTAATTCATTAGCTGATGAAGTAAGCACAAGCATTCAAGTTCTCCACGGTCCACAGGAAATGGAGTCAAGTTGCTGTGTTAAACGTTCAGCTGGTTTTTGTGCCTCTTAATAAAATAAGTACAGTTTACAGTTGGTAATGTTTCATTGATAAAACCATCAATATCATAATCGACACAGATGAATGAGAAATGTGTTAAAGCTAATATATAAATTCTGAACCATAGGGTTCATTCCTGCTCACCATTAAAGTGCATAATTTAAGAAGTAAAGCCTTAATTTAGCTGCTCCCTCTAATCAGATCAGCTGCCGATACCCTTTACCTTCCCACCTCCTTTTACGCCAGTAGATCTGAGGTCCTCATATCATTGCTGGCTTAGAATTAGCAAGTCCTCACACCTTGCTTACGTCACCAATCCAGGGTGCATTCCCAGACACCAGTTTCCCCTGCCCCCAATTCACGTTGTGTCGTATTTGAGGAACGTGGCCTAAATCACACTCATAAGCAGCAAGTGCACTTATCTAAATTGTGTGTGACAGTGTTCACTAGACTGTATTTCACCAGTTAATTAAATACATTCCTCTCCTATTTATTGAAAATGGTAGGAAATTGAACTAGAACTGAATAATGAACTGTTTGGATTATTTAGGATGGTAATAAATGCCTGCTGGTGTTCTCCAAATTATACCACTGGGCAGCCCTCACTTCCTGTGATCCTGAACAAGGAATAGGCAAAACCCACTTTTTTGTTAGATTCTATCTTCACGGTCTATAAGCAACCTGCCTAAAAACGCCGTCAGGATTTCACAGTATGGATGCACTGCTAAGTGACTTCTTGGTGTTTCGGAATCACTTCATAGCGGAGCCTGCAAACATGCTATACAGTCTTGGAGAGATGACATGACTTGTCATGCTACACTAGCACAAACATTTAGGAAATGACTACTGTGACATATTGACTATAACTAACTATACTGATTATTTCTAATGACGTGATTTTTGGAAGGTATCTTCAGAGCTTTACAAACATCTCCTGCAAGGACAAATACTTCCATATCATAAAATATCTACGTAATGTATAGAGAATCATGCCATGAGTGCAAATCCACGTGTGATTTCCGCTGATGTAATCTTCAAAACAATTTATCCCCGTCACAGCTGTGAGGCTGATCCATTTCAAAGTGAATGTTCTGGAAGACTTCAGGGTCTGGAGCAGACTTTCTTCTCACTTCTTCTCTCTTGTACCCTGCTGCTCCCAAGTGCTGCTTGTGCGTGCTGGTTGAGTTTTTCACTCTGCACTTGGGTTTGAGGGGCAGCTAACAGGATGGTGGTAACGTGCCACCCGACGGCCCTTTTGGCATCCAACCATCTCTCAGCGCATCTCAGTTAAGGATGCGCCATCTCCTCGTCCATGACCCCTCGTCCATGACCCCTCGTCCATGACCATCCCCTCCCCATGACAGAGTAGAGGCTGGTGATGTTCTCCAGCCCGTTCTTCATCCTGCTGCATTCATGGCTGTTTCTGCTCTCTCCATGTGGTTCCAGCCATTATCTCACGATACCACGATCGAGACACAGGCAGCCAATCGATCGCCACCAGAGGGAGCCCAGGTAGACCACGACATGAGTGTCACTCATGCCCGTCTCCCTCCTTCCGTTGAAATCTTGTTGGTAAAGTCGACGTTGTCTCAGACACGTACGGCTCCAGTTTTTCTGGCACTTACCGGAATGTTCTTTGTGTTGAGAGCCTACTCACTCTTCCCCGAGCCACCAAACTGACTTAGGGAAGAGGCTCAGGGTATCTGTGCAGAGTCATTCTCTGTCTCAGGAGGTGGTCAGCAAAAATTAGCATGCCGTATATGTTCGTTTGTTTTTTTCCTTATTGTGAACAGTACTTTTGTTCATTTTTTGCTTGTGACTTTTTCATAAGTCACAAGCATTGGAGTAACTGAAGGTATATACAGCGATGATCCAGTATTCTGGAAAGATTTGCTCCCTTTGAGAATGGCTGGCCGCTTCAGCCGGGAGAAGCCAGAACTGGGAAGTGACATCATGCATCCTGTATCATTACATCATTGTCCACAATCCCATGCTTCAAATTGTGAAGTTTTGCAATTGTTGTAGCCAGTGAATATAGTGTGGTGTGTTATGAAAGTGTGTCTAAGTAAGGACAAATTTATAGATTTTTGCCATTAAAAATGTTGGGGAGACTTTGCTAGTGCTGAACAGGTAAGGTATGCTGATCAGGGAGTTTGTGCTACAGCTGTGAAGGATCATGGGAAATCCATGTTCAATAGCTCCTTGTATTTTGTCCATATTCTGCATTATTTTTCACACTCACTTTTACACCCTCATAATTGTCTCTTTACTCACAAACTACCTTTGTGTGTACTTTTGCCTTGTGTTTATGTGATAGTTGATGTGAATATTTTGAGGAATAGAAAAAAAATCTGCGAGCAAGCATGCAGGGAAGAGTACTTTTATATCTCGGATTTGCCTTTGAATGAAGAGCAAACCTTCAACCTGTTCATCTGACGACCACCTGAGAACCCTCAAATCAAACTGAGGTGCAAGCTGTAGGGTTTTCTGATTCAGAGTTGTCCAGCAGAGGTTATTGCACACCCCCATCCTAATTATCTGTATGGTGTTTGGTGGGTTCAGTGCATCGAACACATGTCAATAATATATGCTTGATGTGGGTTCCATGGTAGCTAAAGCTAACAGCTCATCGTCCTATAATCGCCTTTGGTTTTGTTCTCCGTCTTCCTCAGATGGAGGGGAAAATATTCCTCTCTGTTTTTATGCTTCTCATTTGTTTGCTTTCTTTTTCTTCTTCTTTTTTAACTGATCTGTTGTCTTTTTGGCGACAGAGACAATCTCGTGTACCCTATCTGTCGAGAAGATGCAGTCAGGTTACTGCGCATGGCTAAGAAGGCCCATGCGTATTCTGGCGGTGCTAACAATGACCTTGAGAGGTATCGACGCTACACCATTCTTCTTCTTCCTCGTCCTCTGTCGTCCTGTGATACTTTTTTTTAACATGTCCGATTGTCAAGAGATGACCGTGCAGATCATGCCACCGATGATGTCCATTTAAAGTGGAATCATTGCTGATCTTTCTGAGGAGACAAAAAAACAGGAGTTTTTGACCTCCACAACTGTCTGAATCAGTGAAGAACCATGCAAGTGTGTGGGCGACTCTTTTCTGGACAGACGTTAGCATTCCGGGACTTGTTAGCGCCTTTCGCTAGCACATTGGTTTGTTGGCTGCCAATGTTACTAGTGGAAAGTGAAAGATCTCAGAACATGATGTGCCTCCCCATGTGGCGTGAACGTACTGCTGTCTTTGACTGTAAGCCGTCTGCGTTGTTTTTTCCCCTCTTCTTTCTTTGTGTATATTTTTATCTAAGAGTAAATAATGTTGGCTCTGTGAGTAAATAATGTTGAATTACTTCCTTAATTAGCGTTAACTCTTACTGAGAGCACTCATTTTTGCCTAGATGCTTGATGTAGCCAGCCTGATTCTGTGACTTGCTTCCTGGGATTTGCACCTACAAATTACTGGTCAAAAACTTCACACTGCCAGAAGATGTCAGTGGTGGAGCCTCACAGTGGTCTCCCCATGGTGATCCTGTCACTGCTATTTACATATAGATTTATTTAGCGGACACTTTTATCCAGAGTTGACTACAAATAAATGCAGCTAGGTGCGCCGCAGCATGCAGTGTATGCCCAGGTACAAGTCCAAGCAGTATTGGAGCAAGAGCTACACAAACAAAGCAAGAACCTAGTAAGACAACTGTTTGATCAGCAGAAAGTACAACATTCAGGGAAACTGAGGCGTTTCTTGAAGGTAGAAGGAGAGTCTGATGAACAAATGAGGTTCATCAGCTCCCTCCACCAATGGAGAAGCACATTTGTCACATGGTGGAGGAATCTCAAAGCGGCATTGATTCGGTGAGCAAAGAGACATAGGTCTTGAGGAGCTTCTTGCTCATGAGGGGATGAGCCTTTGAAGGGAGACAAGTATGTATCTATAGCCAATGAAGGGTGATTATTATTTGTTAGTGGTGGCAAATGTGGTTTAAATTTGGAGACATTTTGCCTATTTGTTATTGAACATTTGCAATACTACAATTTTAAAGGTTTAGTGTTATGCTAACGGTGAATAGGTCACTCTTCTAGGCTTTCTGGGTCACTCATCCAAGATAGTAATTCCCCGGTTTTAAACTCATGGGAGTTTTACTTATACAAAAATGTTCTGAGAGCAGGAAATATTTGTTCAGAGAGATAACCAATCAGATTGTTGAGGAGGTGACTCCAAGCAACTACAGGGGATGGGACCAACCAGTAAGGTGTCTTGGTCATGCTTCCTTTAGTTGCTCTGAACCAATCATTTTTCCTTTTGCCCTCAGAACATTTTTGTGTAAGTAAAAATCCCGTGAGTTTGGTTTCTCCCCTCAGCACCCCCTCACAAAACCTGAACCCACACACGTTTAACAAGACAGGAGAACTTTGAGTCCCTGAAGACCGTGCTGCTGTTGCCAGGTATATCGAATCACAGTAAACGTGTTAAGGAGTCACGGCAGACTCTCCTGCCACCAGGGGCCCTTGTTGTCGGGGTTGTGGGTGTGAGTTGGACAGAAATTACCAGCAGCTATGTTTCCTTTAGCACTGGAATGGATTCCTTAGTTCCATTCAGCTTGCTGCTGGCTAGCACCTCCCACTGTGGATAGGAGGATTAAGGGGGGAAAGATGAGAGAACCTTTGATGACTCACGCGCTGCTCCAGGAAGGTACGAGATGAATGGCGAGCGCAGGAAACGCTGCGACTTAGTTAGGTGCTGCCCATGTATGGGAAAGACTTCATCATCAATACAGTAAGTTGTCAGTTTCACGATAATCCTGTGGTAGTGATTAGGTTTTGCTGTTCATTATTCATTTTCATTCACTACAGCATACTTAGTGATCAGTCTGTGGTTACACCAGATTTGCTAGCCAGCTGTGTATCTCCGGCCTGCATGTGCTGGAGCTGCTCGCAGTATTAAATGTCTTTGAGTCAAACCCACAGCAAATTGGCATTCAGAGTTAAAAGTTTGTCTGACGTAACCAAGCCAGCGCTGTATCTCGTACTGTTCTCACATTAACTGAGAATTTCTCCCGTTTACTGTGAATTGACACCTTGACAAATAAATCTTCTTCATGGTGATTAAGCTGGAGTTACTCTTTGCAAACCTCTGTGCTTAATGTGTAGAGGTAGAGTAGTGAGAGTGAGCGCAGTGTATCAGTCAGTCACAAATGGTACCTCCCTCGTACTGCGTGTCGATTGGTGGCCACGCCTTTGCAGGACGTCTCCCGTCCACGTTGAGGGACTCCACCTCAATCAGACGATACATCTTTGCACAGCCATTGTGTTCAGTGCTCCCTGGCCACCAGACCAGCAGGTGTCAGTGTAGCTTAAACTGTTGTGCACCCTGGGAGATGTCAGATTCACATGTACAGGGGCGTCCAGAAAAAATTGGTCTCAATTGAAAGTACAAAAACAGCCTTTTAAGACGAGTACATACCAAAATAATTATCATTTGGGATTACTTAACCTATACTTTGTAGTGAATGTTTTATTTTTTTTTAAATCCAAAAGTCCACAGGCAAACATCAAAACTTCCAAAGTGAAAGAACTCCTAGTATAAATAATGATACTCACCTATTGCAGATGTAAATTTTCATTGTTCCGTTTCAATGTGTGTGTTTGGATGATGAGACTGTAATGTTTGTGTATATACACACCGTGTAAATGGTATAAAATAATATATGCATACCCTGCTCCTATAAGGTACTTCACATGTGTATTTGTGTCTATGTGTACTTGTGTTTCCGTTATGTGTTTGTTCGTTTATAAATTTATGACGGTGTTAACCTGAAACAGAAATGATTTATTCTGTCTTTTTGCTGAACTGACATGATTTCAGACTTATTATACCTCACAGCTGCGACCACCGTGAAGAGTGCCTCCCAAAATTCATGGTTGTCTGTTAAAGGAAGCCTTACCCACAACTTCACCGATATTTCATTTAAATGCAGCATAAAAGGTGCATTATTTGGGGCAGCAAGACGGCCTCCGCCCTCATGGGATCTGGAGGTCCAGGAATTCAGCGTTTCCACCTGGCCAAAATATTTGCTGCTAATCTATTGATCGAAGGTCCAGATCATTAAAAAGTGGACAGTAAGTGGCTTGTCAATAAGCGGCCATGTTAGAATGGCGACAGGCTCGTGCTAAGATGCTAGCACAAGGACGTGAAATGGCAAGCCTATCTCTGCCTGGCCGAAGAACACATAGTGTGCCTTTTTCATGGCCCTAATCCCCCCCCCCCACCTTGCTACTCTGTCCTCCTGTTCTGCTTCATCCAGGTCCAGGAGGGGGGCCACACTGAGTGGGTTTTCTGACTAACGTTGCAGGACTTGTGGTGCCCTGGACCGGCATGAGTATCTCCGGTCCCGGTCCACGGACCAGCGTCCCACAGTAGATCGCCCTGCCCCTCGCTCCCGGTCCAGTGAGCGGCCCGACTCGAGCCTCATGAGGTCTATGCCGTCCTTACCGTCCGGAAGATCCGCCCCTCCCTCACCTGCCTTAACGAGGTGACCCAAGCAAATCTCAACAGCCCCAGCTAATCGACCCTTCTTTGCCAAACCAACACCCCTCCCCCGCCTTCCCGAGCACCGCCTCCCCTTCCTGCCAGCTCCATTTTATTTTCTTCCAAGACCGATAGTGCTGGATTGTTTTGTTTCCCTCCATCTTAGATGAGCCCAGTAGACGCGCTACATACTAACAACACATTACTTATATTCTGATGGAATATAATGGTGTGAGATGGCCATGGCACTTTCTTTACTAACACTAGATATTTGTTGGTATCTGTTCCATGTTGATTTCTTTCTCTCGTGCCTCATCAGATGTTGTCCTGCATTTTGACATTCATGGCTACTCTCACCATTTTCTTGCAGCCTTTTGGGTGAGCTGAGTTTTGTGTTTTGTATATTTTTTCTTTTTTTCCTTTTGCAAATTTGAGCAGACGCCATGTTGTCTGTCCAGATGATCATTTGCCCTTGTGTCATATGTGTGGCTGCTGTTTTGCGCAGGTACCTTTGTCGCCAAAAGATCAGCCCAATGTTCCACCTAAGGTTCTGTCTAAAGGTTCTACTTAAGATTCTTCCAAAGATTCAACCTAAGGTTCTACCTAAAGTTCTTCCAATGGATTTTACCTACGCGTCTAACTGTAAAGGCTTTACTAAGGTTTATCGTTTAGTTTGTGTAATGGATTATAACTTTTGGTTCTGGTGAAGTGACAGATGCATGTATGTGAGGTAGTAAACTGACGACCTTGAAGCACTTTAGAGCCATAGAGATGTGTTTGTATCATTCTTTGAAGAGACAAATCGTGACTTCCAATCAGAGTTGACACTGATATGGTCATATGTGTCATATGTGATCCATGCTCTGCCGAGGGTCACCGGATGGGGGCTGCCTGCCATTGTAATGACTGGTTTGGATACTCTGGGACAGGAGACTTGCCTAAGGAACACCCTGTCTGTCAAGTTAATACACAAACACAACCCACAATCAATCCATGTGTTCATATCTTTATGGGGACTCTCCATTCATTTCTATGGGTAGAACTGTAATCTGAACATGACACCTTAACCCCTACCCAGCCCTAACCTTAACCACGAGTAACCAAACAAAATACAAGACTTTTGGTATTTTTCAGTTTTTTGATTGCATTCACATATTTTTATAAAATTGGGGTTATCCTTGTGGGGACCAAAAAATGTCCCGACATAAAAATTTATATGTTTTTGTGGCCCCCACAATGTAATAATCACACACACAATCAGGACACTGTCTTTTCTGCACACTGTCCACACACAGACCCTGATTTAGGGTATTTTTTTGGGTTTGTGGGCTCCTTGGTTTGATAGCTCCTTCCAGCAACTCAGGACAGACTGATTAATACAGCTACCCTGTTTAGCAGAACCTCCTTAACACCTTTCATTTCCAATCTGCAGAATTAATATCTGAAAATTACAAGATGTGGGATGTGGATGTTGAATTATTCAGTTTTGGTCGTTGATACCATGGTGCTGTGAAACTCCTCATATGGTTAGATTGTTAGTTAATATCAAAGAGAATTTCTTAAGGTTACTTTTATATGATGTAATTCAATGGTTGCACTGTGCATGCAGAAGCGTTAACTGCCACAGTAGCAAATTTTTTACTTATTTGTTTTATTGTTTATCTGCCAGTGAAATCAGACTTTAAACACATTTAAAGGTATTGCTTAGCCATTTTCCAGGCCATCTCAGTAATAATGCCAAATATTGTATAATTATGCATATTTAGCTGTGGGTATGTACAAGGTACATACGTGGTTGTGTATGTGCACCACACATACATACACCACAGTTGAACATTCCAGCATGCTTGGCTGTTTGGTGCTTCATTGTTTATTTTGCTTATATTTATTGATTAATCCTGATTTCCTGAGATGCATCAGCAACGAGATGAACAGTGATTGCATGGCCACGGAATGTGGGTGGGAAACTGAGGCGTCATGGGACCCCTCCTTTCCTGGCGTCTGCACTGGGCACTGTGACCATGCTCTGTGATCCTGACCTGAGTGCCTTTCAGAGCTGCTTGCTGAGGTCCTTTAACCTGAAGGCTATTGGCTCGAGCCTCCATGGGGTCCGCTGGAGTGTTTTTGGCCAAGTGCCTAAAGCTAAGCTGTTCTGATAAAACTCTCCAGTTCTATGAATGCGCATAGCCTGAGTAGAACATGCTTTGGATTAAAAGGGCTGGCCAAGCAGTTAAATGCTTTGCAGGACATTAAAGAAAGAGAAGCATGAATGTACTGTATAATATGATGTGAAACATCTGGCCATGTTTGCATGTATGCAGTAAAAATTGCATTCACAGGGCTGAGGGAAAAGTTGGTATAATAACAAAATAATAAAAAATATATTTGATGAACTTTCCTGCAGCCCCCAAACACTAGCTATAGGCATGAATATGAACACAAACTTTAATAGCAAAGCTTAAAAACTCATGAATGTGCCTGAAAAGGCTGTTTATGCATGTGTACATTGTATTGAAATGTTTATATATTTTCTGCTTATTAAAATTGTCAGTCTAGTCTGACCCCCCTCCCCAGCTATCTGTTTGCTAGTGAGCGGTTACCCCGAGTCACAGCTCAGCCTTTAAGATGCTCATTTAAACACCCGGCGGTGACAGATCCAGGCCTGGGGGGCATCCTCCCCACTTTCCATGGAGACGGGAACATCAAACCCGGGTCTGCAGGCTAGCCGTGGCCACGCAATCGCTGTTTCGACAAGCTGGTTGACGTTAAAGATGCGTTACCGGTCGGGTAGTGAGCGCTACCCCGAGCGGCACATGTGGCCAGCGGCTATGCTCGGTAAAGATTGTACAGGACGTGTCACCGTCACGTGGGTAAACCACACATGGTACAATCCTTACGCTGGATCTACGCATGTCAACCTTTAATTTTTCCCGCCGTCATGAGAAGCGATGTTCGACCTCCATGGTTTGGCTTCGATCATTGCCATGGCTGATCCTCTTCCTGTGGCTTGCTTGTATTTTGGTATTAAGTTCGATGCCATCATCCCGCTCAGCGAAAAATGAGGAAGCGGAGTTTTTTGAGCTCCGGTGTGTTCACGACCCCCTCCTCCTGCCCCAGCCCTCCCCACTCACGGTCCCAGAAGGAGATCTTCGTCCATCCTCCTTGCAACCTTTGTGTGAGTCGCCTGAATGTTTACTGGTCTGTGTCCCATAGGGCGCACCCCCGTAGCGGATCGGTCCAAACCAGCCCCACCAGTACCCCCGCGTCCAGTCGGAGAGGACGGCAGCTGCCCCAGCTCCCTTCCAAGGGGACACTGGAAAGAAGTAAGTAATCCGATCTTTTCTTCCCAAGGATTCTGGCCATCAGCCACAGGTCAAGCTGAGTCCAACTTCCATCAAAAGACCCGATCAGTGGAAGATGCTCTGCATTTCAATTTAAATATGGAGGAGGCAAAAATGAGGAATAAAGACACTTCATTTAATTTTAAGTTTCACCAAACCTGGTTGGTTTGTACATGCATACCTATATGTAAATTTGGTCCACTGATAAATTAATAATAAATGATGGTAGCTGAATGAAGTGGTATTTAGTGTTTCTGCTGTTCTGCGACAATGTCTTGGATGTAATGGAAGAAAGCTCTACTTGCTCTTGGTCTGTTTAAGCTACCGGTGTGGAAGATGCTTCCGTGCGTTTCTGATGTTGGCCTTCTGGGTGCTTCTGTGCGCCGTAATGACCTCGCCTCCTGGTTCCCACGTTCATGTCTGTGTTCTCCAGCAGGATTTTATGGAACTCTTTATTTAACAATTCTACTTGGT
>JAODUD010000134.1:11202703-11213741 GCA_026784285.1 Stomatorhinus walkeri
GAAGATGGAATCGAAGGAGAAGAGCCTTATGAAGGTCTGTACTCTCCAGTGTGGTCTTAGTGTTGCTAAATAAGCCCAGAATGGGCTTCTAAGCGGGCAAGCCTGTTCTCATTAGGTCCCCGCGATCTTCAGGTGCCGGTTCTGTCCGGATCTGTCCTCGTCCCATTTCTGAACATGTCGGTTGTGTGATCCCGAGTGCTGTCTCTGTCCTCCAGCTGCCCTGGTTAGGGTATGGACTCTGTTCTGTCCTTCTGCTGTGTGTGGGGGTCTGCCGCTCCCACAGCCGTGAGACGTCCTGACTGTCTTGGGGGCCTCTGCGTTCTAGGGGTGTCTGTCTCCTGCTCGGTTTGTATTAGTCACCCCCGTCTGTGAGGTGATTCAGCATTTACCAGCCGAAGGAAATGCTAAGCGAATGGTTTCCCAGACAGCGGTAAATCACACTGCATTTCTTGCATATACCTTTGAAAAAAAATCAAAGGTTAATCGTGTATGGTGTATATAGAAAATGGACAAATTCTACCTCCTCAGATGTTAAAAAGGTCTCTGTTAGGACCTCAGCAATGGATGATCTGCAGTATTATATTATTAGTTTGTTTTAAATGTGGATACCTGTTTTTTTATTGTTCTCGTTTCTTTTTGTTGGCGCCCCCACCCCGGGGAATATTATTGGTAAATTCACCTCAGAATGACATGGTTGTGTCCGACAGCAAGGGAAGGCCTCTCAGATACAGTTAGGGCCGTGATGCCCCACCCGCCGAATACCTGGTGGCTTGCCAGAGCTCTCCCATAAGTCCTGTCTGTTAAACCTGGGAGTCCTGTACAGTGACTTTATGACAGTGTTTATGGGACTCACTCAGGACACAGTGTGTGGGATGGGCCTGGGGGCCTGGCCCAAACAGCTGGAATAGCTCTGTATTTATAGAGGAATCTGTGGGATCAGAATTGTTTGATATTCTGTGAGGGGTGGTCCATATCCCGTCCATGTCCCCAGTGGCACCAGCGCCTTTTGACACCAGGAGGAGTCCAGACCTGAGTCATATGCCAGCTGTAAGGGCTTTATGGAGCTGGTGATGAAGAGCGGGGCTTCGTGGGGTGGGGGTGTGTGGAGTTGGGGGGAGGGGTCGGGGTTTGTAGGATCGGAGGGGGCAAGGGGTGCTAAAGACAAAAAAATGAAACTTGAGGACCCTCACGGACCTGGGAAGAATGCACCGCCTAGCGCATCATGCCTGAAAAGGAAAATCAAATCAGCTCAGCTCCATAACCTCGCTTTATCTTCTGCAGGGGAAGATAAGCAATAAATCATCACACACTCACCCCCTGTGGTGTAATTAATAGCCGTTGGCATAGTCGGGAAATGGTTCTGTGCAAGTGCACACACACAACAGTGTTACTGTTTCGTTTATCTCACCAATGTCCATTGCCCCTCCTCTGCCCATGTCTGCTATAATATTTATATATATGTTTGTGTTTATGTGTGTGTGTGTGTGTTTGCCTGGAGCCGCCCCCACCAGGGTGACCCAGGTGTGTCTCCCCTGTATGGACGGATCTTGGTGCCCCCCCCCCCCCTTCCCTACTCCTTTCCTCCTGGAAGTCTTCCGCTCCCTCACATGCTGTGATCTAAAACCTCGTAACATTATTCCAGTAAAAAAGTTTTTTTTTTTTTTATTGTAAAAATAAATAATATTGTAATGACTAAAACTCAAAAGGAAGAAATGTATAGAACATTCATTTACAAAGACATTTAATTTATTGATAAATTGCGCTTTAGTAGCTGCTTGGACGCATCGCGTATCAGATGCAGGGCTGCACCGGCCATCTGCCATACCAGGCTTTTTCCTGGTGTACTGATGAGTATCTGGGCCAAGAAAAATGTAGTGTGGATCTCATGGATCTACCCCAAAATCCAGGGTCGGTTTTTAATCCCAGTGCAGCCCTGAAGTTCAGATACCATGCTGTCTGTTCCGTGCTGCACAGTCAATTTGCAGGGGAGAAAGTTCATTTTCTATTTGCTAACCGTCGGTTGTTCTTGTGCTTAGTTTTTCTGAGTTGTCTGCAGTCGAGTCGGCCGCAGTCTGACTCCTCCATGTCTCTCTGAGTTGGTTTTGCATGCCCTTTCTCTTATGAAAGGGAACATTCTTTCTGGGAACATTGTTAAAGACACAACCTTTGTTTCGCACTGCCTATTGTAGTATGACATTTTAAGCCTTTTTTTCCCAGTTTTTATCCTTCTAGCAAAAATTTTAGGCAGTTCTTCATCCTGTATTTTGAAGTGTGTGTGTGTGTGCAGGTATATGTGCCTGTGTGCATTTTTAGGCACGTGCACGCTGGCGTGTGTGTTTTGCGTAGAGCTAAAGAGTGACGCTTCCGTGGTCCTTATGTTTTTAACTCATCATTTAACTGTGCTATGTTTCCAAACCACACTAAGAATTCGACGAGAGGTCCCAGGGCACGCCCGTTAACGGGAGGAAAGGCAAGTCTGCCCGATGCTGCGTGGTGTGTCCGCTCTACACCAACGTCCGACTTGCGTGCTCCACTGTTCTTCCTCTCCTCTCGATCTCCACAAAGGATTGCTTTTGTGTGCAAACTGTTTGCTGTGAGGAGTTACTGGTGTGGCGGCTCTGGCTGACGTACTTTAACCTTCGCTTTCACCCAACCTCTTGATTGTCGCTCTTACAGCACAGTGCATTCATTTGCTTAGATATACAAAATAAAATTACAGAAAATCGTAGCCAGAATAAATATGACCAAAATATGTATAAATATATACAAATAGATGCGACCCAATCCTGGGGCATTCGCAGCTCAAGTCCCGAATGAATCTCAACGAGCCCCGAAAGATTTGTTTAGCTCTGATGTTCTAACAACCGTGTTCTGAGTTTGAGAATTCCATACATCACAGCAGTCCTACTGCAAGGCTGCGTTTCACAAATCTTTCGTAGTTCATTGTAACTAAAACCAGAGAGATAGAGAATTCTGTATGATGATCCTCGGACAGACTAGATCTCTGGGCTAAACCCCTGGTATGTTAAGCAACGGCGCTATAAATAAATAAACTCGTCCCCTCGTCCATCCTTCAATCGCTTAACCAGCAAGGTTGGATATAGGTTATAAATATGTGTACCGATAAATAATATTGTTGTAGGATTTTCTTTGTAGGTATTTTTTTAGTTACTTCACTGTTGAATGTATTTTAAATGTACTCCAAGCATGCTGACATCGAGCAGGTATAGTCTAAACCTGCAGCGGTGTCTTCCATTTCAGAGACATTACAGCTTAGTGCGAAAAGCCATTTTAGCTGTCGACCAGCAGATGGCGCAAAACTCATTATAATAAGACGGAGCTGTTCCCGCCTAAGGTGCTGAAAGCACCCAAATGGCGCGATTGCTGCTCTTAAATGGACTAAGATCTACAGATGACACACACGAGGTTAATCCGTATATTATAAAGGAATGTAACTAATTATGTTATATTATACAATTAAATTTTCTATCATTTCAATGCTAAAGAACTGACATATGTATCCTCTTTCTTAATCTTGTAACTAGTGCTTGAAGTGGGCCAGTACTCATTGGTACACAATACCAGTGGCTCTTTGCTTTTCTCTTCAAAGTAATGCCACCTCTCAGTTTTGGCTGCTACTTCATAACATGGGGTGTACCATCACCTGGTACTGAACAACAAGGGGTGTACCATCACCTGGTACTGAACTTCAAGGGGTGTACCATCACCTGGTACTGAACAACAAGGGGTGTACCATCACCTGGTACTTCATAACAAGGGGTGTACCATCACCTGGTACTTCATAACAAGGGGTGTACCATCACCTGGTACTTCATAACAAGGGGTGTACTATCACCTGGTACTGAACAACACGGGGAGCACCAGAGCCCGTTTCTCTCCACTTCAAGCACTGCTTGTAACTCCATCAGTCTCAGACGAATGATGCCTTATAGTGTCACTCAGTGCACAGGGCTTATGCTATTGATTTGTTGCTTAATGTGAAGCGTCCGTTTAATGTCAGCTGTACATTTCTGTGAGACGTCTCTGCTTTGATTTGAAGTTCAAGCAATTGAACTTAGCAATTGAGTGCAGAGACGCCAAGCGTGGGAGTGCGTTTATGTGGGCGTGTGTCCCTTCGGACAGAGAGTCGGCCCAATGTTTACTCTGTTGTCTCCCTCACCACCACGATGATATGCATCAGAGGTGACCTGGGAGGACCAGCAGAGAGGGGTCAACGGTACAGTAACCGATGACGGGACACAAGATGAGCATCTCGAACCTTCTGAGACAGGTTGGTCCGGGTGTGTGGAAGCTTGTCCCCTGGGGACCTCTTCCTATTGCCCTGGGCTCCCTTCTCCTGTTAGCGGAGCCCCCCTCCTCTCTCATCCCCTCTCCTTTCCTTGCCAGGGTGGCATGGTGGATTCTGACGGGTGGGGCCAGGAGCTGCTCTGGGGCACTTGAGGAAAAGAGTGATGTTTGTTTAGGGCTTGAGAATGATTTTGAGCCTTTCGTTGATGATGCAAAATGGGTCAAAGTTTCAAAGGCCGTCTTGCACACGTTCACCACATTGTAAAGAAGAAAGAAGAGCTTTGTTAAAATTGTCCCTTTTCTAGACATTTTCTTGACATTCTTCTTGCTGGTGATTTACTTTAGGGTAATGCAACTAGTCCAGCTATTTACGAAGAGATTAAAATTGATGTGAAAAACAAAATGGAAATTGGTTCTATGTTGGATACTCTGCCCATAATGATGTGAGCTTATGTTTGAATATGAGGATGTGCAGATATTGAATTGACAAAATATTAAGGTTATTTCATTACGGTGGTACAACTCTAAGAAATCTTGCATCTCCAACAAAAGAGTAATATGGTGCATAGAAAATGATTTGGAGTTATAAAAGTCGAATTGAGGTCATTGGTTTTTCAAAGTAAATGGATGGTAAAAGAATCTGTCAGAGTGGGAAGAGTATGGAAAGTTTTAATATGATTTACTTCCTGAGTTTTGCTGTCAAAACCTGTCCTTTTGTTGAAATGTGATAAAAAAAAATCACCAATTTCACTGTTTTCATAGTAATACCCAACTATTCTTTAAAATGATCATAAATGACTTTCACAGAACTGTTGAATCGTTTGTTGTAGCTGCAGTACAGTGTGCGAATGTGCAAGGCAGGAGTGAAATTCCCTCAGTCTCTGCTGGACCTGTCACCCCAACCCGTCCTTTGCGACCGTTCAGGATGGAGGGTGGCGCAGTGTTGGTAACAACTGAGCAGCGATGCGTCGTGCACCTTGAGTTTTTTTTTGTCCTCTGCAAAGCTGGCTCTTTGCGGGTTATGTGCGGAAACCTTCCCCGTAAGCACAAACAGGAGCTGAGGTTACGAAAAACCTAAACGGGGGGATCGTCAGACGTGTGTTACGGGGTCAGCTCAGCCAATTTGACTAAAGCCAGACAGAGTCGATTATTCACTTATTCTGCTGATCTGCTTTGGAGAAGCAGAATGGAAGCAGGCTGCCTTTGCTGTTCTTGTTGCTGTTTTTGGACCGCCTGCGTTGCTTTGCAGTAAAATGCCTAGGGGTAATGTGTCATGCTCTTTGCTGCTCCCTGCCCCCCCAACCCCTCCGCTTCGCTGTCCTGCTCGATCGGTTCGCAAACCAAGGTATTGACTGACTGTGTTTGGACTGAAGGTCTGCGTGTTCCTCCCTCTGATGTATGAAAAGTGCAGGCGTGTTTTACGTAAAAGCAGAATTCTTTCCTGGACTCTGCAGAGCACGGTTTGCGATACCAGAATGCCTGGGAATTTCCTGATCACCTCCTGCAAACAAAGCTTTTGTGCTTTGGCCTTTTAAATAATGGGGAGGAAACATTCAAAGTTCACGTGTGCTGAAGAATGGCAACCGAAAGAGCTGAAACCTCGACCAAATCTTCCGAGTTATTATTACATAGATGGATAGATAAGCTATATTAGTCCCCAAAGGGAAATTAAGGTGTGAACAGCAGCAACGTCAAGCATCCAATAATGCGACAACAAGACAAATGTTGCAATTCTGAGACGAAAAACAAGCAGCGCAGGGTCCAAAGGGGAAAAAGGTACGATGTACATACGCAAATGCATCACCCCGTAGTGGAACACGGTGTTACAGAGCACAGAGTAAATATACCTACATTGTAAACAGGGACACTATGCACGCATTTCTGCAGCTTTTTCAATATTTTCGACCTATGTGCCCTGTCTTGTCATATGACTGTGTCTATATGGTTCTATATCATTTAAAGGGGCTTCAGGGTGGGAAGTAAAGTGTTCTCTCTTGTTTTCCATGGCTAAGGCTGTTCTGTTGACTCTTCAGACTGGATTATTAAAGACTCCCCTGTTAGCCAGATGCTCTTTTATTTGATGTATCTGCAAGTTAATCTTTCGGGGTGATATTGGAGGTCAGGGTGGTAACCCAGTAAAACGTCCTGGGAGGGACGCCAGGCAAAGCCAGAGCCAGCGTGGTTCAGATGCCTGCCTCAGCTCTCCGCCTGCCGACTGGTGTCCGAGGTAATCTCTCTCGATCCCGGAGCCACGGTCGTGCCAAGAGGGGGCCCTGCCTTGCAGGGCCAAAAGCCAGTTGCCACATATGATTAATAACGTTGAGTTCAAAACAGAGACGATCATTAGAGGGCAAAAAAACCTCAGCAGTTTTCCCAGCTCTCCAGATGCTGTGGCGATATAACCGAGGCTGGCGTCTAATTAGAGGCCTGGGCAATGCAGTGAGGCAGCCTCACACATACAGTAAGATTATTTCACTTAGAGACAAATGTTCTTCTTCCCAGTGTTTTTAAACATTTTAATTTAATTTAATTTAATTTAATTTTATTATGATTGCTTTTCTTTTCCTCCCATTTCTAGACTGTTTTTGCAGCTCTTTTTCCACCCTACTCTTGGATCTCTGAGCTGACCAAAGCATTTCCCTCCTCTACCTCCAGAGAGCTTGGCTCCTGCTCATCATCTTCGCATTAATGTGCCTTTAACGTTTCTCTCCTCTGGACTCTGCCCTCGCTTTTATCACTTACAGTGCTCTGTGCTGCCTTTCTGTCCCAGTTTTCCGCTGCTCTTCTCTTCTTTGTGTGTGTATTCTGCGATCCGTGTCTTTCTTTGTGTTCTGTGGTGTGTTTTGCTGTTTTGTATTCTTACTGTTGTGCTCCACCTCAGCCCGCCCCACTTCCCTGACCCCCTTGATCCTGCCCCACATCTGTGTCGCTACTGGCGGGGAGTCTTTCTCCCACCCCGTGTCACCTCTCGCCCTCTGAAAACATCCGCTCACGTCCATCTCCTTTGTCTGTGTCTGTCCATTTTGTGGTGTGACCCCGGAAGATATGGACTCACCCCGACGGACGAGCTCAGGTCTGTCCCTTCTTCTTTTTCTTCTTCTCCTTCTACTTCACCCTCCTTCTCCCCCTACCTTTCATACCCATTTCTGCCTTCTGCTGTTGGTATGTGATGTTGTTTGAATCTCCTTGACTTGCTGAATGTGACAGTGCTCACCCACGTGGTCTGACCACGCAG
This sequence comes from Stomatorhinus walkeri, assembly GCA_026784285.1. NCBI lineage: Eukaryota > Metazoa > Chordata > Actinopteri > Osteoglossiformes > Mormyridae > Stomatorhinus > Stomatorhinus walkeri. The sequence continues at coordinate 11,210,247 of JAODUD010000134.1, forward strand.
TTTCAGGACGGATCTCACATTTGGCGTCTTTTTAACTCCCTGTCAGCATTGTACTGGAGGCCCAATGACGTTTTGAGTTGTTGAAATTGTGCTCTGAACATCATAGCCAAACTAAGGGAAGCAATGAGCAATTAAACAGTGGTATTCATTGGCCCAAGTTTTAAAAGTTGATACTTGTGCCGGCCAATCTGATTGGTCCGATGGCATTTGAGTTCCACCTTCCTCCCTGCTGAACCTGATTTTCAGAGCACAACTACAATGTTTCGTTAGCCAAATTAGAAAGATGATGGGTGTACAGTGGCCAATACAGTGCTGGCAGGCAGGTCATAAAACACTCTTGAGTGTAAAAGCCAAGCCACAACTGACCTTAGTCCTAGCTCTGTATCGTCAGACCTCATCTGAACATCCCCATAAATGTAAACCATATGGAAGATTCTGGAAAGATGAAATGTTTTCATATGTCTACCTTTAAAAGTGGTTTCCTAGTGTGATCTCTCATGGAGTAGAATCCTGTGAAGTGATTGGTCACCTGTTATCCTGGATAGTGCATAGATTCATCCTTCTGTTTTGCCATTTTGGCTACATATTTTTCACTGATGTCCCATAAATATATCACATCATCCATTGAAGCAGTGAAGATTGTAAAGGAGATGAAGTTCCCAAAGACACATTTCTACTTAATAATGTAAGTCCAACAACATTCCATACACTGACAAAACAGCATAGTCCAGAGCAGTCTTGGGTACTTTGGTTAGGAACCAAGCAGTTCTGCTGTTGTGAGATAGAAGAAAAGAAACTTTATGTCAAACCAAATGAACAAACTCGCCGCTCTCGATTTTCCCTGTGAGAAATGAGAGAAGCAGAGTCTATATACACATACTGGGCATATTATCTATTGCTCATCAGTAGAGGAATAGTTCTCATAATGCAGAAAGAAAGTGAGTTGTTCCAACCAAACTTGGGAACAAACATGAAGGGAGCCCATCCTCTGAGACCTGGAGGTCAAGCCGCTCGCGTTCAGTGATGTCACAGCCGAGCCACACCCACACCAGTCATCAATATGCGATTGGATCGAGAGCCAAAAGCAGTGCAGCAAGCGGGAATGTACCGTATGAAAGTCACATTCTATCTGGAATGTACCATATGAAAGTCACATTCTATCTGGAATGTACCATATGAAAGTCACATTCTATCTGGAATGTACCATATGAAAGTCACTTTCTATCTGGAATGTACCATATGAAAGTCACATTCTATCTGGAATGTACCATGTGAAAGTCACGTTCTATCTGGAACATTTGTGGTGAGATGTTGACATAAGATTTAATCGAAAGTAAGTGACCGGCAAAGACTCAACGCGTGCTTGACAGAGCCTTACTGGTGGCAGCCATGCGTCACTCACAGGCTGGGGGAACTGGCCGACTCCCATGCAGCAGCGAACGATGGTCCTGAATTCAGGCAATGGGGTAACAGAGGGCCGGCTCAGCTTTCTGTGTAGGAAATCTTCCTTCAACAGGCCATCGGTAACAAGGGACCAGTCCAGGAGAAGCAAGTCCATTGAAGCATTTGCTGTGAAATGGAGACTGTGGAGTGTTTTCATATTTTTTATAAGAGGCAGGTCTGAGCCAGAAAAATAGTGATAATAGCGTGAAGTGGAACCCAAGACTTTCACATACATTGAGTTACTTAGCCGACACTCTCAGTAATTTACAGATTTCACCCATTTCCCACCACCAAGCTATCATATAGATTGAATTTGAGTTGCATCTATAGCTGGGAGCTGCTATCATGCTCTGCTGCCTCAAAGGTGCGGATGGGAAGGCAGGACCAAATAAAGAGAATCTGTCCATGTTTACTGCCATCTTATCTGTTGTTTAGGGAATGCCCTGCTGTTGCCTGGTATCCATCTGTCCAGCTTCCTGTTTTGTTTTGTTAAGTTCCTCCTATATTCATGTTTCCTCCACACGTTCCTCATAAAACTGAATGGCGTAGCGTGGGAGGAAGCCTTGAATGAGAGTGAATGCAGGTGGGAGGGGCAACTCGAGATCTCCGCAATGTTACTGTAAACTCGCTCTCAGGCTGTCAGTGTGGTGCCATCACCAGGAGAATCCGACCCGTTTGTAGTTATTTGCAGATGGTAGGAAGTTGCTACCATTGGTCAGATGCACGGTGACATCAGCATGCTTCTGGGATTACACACTGCTGCTTTGATATCTGCAAAAATCAAAACATAATTCAGTTTCCTTAACCCGTTTTGAACATTGGGGGTTGTGTAACACTGTGTTGTGGGGGGGGCCTGTGGCTGGGACAGTGGCTGTGAAGGGCTCAAAGCTTTAGAGGCATGTCGCTGCATGGCTAATAGCTAATAGGACGGGAGCTGTTTTAATTACAGTTTGAGTCTGATTGCATGGTTTGGGAACAGAGATGCTCTGCCATGCAATACCCACAAACGTCTTTGATTAAAAGACATGCAACGGTGGCATATGACAGCTTTTACCATCACTTCATTTAAAAAAAAAAAACTGTTCAAAATTGGCAATGGCTGCCTCAGAAACATAGGGCCAGGTTTTACTGGCCAGCTCCCCCGAAGCATCTCTGCTGTTTTGGGATCTACGCCATAATGAAAGCATAGACACATTTTCCAGCTGCATTGTCAGGGAAATATTTCGACAATGTTGCAAAGCGCTTGTTATGACAGAGTTCTGAGGCACGCCCCCCCCCCCCCCACCTGGGCCACATAGCGTTCAGCAGCATTCGGTCGCCCCATTTGCTTTTCACAACTGTGATTCCCACACGCAAAACCTAGTTCATGTCGGAGTTTAAAAATAAAAGCAGGTTCTTAATTTTTTTTCCAACGTCATTTTCATGAAGCCTTCATGAATTTCATCTTGCTTCATTTAGCTACAGTCGTGTCCTTCGCCTCAAAGTGTCGAAGCCCCGTTTGTACAGACTTAGACGCCTGAGAACCACAAGCGGGTGGTGAAACTGCCAAGTGGGAAATAAAACGCCAGCAATTAGCTTCTGAAGAACAGCTGAGGTGGAGTCCTTCCCTGCCAACCAAGAGGGCCGAAGAAACGCAAATCAGTTTCATAATTACTCAGAGCCTGACTGTCACTGTCAGACCCATCCGGCTTCAGGGCCCAGTGGTGGTATGTCACCCTCTGCTGGATTCTCTACTCAATTATTCCAGCCTAAATTTGATGACATCTGGCATCCAGTTTTTGAAAGCCTCCAGAATATTCGGCGAAATTCGCCCTGTGGTATAGAACTCACATGGTCGATGTTGTGGTTATTTCTCATTTATCACTCATATATTAATGTAGCTTCATAAGTCACGCTGGCAATCAGTTTTTGTCTTAGTGTTTTAGGAGAAAATGGAGAGGTAATGCAGCATTTGTTTCTCACCAGGATCATCAGTCCAGCCCCTGGGCTTCTCTCATACCAAAGCTCCTTCATTAACACGCTTTCTCTAAGGAGACTCCAGGTGCCAAGGAC
>JAODUD010000134.1:11226521-11237712 GCA_026784285.1 Stomatorhinus walkeri
AGCTCATCCAAACAGGTTTGATGTGACCCCCGCTTCCCCTACCCTCTCCATGCCCCCCCCCCCCCTTGTGTGAACTCTCTCCCGCCTGGCCTTTCCTGCAAAGGGCTTTACAGGGCTCTTCTCCGTGGCCGAGTGGATGGACCACAAGGATAAAGCAGCCCTTCACCTCACTGCTTCTTCTTTCCAGATACCAGGGAATGTGCTTCTTGTTTCTCACGAAATATGCAAAGACGACCACTAATAACTAAGCACAACTTTTTTCTTTGTAGGAGTCAAAACGAGACATGAGATTGCCAGGATTTATAAACCAAAAGCTGCTGTTTTCCATCTTTTTTATTTTCGTTTTGTCATATTTCGTTTTTGTGCATAGTTGCGGCCAGTGACATGAACAGTAGCTATAATGACCTCATTGTTTATGGACGCGGCTTTTCCCTGCTTTACCTCGTTAAATACAGTAACTGTGCCTCCTATTGGTACTTTCAGTACTAAGAGAGAGCTTGTCAATCAACTGCTGAGCGAATTATACACAGAAAGCAAGACACTGACTGCTCAGTGCTTTGGGTCACGTTACTGTGGAGTTAAAACTCCCATGCGTTGCTGATACACTTTCTGTTAAATTATTTTGTTTTAATCATTTACCTGTTGCATAATAACTGAATATATTCAGCGGTAATGTTTGTAGTTGTCATTGCTAAAGACATAAGATGCACTGTATATGTAATGATTACCATCCAGATGGTAGACATCTAACTGTCTGCGTGAGTTGCCTCATTGTTAATTTGTATGACTGATGCTCCTGTCTTATAAGTGTTATAATTGCTGTATTGAGCTTCCAAAGGGGAAAGTTTCTTTAAAGACTATTTTTGGGCATCGTTTCCTGTGCAGGAATGAACATTATTGTACAACTGGTCTGACAACATAGACTAAACAAAGGATGAAATGCAGGGAATGTGAGATTGCTTAAAGGGAAAATATGTGGGGGGGGGATTTTTAAGGTCATGCTTCAGGCAGCACCGAGGATCATTAAGACTTATTTAATAAGGTTTCTGTGAGCTGTGCACTGGTTATTTCTAGAGCTCCATGATTTGAAACATTCTGTCAACCACAGAAACGTTACTGATCGCTAGCAGTCAGCTTGTGATCTCTCTGATGAAAACAGACACGAAGGTTGGTCTTGCTTACTTTCATTTATTGTATTAGTTGATTATTTTGCAGGTTTTATTTTGAATTTCTCCATTACGCATGACGTTCCGAGGGTGAAGGGTGCCACTTTCGTCCTGTTGCTATAGTGGGAAATTGAACGTGCTGTAAAAAGGGCAGTGAAATGTTTGTGTGACAGCCTGAAGTCACGTGTCACTCCAGACGAAGCTGCCTTTGTTTGTCGTGCAGAAAGAAAGTATATTTAACTCCTATTTTAAGATGTCCTATTTTTCTTACTTGTTCTATTGATGGTTTGTATTATTCCCCACAAAGATCACCTTTTGTTTGGCCATAAAAGATGATAATGATACACCCTTCATTGTCGCCAGTGGAGGAGAGGCTAACCTCCGAATGTAGAGCACGGCAACAAGAAATCCCTAACTGTGTCAGTGCTTTTCTTTACCCCGTGACCCAGAAGGCACGTGTGCCACGGACAGCCCGTCACGTAAATCCTGACGCCCGTTTCGTGTCCTCTCTCCCCTTCCGGCCCACTCTGGCTCGCCCCAGATGTCTCCCGTAGAGAATTGTGATCTCTTGATGTTTTGATGACGCCTTATTTAAGTGCGTCTGATAGATTTGTGTGCTATTGATTTGTTTCACCACCCTGAACTTTTTTTTTTTGTCAAAGAAAACAAGATTCTCTCAGTCATTTATGGCTATACAAGTCTGGTACAAAGGACCTCGTTATTTCTTTGTCCCAGCGTGTATTCCACTGTTCCTTGGATGGACCTGGGAAGCATGGATGGGTGAAGACACATGTAGCCTGAAAAGTCAACAGAAGGTGCTTTGAGTATCTTGAAAGAGGAGAACTGGCATAGTTTTAGATGCAAGTAGGAGTAGCCGTTTTAGTGCCAGCAAAGCATTGTGAATAATGGGGAAAAGGAATCATGACCTTTGAAATGTTGGGTTAATGTGTATCGGTTATGATAGTTCAGCAAGCAAATAAGGGTCAGTATGCCTCAAAAAATATTTATTTATCCAGGATCCGCAGCTCATTCGATTTTTTAAAATGAATGTTTAAAATCTGAATCTATGCATTGCTGCTTCTGAGGGTATGCTGGTGTGTTTGATCTGTGCTGTATACTGTGAGCAAATGTGAAATGGCTGCTGTACTGCTGTTTGAGTCCTGGCGAAGGTAGCTTGATCTGCGCTAATTCCCCTGTATGCCTTAGCTCACTGTCTGTCAAATGTTACTACCCTGCTGGAGAAACCAGCTTGACTTGGTTAAGCTAGTTGACCGATTTATGATGGTTGACTTGCTTAAGGATTGTTTTTGCATGATGATTTGATAGTTTAGCTGGTCATACCAGCTAAACTAGCTGTTTTAGCTGGTCTGGCTTGATAGGCAGGCCCCACCAGCATGACCAACTGGTGACCTACCCAGCTAAACCATCAAAAGCACTGGCACATGACCATCTAAGACCATTTTAGACCAGCTAGTCAGCTACCAGCCTAAGTTTATTTTTAGCTCCTTCTTTCAGCAGGTAGATTATGGTAACTGGGAAATCTCAATAGCTAGATAACAGGAGTTTCAATCCCTCAGAAACATGGTAATATTTAGTCACAGGAATGGGGATCTTTTACCAGCAGCTAATGCTGATTTTTCATTATTCTGGCCTGAAGTATGTATGGTAATCGAGGGCTGTTTAGTGAAATGCGGCTTATTCACTGGGAAGGCTAAAATCCAGGGGAAGGCGTTTCTGTTTCTCAGTGCTAAAAAATGGTAAAACCTGTCTGAAGTTCCTGTCCCATATGTACTGTAACCAAATCCCCCCCATCAATGCTGACAGCTCCATCTGAGGTACGGTGCACGTGAAGTCCCTTAAAGCGAAAGCTAAGGAAAACACATTTTCTATCATTTCACCAATTTTTTCCGTTTCACCCAAGTCCTTTTGGAAAATTGCAGCAACGGTCTGGATGCTGAGGTGACACCAGTCATTGGACAGCACTGTCTTTCGTTTGGAAGCATTAGCATAAGGTAGCACGTAGCGGCATGGAGCTGCTTGGCATCATTAATCTTGGTTATGTCTGCACTTGGCTAGCATTCTGGAAGCCAGCTGTGCTAGTGGAGGCCTTGGGAGAACATTATCACAGAGGTATTAATCATAGGCAAACTGAATCCCAAGACTCTTGTATAACATTTTGTAGCTACCTACACCATGTGGCACTAATAGCAAACTAATAGCAAGGATGTAGTTTACTTTTTGTGTAACACAAAGGCAGAAAGCATCTGTATCAACACAACAGCTGTAACCAATGTGCAAATCTAACAAAACAGAGTGACGTTTTTTTCTATGCTTCACTTTCAGCAGCCTGAAAACTTGTAACGTGAGATCTGGGTGCATCTCCTTTGACAACCATCTCACGATCGCATAAAAACCTTGAATCCTAGAATTGATCAGTCACTCTATGATTTCTCAGGATGGTATTTTTTTGCGTAGGACCTTTGAGACATTGAGGGGGAATCTGAGTGTAGGAGAATCATTGCGTGTGTAAACATTAAAATCACTCAAGGTCCTGGGTTGTAACACTGAATAGACAGAAGAGGATTGTCGATGACGACGGAGCAGCGGAACACCTGGCTGGCTCCATACATCCTGCCTGGAGATATTTGGTCAGATGTTTAGGTACAGCGGATAATATGAGCTGTAGCCCTCAGCGTTATGCTAAACCATATGTTCCTTAAGCATTTTAGTGTAGCCTGCAGTTTATCCCCAGCAATGGGATCCGGAGGACAGCTTTGACCAGGAGAGGGGCATATGTTAAGCTGTACAAGCTGCCCAGATTGGCCACCATCATCCAGATATCCAGTGGTAGAACGCTGATGAAAAAAAACTCATGAGTATCTTCACGTCAGAGGTACCCTGCGAGCTGGATTATGAGAAGCGGTGACCACTTCCTCTTTTCTGAAAGGGTGAGTGAGCGTGAGGGGCAAGGGGGGGTGTTCTCCTTTCCGGACAACACTCTGATTTTCCGCAAATGAGACCAGTGAGCTTTACAGGCCGAGTCCTCTGTGATGCCGAGCGTGAAGATGTTAGAGGTGTTTATCCATTCTGGGGGCGGAATTAGAGGGGGCCAGAGTGTGAGAGGATGGAGATCGCCTCCCCGCTCACTTCGGGAGCTGCACACTTGCAGTTTTGTGTGTGATTTCAGGCTGCTTTCTTCCGCTGGCTTCCCGCTGGTAAACCTGCTTTTTCGGTCAGTTTCTGCAATTTGTGACCCCACGAGACAAGGGCGTTAAATCATTACGGAAGCCAAGATGCGCCATCCAGAGCCACGCTTTCAATTACTAGCCTGATAGTGTCAGATGTTTCAAAGAATAGCGGAGAGTGTCTTCCTGTTAGCCTGCTGGAGGACTGTCCGCAGGGGTGCTGGAGACTTTGGCTTGTCAGTCTGCTCTACGTTCAACCCCCAAAAACCCGCCATTTTTTCCTTGCTTGTGCCCACGCTTGACTTGGGCTTTTTTAGTGGCAGATTTTGCCAGTAACCTCTGTTAGTCAAAAGTCTTCCTTTTTTTTTATTTTAGTCCATAATATTCAGATGTAGTGCCGGAAGGTCCTGTTTCAGTAAGAGAAGGAAATAGCAAAAAAAGTATCTGTCTCAAGTGCGTGAGTTCCTGACACCACAGTTAATGACTTTAAGTAAACAATATATTACTCCTGTCCTTTTCTCAACCTTAATTCCATTTATGCCCGGTTAGAAACACAGCATACTGATTGACCTTGTACAGTCCGACCGGAATTGGTCATTAAACTCTGTTTAAAGTCTTTTTTTGTAACTGTCTCCGTATCCCTGAAGAGGAACAGCTTTCACAGGGACGTTACTGCCAAGCCTAGTGTGCTAGTGCACTGCCGTGTGAAGGAGATTGTAGCTTGGTCTCGCTGTCTGTTTCTGGAACATTCTTCTGCATTGCAGGTAACTGTGCCTCACTGGTGTATGAAAAATTCTTACTGCAGTATCCAGTATTGAGGTCCTGATCCGAAGGAGTTAAGATCCGATTAACTGTTTATTCAGTAAAAATACTGCCAGAGGTGAATCGTTTAATTGTGTAGTCTGGTGAAAGAAGATTTACATGTTGGATGATTTGAAAATAATTTAATTTGACCAACATAATGTTTATTTTCTCAACTGCAAGGGTGGGACGAGGGCTGTTCACGCAGCCATTGGTGCTAAGTGAGAGATGTTCAGTCACACATAGCTGGATGCACTTAACGTGATGCAACAAGGAGGCCACACCCCGAATACCTATCCAGAGCAGCATCTGCAGCTGAATCAGTGATCATACCTGCTTTTGAGAGGACCCCACTTAGAAACAGAGTGCGAGGATTGAGGATGCTAAGCCAACACGAGTTGTAGAAAATGAAGTTTAGGTCAACGCAGCTCCAGTGTTTTCCTTGGCAGGTCATGCACAATTGAGAAGGCAGGGTCAGCTAGTCCGTGGAGCAATTGGAGATTAAGGGCATTGCTCAAGGGCCCAACTGTCAAAGCACTCTGCCAACCCTGAGATTTGAACCGGTGACTTTCTAAACCCAGGCACAATCCTCTCTCCCACCAAGTGACGCCATGCTTTGGTTCCCCAGATGGCCTCATTTTACCGTTTTGCTAACCAAGCGTTGTCCTACACGGGATATGCATGTCATATTGCTTTTGAGCACTTCTTGTTTTTACATGCCGCCCTCAATCCCAATGCCGGGCATGGAGCTCTGGGGTCTGGTCCCAGTCCTTGACAAGGCTAAACCAGGGCTCCTTCCACGAGCTGAGGATGGCGAGGCCGTCTTTCTTCAGGCCCTGCCCCTGTTTGTTTTTATTTGACCCCAGAGGGGGGCGCTGTGCAGTACAACCCATGATGCATGGTGCGCCTGGGTATACTGCCCACTGCAGCTTTCACCGTCAGCGCTGTTTCGGGGAAAAAAAACACGCTGACCTGCGTTTCTCCCCTCATCCAGTTCTCTGCTGGCCTTGCAGGGAGGGTGGGGTGTAGCCTGGTGGGATAATGTGCTGTGCCTATGATCGGATGCTCGGCGGCTCGCATCCACAGGGCAAGGCCCTTCTTTTAAGAATTAGAAATCATTTCTGCATTTTTCTTAATTGTAAGTGTAGCTTGTTTGGGGAGAGCTGGTTCCTGCATAAAAATCTTTATTTAATGCTTGTTGTAATATGTTTAAGAATTCTGTTCTCATCGGACCCAGCGGTTCTGTCAGACACTGAGCTGCAGTGAACACCAGCAGTTGTCACGGGCGGGGTTCCCTGGGAAAGGAGGGCTGGTACCAGGCTACTGGACCTGGTATGGACAGAACCAGCCCTCGTAGCCTCAGGAAACCAGATAAGGTGGAGAAGTGATTGATTGAGTGAGAAGGTAGCGAGGCGACAGATGTGAGCTGTGGCAAGGCTCCCGTCTGCTCACGGCAGTCACGGGTTATGCAGCTTCATACATCACTGATGTGCTGATATATTATGCAAGGCGGGCTGTGTGTATCCACCGTCCCTGTTCATTAGCAGGTATGGGATGCTCTGTAACTCGTCTGTGTCCTTCTTATTTTGTAGATGTAGATGCACACCTGTGCACTCTTTTGTGATATAAAAATTATTAGTTATATAAGATGAAGAAAAATTAACCATTTTGACCTTATTGTGCTGTATAATCTCAGCAAAACACTCCTCTGCCCCCCATTAGGATATGCCAATCAGGTTTCATGGACTGATTATGGAGTGTAATTCGGGTGCTGTTATTAACAGCTTGCGTAGACGTCCTCTCCAGTGGCGTCACCGTATTTGATGGCAGCCAGAGAAAGGGGACTGGAGATTGTTTCAATTTTTGTATGTTTTTGTGTCGGGATGTGAGGAGGTGGCCACCATCTTGGAAGGCTCAGCCAATGAAAGAGGTGTTCATCAATGTCACATGTGTTTACAGAATAACTGGGAAGGCCCAGGTTTCAGTCTCTGCTAAAACCACGTAACAGGCCTTTGATGAACTGCAGCTGCTGACGGTCCGCTTGGGAGGAATGTAACCCTTTCCTTGCTCGGAAAACCACGTCCAAATAATTGGGCCCCACCCCCATTACCGCCATGTAATAATGCACACCACTGCAGCATGGCCTGACATAAACTTGTTAGCCGAACAACTTCATACTTCCTTTTCTATGGTTTTGCAAATACGTAAACCATGTTACTGAAACTAGTCTAACGTGAGAGTTGTTACTGGCAACCAAATCCCATCTATTTAGCCGACAATGTTTGCGTGGCAAAGCTGACAGTTTAAAGAGGCAGCTAAGCAGGAAATGCCTCTGGGATCACATGGGAACACGTGGAGCTGACAGGGAGACAGCAAGGTCATGCACCTCTGGCATCTTATTAACAATTAAAGATCAGCCACCCCCCCCCACCCCCCCAACTCCTTGGGGCATACCCCTTCTGACATGTAATTTGATGAGATGCACAGGTCCTGAAGAGAGAGGCTTCTTCTAAGCTATTAATTAATTGATTGATTGATTGACTACCAAGCATCATGTCCTCAGCTGGGTGAGCTTGATGAACATCCGCGCTGCTTAAATTAGACCTTCTAGCCAAGAGGACATGATGATCCGTAGCCAGATTTAGGGATGTGGTAGGCTGGCGTCCATTTGAGGGAAAATGTGCAAATGCCCACGTGTGTCACGGTGCGGAAATGTCTCCTGTCCCCGCTAGACAAAATGCAACGCTGGAGTTTCTCAGTGGCCTATCATACTGCATGTGCTAGAGCTCTCCTGGCTTCATATGTGATTCATTCACTCCCGGCGCGTGGTTTCAGAGCAGAGGTCAGGTTTATACGCATAGCGCTTACTCACCCGCTAAAGCCTCCTCTTCCCTGTCTGCATCACTGTATGGGTGACAGAGCAGTACTCTGCCTCTCTCCCGATTTAGGGAAGAAGCCAGTGGCTGGGTACAGGTTATTTTAAGCCTGAAAATTCTGAATTAGTCGCCTTCTCCCCCCCACCCCTCTCCGGCTCTATTTGTGATTTTGTATTCATACGTACAAAAGCACACGCCGCTGTGTCTTTGCAACTCCAGATCGGAAATGAAGCTTTGTGCCGGTGTTATTCAGGCTCTGTGTGTCTTTTCTGGAGCTTTACTTGAGCTTCCATTAAAACACTTCAGAGTCTGCCACATGTCTGGTGCCACATTTGTCACAGATGTTTGGACACCCTGTGGAAATGACCCTTTCAGCTGACACACCTGCGTCGTGTTCTCCCCCTGGCTAAACCCCTGGGAGGGTTGTGGGCGTAGGGATGAGGCTTTTTCACTGGGCTTTACAGACACGTGAGTGTGTTTGGTTCCTTCCTGCTCCGCCATCGTTGCTGGAGGCAGCCGGCCAGGAAGGCAGCTGACGCACACGGGCGCCCATCTACCTGCCCTCCGCTCATTAGCTCCCATTGGCCATTAGTAGTGGGCCCTGTTTTTTACAACAACTGCCCGTCCAATGATGTTCTGCAGAAAGCCTGGGGTCCATCTCTGGACGCACGGGGTGCACCAACGATGCTGGAACAATGCTTTTTTTGCCATTTGTACAATAAATTAAGTTTTCACATAACCCAGCTTGGGTCTGAGTCCAGGGCCAGACATTCATCTGGCACCACTGGATCATTTTTGGGGGCTCTGTGGCTATTGTGACCCTTCTACTGAGCATGGGACTCAAACTGGTAATCTTCTGATCACAGGCACTGAGCCCTAACCCACTGAGGCAGAGAGCTCCCCCTAGCGAGACCTTCACCAATTTGGAAAGTTCAGTGGGCTTAAACCACAAAGGAACCCTGGGGGACCACGTAGTGCGAAACGCATTCGAACCAACGACCCTGCAGCGGTCAGGCTACAATGCAGCTAGTGGCAGTCATAGGCTGCTTGCAACCGGAACCATCCGGAAGCGGCAGGGAAGGATCTGTTCCCTCGTCAGTCAGTACCACTACCTGGGGAATGTATACAGAGAGGGCCACTCTATTAGGGGTTGTTTATCCACAGCGGGACGGTGGGGGAGGGGCCGGCCCTCTGTGGATTCTCACACCCCCAGTTCCTCTCCGCCTCCTCTCGTTTTCCCGGACCCAAGCCAGATGTCAAGGCAAGATTCTTAGATACACCATCAGCCATGCGGCCGGATGAGTGGGATTCTTCAAATTTCCACATGCTGACATCCGGCATCGTATTGGACAGCCCTTATCTTATTCAGTTCTGGGTCCTTGGTGACAAAGGACAAGTGATGGGCATCCATGCCTCTTTGGGGGTCCTGACAGTCATGATGCTGCATGTTGGAATTACCTTGAGCCTGGACGTGTCTGCTGAATGGGACGTCAGCACAGCACGCTTGCTGGAAAGCTTTTAATTGGAAATACTCAGTAAAATATGGGCAAACTATGTTTTTCGTTAGCATGTGTCTTTGCTGGGAGCAAGTCGTAAACAAGGTAATCAGGAGTCAGCGCTTTTACTCCTGGTTTAAGCAGATTCTGCTTTTTCATGCACAGTCATGACTGAACGGCGTGTCCTCGGTGCGTTCTGCTGTGGGGTGCAGTGCCATCTGCACACTGAAGCGGATTCACACGTCCGTTAGTAAAGCGATGCTTACAAAGTGCACGACACGGGTACAGGACCATCAGCAGGACGGGAGGGTGGAGCCTAGGGGTCGTCGAGTGTGAAGGGTCTCCTGGGGATTTTCCGCACCCTTCTCTGTTGCCACGGCTCAAGGTTTCGCTTTCCTGATGCCCCACATTTACTTGAAAGACGTGACCCTCTGTGCAGTTTTAATTAGCTACTCTTCAGCTCCAGTAATTAATTTCATTGTACTGTAGTGAAAATTTATGTTTATTTTTACTTTTTTAATCCTTGGGGATGGTGAAGGTCTGCAGGCTTAAAACGTTCCCTGTTAACTGGATATGTAATTAACTGTGCATTTGTGCTGCCCTGGGAGCAAAATGCAGATGAGGAGACATTCAGCTCAGTCAACTGGACGTCTGGGTGCAGGCCAGCCTTTCTTATACGCTGTGCCATGCTTTGTACCCCATCCATAACAGCTTAATGTGAGTCAGGGCTTCTGTGCTGAGACATTGTAGCTTTTCTGGAAGATTCTGTGAGAACAGTAACAAATCCTGGACCATTTGATCCTCCCTTGCCAATATTTTATGTTTATCTTTGATAACCCTTCAAATGCGTCTACAGTCAGCGTGCATTTCCAGGTAGCACTTCCCTATTCTGGCCAGCAGTCTCTGAGGGTTTTGGAGTCACCAAAATAATTCTAGGATATGATTACCACCCTGCTGTAGGCTGAGGGAGTTGATGATACTACAGGCCCCTGTTGATCGACCGGCGTGCATCTCATCCAGCGAGCATTTCTGTGTTCCTTGTGTTCCGTCCAGTGGGCGTGTCCCCTGAGTTTCCTCCAGTTGGTGTGTCGCCTATGTTTCCTCCTATGGGTGTGTTCCCTGTGTTCCCTCCAGTGGGCGTGTCCCCTGTGTTCCCTCCAGTGGGCGTGTCCCCTATGTTCCCACCAGTGGGCGTGTCCCGTGTTCCCTCCAGTGGGTGTGTTCCCTGTGTTCCCTCCAGTGGGCGTGTCCCCTGTGTTCCCTCCAGTGGGCGTGTCCCCTGTGTTCCCTCCAGTGGGCGTGTCCCCTATGTTCCCTCCAGTGGGCGTGTCCCCTATGTTCCCACCAGTGGGCGTGTCCCCTGTGTTCCCTCCAGTGGGCGTGTCCCTGGTGTTCCATCATATGGGCGTGTTCCCTATGTTCCCTCCAGTGGGTGTGTCCCCTGTGTTTCCTCTGGGCGCTTCCCCAGGGCACGTTCCTAGGCGCATCCAGTGTGTTCCCTCCCCAGTGCACGTGCCCTGTATTCTCTCCTATGGGCATGTGCCCGCCGTTCACTCCCATGCTTTCTGGTTCTGGCCCAGAACCATACAGACACTGAATGAATAAGCATCAACTAAACAATTGAAGGTGGATTTATGGAAAATGGTTCGAAATCTTATTTTGGGTGG
>JAODUD010000134.1:11243600-11256564 GCA_026784285.1 Stomatorhinus walkeri
CATGAGTAATGTACACCACTGTCAACAACCCATGAGTAATGTACACCACTGTCAACAACCCATGAGTAATGTACACCACTGTCAACAACCCATGAGTAATGTACACCCAGCATCAACACCACCCAAGTAATGTCCACCCGTCTTAAAGTGAAAGTAATACTTAAAGTTTTTGTGTCATTCTAGATCAGAGCGCCTAAAACCTTCATCAGAATCTATGTTTGTGCAGCTAAATGAGAGATTATCTTTGTTTGTCTCCTATAGCCTGATATTTCCTGGAGTGCGGCTTTCTTCTGACAGCCAGTTCAGTGACTTCCTGGATGGTCTTGGTCCTGCTCAGCTTGTGGGTCGGCAGACATTGGCCACACCTTCCATGGGTAAGCCTGACATTAAGATGGCTTCATTTTTTGTTCCAGTTACTCAGATTAATACTACAAAACACAGATGTGCTTAAGTGTTCACTGCATGACTTAATGCTGACTTGCTGATGTTCTTAGGTGACATCCAAATTGGAATGGTGGACAAGAAAGGATTGCTAGAGGTGGAAGTCATTCGAGCCCGTGGCCTTGTGGGAAAACCAGGCTCTAAGGCACTGCCAGGTGAGTCTAACCCATCCATCGTGCTTTTTGGAAGCACCATGAAAATGAGTCGCTGCATGGAGAGGGTGGGGGGGGGGGGATTAGGGTCTTAACCACCTTTGCCTGACTGCGTTTTCCCCCCCCCAGCACCCTATGTCAAAGTGTACCTTCTGGAAAATGGAGCCTGCGTAGCCAAAAAGAAAACGAAAGTCGCTCGGAAAACCTTGGATCCCCTCTATCAGCAGCAACTGTCGTTCGAGGACACTCCAGGCGGGAAGGTTCTGCAGGTACCGTGTCAATTCTGCAAAAAATAAGTATGCAAGCCAGTTCCCACTGTGTCATCCACACAGTTTGTTAAACAATCCATTTGATGTTGAAATGGTTGATAGTAAATAAAAAGGGGGAAAATGTATGTACATATAAGTCTAGCAGAGATTGGCTAGCTGAAGCTGGTGGTTTCTTGCAATTATATTTACCTTATATGTGTGAAATGTAAATTAGTATGAGCATGACTGAGTGTATGGATGTTTGACTTTGGCTTCTCTGCTTTTGACAGATTATCGTGTGGGGGGACTATGGACGCATGGACCACAAATCCTTTATGGGAGCTGCTCAGATACTTTTAGATGATCTTGACTTGTCCAACATGGTGATTGGCTGGTTCAAGCTCTTCCCCCCTTCCTCATTGGTGGACCCAACCCTGGCACCTTTGACCAGGAGAGCTTCCCAATCGTCACTGGACAGTTCCTCTGGACCTTATGCTCGTTCATAGCAGTGCAAGAAAAGATAGCGTTGTTGTAGCAGCCAGTGTTGGAGTTTAAAGTCTCGACAGGCCACGCCTTGGTTACCCTGGTTACAATGCATGCTTGATGTTGTGTCCTCTGAGCCTGTTTCTAGGGATGCAAAGGTGATCCCGTGTTTTTGGCAAAAGTTGCACACATTGTGCGCTCCAAAAATCCTTATAGGGAGAACCAGATAGAAGCAGCATGAACGAACTTGCAAACATGGAGTTGCGTGATGCTAGGTTTTCATCCAATCTGAAGCCATGGAGGGTGGACTGAGAACCAATCAATGAGTTCTACAGAAGCCCTTTTTTAAAATAAAAAATACAACTAAAAATCAAAGTCATTAATCTTGTTTTTTTGTTTTGTTTATTGTATTTATGTTTTTTTTTTGTTGTCAACGTACAAGATGGGGTAACGACGTTGCTTAACAGATGCCTGGTTATGCCACAGCAATGTAGAAGTTTGAACAGCGGTAGTGAGACGCAACAGAGCAGGTTAGGGTGTAAGCCAGTGCAAGGCACCCGCGCTCCATGCAGCCCAGTGAACCCAGATCAGCTACACGCCCTCACAGCTAAAGCAGGTCCTGAGAAATTGCGAGTCAACTTTTCAAAATGGCTGTACCTGACGCTCCAGGTCATTAACACCACATCCCAGAACAAGATGAACTTTTCTGATCTATTATAATTATTTCTCTGTTGATATATTGTATGAAATTTAAAAGAGGAAAAAAATTTTTTGCATGATCACAAATTTAGCTGAACTATAAAAAAAATGAAATTATTTTCTTGAGGCTGCAACTTGCAAAAAAAAGAATAAAAAGAAAAATTATATAGATCAGCCATTTTCAACAATTTATATTATTTTTAAAGGTGAATTTCACTAGTGCATGGTTTTAAAAGGGAGTGAATGTAACACCGTGATTCAAAGAGACACACCGTGTTTGTCGCCTGTCAGACCACACACTGGTCTGTATTTTTACAGACAGGAAGCTTAAAAAAGATTTATAGCTTATTAACAAGAAAGACCTGTTTATGTGACAAGATAATATTAAAATAAATGTAAAGTATTAATTTCATTGTAAAGGCGCAAGCCTTAAAAAGACAGATATTATGTGCAAATTGTACATTTCTCAATTCTGTCCTCCCCCAGGTCATTTCCGTCATTGTCCAATTCCCCTGGTTCCTTTCCTGTTTCTTCAGAACTGTAAATTATCTTACAGTTCTGGATTCTTTATGTCTGTATTTCTTTTATGGATTTGATTTGTCTAACAAGCATGTTGAAAAGGGATTTTTTGCAACATGGCTTGGGCACACAGTAACTCAGCATGTTTTGATAGAAAAGAGATATTTGGATTTTTGCAGTTTTCTTGTACAGTGCATGTAAAAAGAAAAAAAACAAAAAACTAAGTTACTTTTTTCCTTCACCTTGAATTGAATTCTACAGCAAATGAGTTATCGGGCTTTTGTGGCCAACTGTTGAGATGTTTATCGAGACATTCCACCTCCTGGTATCATTATGTTTCTGATTAAAAAAAAAACAAAAATCAAAAAAAAAAAGAATGATAAAGGAAAATGGTTTTATATTTAATAGTGGTTGACTACAAAATAGTGTAAGGTTGCATCTTTTATTTTATTATTGTTGTAAAAAAAGAGTAATACAAACAAAAAAGAATAAGCCCATAAACTGGATTCGCGGGATGAATTTTATCTAAGCAAGCAGCGGGGAGTCCTGTACTGTAATGTATTTTGCTGTAAAGTTCAATTTTAGCAGCGCTGTTTGTGAAACAACGAATGACTCAAGTACAGAAAATGGGGATTTGCCACACGATGAACTTTTGACTTTTGTTTGTCGTTTTTGGGAAAATAAAATTACTTTAATATATATAAATATATTTTTTGTTAGTTTATTTTACAAGCCAAGACCAATTTTTTATTTCCTATTTTTAGTAATTATTACATGCTTCCGATGATTGGGAAGTAAATGAGTCTTGAGTGTTTAAAATGTTTTAATGAGACCGAATCGTGAGGCATTATTCCTCTCTATAACATTCAACATTTTTTCTTTGTTTCCGTAACAAGCTCTGTATTTTCCTTTTGCTTTGCAATGTACATAGGCTTACCATACATGCACACGCACAAACCTGCGAATGGAGTGGATTCGAAACACACGCAAATGTAAAAAGGCACAGCATTTTGAAGGAAGGGGTAATGCCTCATGAGAACATCAATAAGACCTGCTGTTATTAACCCCGGAATGGCTATTCATTTTTTTCCGGTGCAATGTGTTCATGCCAAGGTTATGTCTTGGTAAAGTATGGTTGAGTACAGAGATTTATGTAAGTTATTTTTCAAATTAACAATAAAAAATGGCTATAACACAGATACTGAGTACCAGCAACAAATCAAACAGATGTTGTAGCGCTCTTCCCCACTTCTTTGCTTTAAGCAGCCCCAATAACTTGTTTTTCAGCAGTATAAACCATCTACAGAAAGCCACCAACTGACACCTTCCCCACAAATGCACTCCTCTGTATACGTTTCAAATGCATAAAGACTGAAAAATATGGAAAAGTCCATTATTATACATTTATTAAAATGTTTTCTTTTTCCAACATAATGTCTGCAACCTTACGATTTAGACATGCGAAAACTATCGGTCCATTAATGACTACGGCTGTCCTATATATGCAAATAAAATACAAAACCTAAACAGTAATAAGAATAAGGATAAGTTATAGGTAATCTGGACCTTTAGAGTGACCCAACACAAATCAGACATAGATCTGACTACATTAGTGAGTTCAGTTAACAGTAATTCTGGTGAAGGTATTTCAGACT
Source organism: Stomatorhinus walkeri (assembly GCA_026784285.1). Lineage (NCBI taxonomy): Eukaryota > Metazoa > Chordata > Actinopteri > Osteoglossiformes > Mormyridae > Stomatorhinus > Stomatorhinus walkeri. The sequence continues at coordinate 11,247,798 of JAODUD010000134.1, forward strand.
GATAATAAAGTCTTTACGTGGTTGTGATGGCGATGTTTATCAGGTTGTTCTGCAGGGTCGCGTTTGCGTCGATCTCTGTATTGTTTGCGTTGTCAGGCTTCCACGCCGTCTTTGTCCGCACTACATCTTCGCGACAGCTGTCCGCACGTTTGCTTTTCGCATCCGTCTCCTCAGCCACTGAAAGCGCTGTTGCTCAACCCAGCTGCCCGCAGTTCAGGTCCACGTACCAAAGACCGAGCCTCCAGTCTGGGGAACTTTCCATAAGCCCCCAGCAACAGCATGTTCTTATAGGACCTCTGAAAACCACTTTTTACTGTTAATGGCCAAGACTTGTTTTTCTTTTTTTTGTCTTTTGCTGTCATATCAAGGTTTGAGCAATTGCTTAATGTGGAGGAACACAGTTAAATGCGCTTTTTTTTCAGCCAGTACAGCACAGTGGTAGAGATATTAGTCCTGAAAATAATTTTCAGAGCTGCACTGGATACTGAGATAAGGGGATGTTGCTTCTCTGGGACCTGGGCTGAGCAGACGGTGCGGTTCAGATTAATGCGTGCATGTTTCTGGAGCCCAACATGCCTTTCTATCCTCAGTCTACAAATGGCCGGCTCTAGCTATATGCAGAATAGGTAGTAATCTGGGGCCCACAAATGACCAGGATTGCGGAGGAAGTGGAATCATCAGTTTTCTTCATAGGGGGACCTCCCAAGGGCCTTCCCAGGACTCCTGAAAAGGTAAACCCAATCTGGTACAATGCCCCTGGTGCGTGTTCAGCAAAAGCAACATCCAGCGGCCATAAGTATGGATCCTCGCAAAGGAAAGGTCAAAATCTGAGTTCTCTGAGGGTAGGCTGTTGTTCTATCATGTACACCAGTTGCCAACCCCTACAAGCCAGGTTTCATTTGATTCATGACACAATTTTTACCTATTGAGCAAAGGATGCTGATACCCGGAGGAGGCTAATTTGAATGGGTTAAGAAAATTATTTTATTTGCTGCTATCAAGTTGATATCTCCTGCAGGCCATATAGAGAACATTTCTCCATAATGATCAATCTTGTTACCAGATCGTGACTCTTCCTAACAGCATATTCCATGTAATAATTGAGTCCATCCATTTTATTGTTGGCCGACTTTAGCCATCAGCAGTATCTTCTTCATAATACTGACCAGTTTTCACACCCATATGGTGTCATACTATAATCTTTGATATTAGCGATACATCGGTACTTTTGAAGATTTTATCTACATCTTTCATCATCTGCCAAGTGTTAATTTGTGACATATTTCTCGACTGTCTGATCTGTTGTTGTTGAAAATGTGCCGATTGTTGAACCATGAACACTAAGGTGATCTGCTGATTTTATGGTTATAACCTTTGTTTTCTTCACATTTAGCCATAGTCCCATCAAGCAGGTCTTCCAACTTACAGGGAAAAACTCAGGGGTTGGTGGCCGGATTGACACTATGGCCACCAGAAAAAACTCACACTGGTCCATTTGGACTAGTGTGGTGCTGAAGTATCACCCACCTCATGGCTGCATTCAGGTTCTCATCCCTGAGCTGTTTTGCTGTGCAGTGGCTCTATACCATCTTCTATAACATTTCTTATACCCAAATTCACCCAATTCATGTTCGGTGTCATCAGCCAGTTGAAGGATGTCAACATTTCTTCCACCAATGTTTCTACTTCCAATCCATCTTCTCCAATTACTTGCTCTCCATACAAGTTGAATAGGTTTGGTAAATTTTAATTATTGATGATCTACTAGATCTACTAGAAACCATGTATTGTTAGCAGAATAACGTTGTATTAATTTGCTGAAAATTTCTCATTCATCATCATAATCATCATAAAAATGTAATGTTTATTTTACAGAGTGTTGTATTGGAACAGAAAACATGAAAACGTGGTAAGTTGTGTAACTTCCCGGTGGTGACGCATGAGGAGGAAGTGCCACAGTTTCAAAGACAAAGACCAAAAATGCTGCCATTTTCCAGATCCACTGTGAAGCGACGGCTGCACCGACTTCAGCTCCTCAGGTATTCTAATTTCCCTCCTTATAAGCCTTCTGCACTGAGAAAAGATATTATTGGTGTAAATGTCAGGTTGTCTTAATGTTATGAAAGGGAAGGGGGGATCTCATAACACAATAGCCAGCAGATCAAAGGTCCTCTAGTTAGCTCATTTAAAGCACAGTTGTTTGTTTAATTTAAAATTTAATTTTTGGTGCAGGATTACTTACTAAATTTCAGGCTGTTTGAAGGGCTGTTTAACCACTGTAAAATTTTAAATATTCAGTACCTGTTCGAAGTAGCCATTTATCAACTGTTGGAGATGATTTAGAAATTTACAAAAGTTTAAGGGTGTATGTGTGTAAGTTATTCTCCCAGAATTTTGATTGCGTGCTGCCAAGCGAGTGCCATGTTCGCAGAAAAGTCGATCTTCCACGCTTGTTAGCTCTTGTTGCCTGCAGCGATTGTTTATGATAATGCTGTGAAATGACACACTTTTTTTAACTAACAGGCATCATGCTGAAGATGCACACACTGCACCCAGAGTTAAAGCAGCTCAGGGCCCGGTGTTTGCCCACTGCTGCATTGTTCAACATCCCAGACCACAGGGAAGCCTACAAACGCTGCTTCCTTCGCCTTCTCTCCTCCTTCACCATCAGTCTGGCCTTTAGTGTCCTCCTCTTCCTCAGCTTCTTATCTCTGAAGTACGAGAGGGCGGTGCTGGGGTGTGTCGCGGGCTTGAGCTTGGCTGTTACCACACCTGCCTTATTCATTTCCAAGGATGTTCGCCGATTTGGGCTCCTCTTTCTGATCTCCTGTGGCATGCGGCAAGGGAGAAATCTGCTCATAACTGCTGGGACTGGTATAGTGATCTTCTGGAATGTTCAGAACACATTCAGCAACCTCAAGGAGTTGGCTAGGAGCATGATCTGCAACCTGGAGACCAGGCGAATTCTCATTGACCTCACACCCATTAGCAACTATGTTAAAATGCTAAAATGGATTGGCAAGCAACTCCAGGCAAACCCCGATTTTGGAATGGTCGATTTCAAGACTCAGCTACACGTCTCATCCAAGGTTGACTCTGAAGACCTGGAGAATATGCTGAAGCATGCAGAGAAAGCGTTAAATGCCACAGCAGATCACATATTTGGTGTAATGGACACCATGTCCTCCATAAGCCAGATAGTAGGTCCAGTCCTTGGTCTCTTTCTGGTCTTGGTTTTCACGGTATTGTATGCAAGGCAGTACCAGCACAACAAAAAGTTTATGAACACCTTTATCACCAGCCACTTCATTGAGTACGATAGGAGGCAACAAACTATGGGACAGATTTCTGTCCTGCCCCTGACGAAAAATGAAGCAGCTCTCTACACCACGATCCCATCTCTTTGGTTCACCACCAAGGAGTGGAAGGCCATGCTGAAGTTCAGTCTTCCTATACTGACTAACTTCTCAGTCTGGGTTTTATTTATGGTCATTGATGCTCTTATCTATTGGCTGATTGTTATCATCAAAACCCATCTAGAAAGTTTGGAGCCATTCAACGTTCCCCTGAAAGTCAGCTCTACTGTAAGTGCGGTTGTACCACTCGTCAATACCTTGTTTGTTTGATTTATTAACTTCATTGTCTTAACATGGTTGAAAGTACTGTGTTTTATTTCCCAGGAAGAAAAAACCATCATTGGCATTAATTTTCAGGATAACAGAGAGAGCAGGGATTTCTCATATTCTGTGGCCCTTTTTGAGGAGAAATGTCTTCCTAATCCCACTTTGATGATTTACAACTCCACGGTCCCGCTCTCTGTCATCCTTGTCGTCTTGGCCTTCCTGGCTCTCCTCTCTGGCAAACTCCAGCAAGTCCGACTCTTGCTGTCGACTAAGCTCTACAGTCAGGCCTCTGACAAAAGGGTCCAGCACCTGCATTCTGAAATAGTCTTGGATAGGCAGACAGGCAGGAATGCCCAGAAAACTGCTCTGATGAAACGACTGAGAGAGGTTTGTCATTTTTTACTTCATTTGGAGAATTTAAGTCCTGCCCATTTTGGTAATTTTGACTCAAGCCTTTTAAATGTTAGTTTATTACAATATTAAATTGTATTTCTCAAACATACTGTTTCTCGTACTCTTCGATCCCAGGTTCATAATTTGTTTGTCGTTCCCCACAGAAGATTAAAGGCCAGGGGGGGATAGAGCATTTCAATTTGTGGCTCCCAGGTTTAGGAATAGTTTCCCGTTACAATTATGTTTAGCAGACTCTGTGGATTCTTTTAAAAAAGTTAAAAACTTTTTTTATCTGGAATTTAATCAGGCTTTTTTTTAGATTTTTATTGATATTGACTGCATTATAATTATCAGTCATCATATATTTTAATGTGTGTCTTTGTATTTCTTGTTTACTTATTTATTTTATTTTGTTGTGCGCTGCTTTGTGATTACATGTCCGTGAAAAGCACCTTAAACTTTACTTATCAAGTTTAACCAGAGGTTTGGAGTGAGATTACATCTTTTCAGGTCAGTGCATGAGACTTGAGAAACCTGTCTTACCGCCACTTCCACCTTGTCTGAACTCCAACTGTGAGCACAGCCATTGTAATAACAGATCGCATGTAATTTATTTTTGGAATTTACCCTTAAACAACAAATGCTATTTTCTGATTGGCTGGTAGGTGGCTATTAACTCTGTATAACTCAGGACAGCTATGAACTGGCGGAAAACCGCACTCCGTATACCGGTTGAGTTGAGTTACTTTGTGGAGTTAGCCTTCCGTAGTGCTAATAGCCCTTACCCTAACTACCCCCACACCCAAACCCCAAAAACACAACCCTAATCCCAAAACGGTGGAACTGCACATGCGCAGAAAGGCTCCATAGCACGTCTAGATAGGTAGCTTAACTTGACAGAATACCGGCGCCTTGTCCATTAATTCTATATAAAAGGACACTTTGTGGGCGTTATTGTACCTACCGGCTGAATTATCGAAACAGCTCAAAGACTGATGATTCATAAAAAAGGAGCGGGGGTATTGTTTTCATGAATTCACCGTAAGAGCTGTCAAAAGGGAAGAAAATGAAAATAAATATGTTCCCCACAACTTCAATGTACAAACGCGTATAAACACTAATAAGCTCCCTTTAGATTCCAGTGCTGCATAACTTAAACTTCACAGATAAATACATTTACCTTGTTCATACTATGAAGCAGGCACAGACTTCCTTTACCGTTTATTCGCGCTACTTTCCGTGAGCAATAACTTGCCCTAATCACGCAAAACCGACAAAAATAAAATAATACAATAACACGCGCATCCGCCAGAACAAACGTTTATATATGCAAGCACATTTATAGTATTCACATAAAAATGAAACATATAAGACAGTACATGAGTGGCAAATAAAAAACGGGGGGTAATAACGCTCAGCTACTCCTTACTTAGCGTGAGAACACAAGGAGCGGCGCGTGAGCGGTGACGTGGCTGGAACGCGCGTGTCTCGCGGTCAGTGAGTGAGCCTGCAGAGCTCTGCTTACTCATTTTGGGTTAAATTATACAGAATAATGAATAGCACGTAGCGTTTTGTTTTTCTGCTCTACGTTTCCTGGTATAAGCTACTGTGGATATGGACATACAAAGAATATATTTCATGTTGCATAATTTAGTCCAAAGTTCCCTCAATTTCTTTGCAATTTAGCGCACGTTAAATTGTACACAGATTCACAAATAATCTTCACCTTCTATTCACAGGCCAGCTTCTGGTTTCCAATATTGTTCCATGATAAAGACAAGGACCATTTCTGACTAACTTCACCAGGATCAATGCAATCAAGGCAAGAGTTTTTCTCTGGGAAAATGTTCACAATATTACTTATTGATATTAATATATTTTTAAAATGCAATATTTGAAAAGGTTATTTAAAAATAAGTCATGTCTTTAAGCCTGTAAGGCTTGTAGAGTTAATAATTCCCCTAAATGTTGTTCTCCTTTTATGTTTTGGAAATAGTATTAATTTGGGGAAATATAAGTGTATAAAGAAAAATGAGGTTTCGAACTGGCAAAATGATTCTGCTGTAAAAATTCAGATGTCTAGCTTGTGCTTGTTCTCCACTGGTGTCCTGTACCTCCTGGGTACGGCTGCAGCCTGAATCTGACTCTTCACTGGATGAACAGTTACAGGAGACGTGCGGTTAGATGTAGAAGATACAAATTTAAGTTTGTATCTCATTCTCTTTTGTTCAAATCTTTGCTTTACAGCATTTATGGTTTTTTCACATGGCCATTTAAGGAAGGCATCACTGAGATAGCTACAGGGATCTGAATTCTTGTTGCTATAGGTAAAAAGCTCTGGAATTTGAGATGTAAAGCATGACAGCTCATTGTCATCAAAGACAAAAGGGACGTCGTTGCAGAGTAAATGGGCCACAGTGTACAGACAGCCCATCCAATACCTCACTGTGTCTGCGGGCCGCACACCTGTGCTGCTTGATGAAGTTTCCTACACAGAGTTTCCGCACAGGCCTGTGAACTGAAGATTACTGGTTCCAGTGCATAAATGGGTGAATTATGTCATACTCTTGACTGTTGAATGTACCAATGCTGAATTTTCTTAATGAGCCATTCAACTCTTTGAATGTGTAAAATTTGCCCATTTGTATAGAAAAAGTTATACATATGAAATGAAATGATTGTCTTCTGATGACCCCATTGCATTACTCTCCCTGATTGGATTGCTGGTCTTCGTCCTGAAGGGTACAGATAAGCCATGCTAGTGTATCTGTCTGCTGGATTTTTATCCATATGCAATGGTTACTGTGGTATAATGGTTAGCCATGCTTTTGTTTGAGCTAATGCATTGCCAGAATTCTGGAAGGTTCCAGCTGTAGAAAATCTAGCAGTAAAAAAAAACAGCCATTTTAAGCAAAAACGCTATTCCGATGCTTTTTAGGTGCATCAACTGAATGTAACAACAAAAAGAAACCAATAGAGAAGAAGTTATCTTTGTAAGAGTATGGAAAACGTGTGTTAAATGAGGCCTGTGAAAGAGAAATCGAGAGCAGAGGAATGCAAATGAAGGAGAAGTACACCTCATTATGTTCAATAACTCACCTTTTCATTGTGCCCTAACTATCCAGCTAATCGACCTGTATTAAAAGGACAATTGCTTTAGCTACAAGCTAAATGAGCTAAACGAACCCACAGCCTTCAGCAGAGCAGCTGCGAGCCAACGTCTGACTACATCACTAGTAATTCTATATATATATTTTGTTTTATTTTAAGGCTGTTCTTTATTATTATTTTTTTGGCCTTGGGGACTGTTGAGCCATCCATGCTAACAAGGTAATTCAGTTGAGCAAGTTTCCAGCTGAAACATGAATCTATCAAAATGTGCTTGTAGTGCTGAAGCTCTCTTTCCCTTGTGTCCCACCTCGAGCTTGCAGATCTGGCTCCAGTGCTAATTTTCACTTGTTATTGGTTACTAACCAGAAGCTCAGCCTAACTACACTTATCTCCATTGGACTACTAGATAGCTGTATGCTTGTGATGTACTGTCTGTCTGCCTTACTTGTACACCGCTTCAGAGAAAACTATCTGTTAAATAAATAAATACGTGTTAATGAACATCAGTAGCATCTTAATATTGACTAAAAGATGCTTCACGTCATTTTTGGCTTAGTGGTATATTTATGCTTCCTGGCATTAGTATTTAAAATGAATACTGCTCATTCATTCATCACGATAATACAATCCGTGCTGTAGACTTGGTTACAAGGGGAATTTGAATACTTTTGCATAATCGTAAAGTGCTAGATGACATGACAAAACTCACAATTGTGATATTAATCCTTTGAAATAATGTATCAATCATAAAAATGATTATTTACTTTATAGCAGGACCCGGTACCATGTGGCAGAAACCCAGACTCGCACTGTGGCTCACTCACAAAGTAACCCTGTGATCTCCTATCATAAGTGAAATATTATTTTTTCCTCCAGAGCATAAAATGGAAGTGGTCTGATGAGGTGTTTTACGCAAAATTATCCATTACACCAAATGAGCAAATTTTTTTTAGATTTAATCAGTCCTGTTCAATGAAGCCTAGTGATCACTTGGGAAATGGGTTTAAGGAAAGAAATGTTGCCCAACATTAACCGTGTTTCACGTCTTAGCCGTGTGCACGTCTCTACGGAATATTCTGGAAATACTGCCATGCAGGCACATTGCAAGTATTGTTTTGCTGCTCAAAGTATTTCACCAGTCAGGAAAGGACATCCAAATGGAACATATCTGTTATCATTCTGTCTTAAAGTAGACAAGGCACATTTTATATTTTTTCCCATCCAGGATGTTCTCCTACCTGGGTCCCTGCGCTGCCTGCCATAGGCTCTCGCCTCCATCCCCTGTGAGTTTTTAAGGGTAAAACTAAGAATCTCACTATTTTAGACAGTTCAGATACTGTAGATGACGCAAACATGCACCTAAGAAACCCAAATATTGCAAAAATGCTGAAAGGAGAAGAGCACTAATCAGAGAGCAGTATTGCCAGGCCCATAATAACCACCAGATTCACTTAATTGTCCTTATAATGGCCAATTTACTAAAAACTGGCCTCCTCATAAATACTGGAATGATTTCATGTGCATTTATTTTAGAAATCATTGGAGCATATTGCTTCCTGATGTCATCAGGCCTGTATACCTAAACACAGCTTGTAACTCCTCCAAAAGGAAGCCACCCCCATCTCTCACTCACAGAATCT
>JAODUD010000134.1:11256574-11268813 GCA_026784285.1 Stomatorhinus walkeri
CCCAAAACACCCCTTGTAACGCCCCCCAAAGGAAGCCCCCCCCCCCCCCCCCCACACCCCACCCCGGGTTTTTGGCTACAACTAATGCCTCAGCAGTTCTGAAGATGAACAGCACCACAACAAACGCCGGCGCACCCCACAGAGCGGATCGCCAGTGACTCGCGTCACACCGCTGACCCGTTAAATTGCAATTATCTCGTATTAAGTACAAAATGGCCACTGGTCCAGCATCTGCTTTCCTCGGTCCGCTGCATGCCGTGCAATTCCTGAGAGCCATTATGGCATGACGGTCTGTAATATCAGGATGGAATCAGAATCAGGCTGCGGTTTATTGGCCGTGTAAGTTTACAATTGGAAGGAGTTTGTTTCGGCGCTTGCAGTAACATTACACAACCAGAGAGTTTGAGTACTTGATCAGAGAGCAGCGAGACATTCACACTCAACGATAAATGAATTGAGATTTTTTAATATAAATAAATTCTCTTTTTGCCGACCCCATTTCGCTTTCCGTGAGAGACATGTACAGGTGAGAACAAGCTTGGGATTACAGCAAAGGATCAGTCTCCTGGCAGCCCTGGGGGAGTCAGGGCCTCACATAAAGGCCCTGAGACATGTGACTGTTTCGCCGAAGCCAGACTTAGACAGGCGCACGGCCTTATCCCGCTGAGCCACTCAGCCCATAAGAAGGTGGCTTCTCAGGCTATTAAAGCACGTGAGGATTCAAATAGTAAATACGTGAAATACATGTGCAATAGTGGACTTTTGCCGTAACACGTGAGTAATGTCAGTTTCTTCTAGAGGGACACTGCTGGGGGAGAGAAGCAGTTTTGTGTCTTGAAGCCTCGGTTTTTGTTAAAGGGTGGGGGTGTTTAAAGTACAGGTTCACCCAGGCCAAAGCCCAGGGGCCTCCGCTGAAAGGGTCCTCAACCACTCTTATTTAATAAAGTTTTACACCTCGAGTTAGCACCCGTTTCATATTTTACAAGATCGTCCAATATTGAACAATAACCTGAACCCCCCCCCAATCCTGGCAAATTATAAAATTCAAAAATCACTGTCACATTGCGCCCACAAAGTAATTTCCCTGCCTGATGTTCAGGTATGAAGCCCTATAAAGAGCATGTTTTATATCCCAGTGGGTCCCAGAATTCACCGTTCAAATCATAACTTGCTGTCTCTAATTGTCTAAATATATTGTAATTGTACATAAAATATCTTAAGACTGTAATTTAACAAGAGGTCTGTTGAATTTCATTAACAACTTAATGGTTTATTACCTGCAAAGTAGTTTTGAAGTATATTCCTCTCAATGAAGACTAGCAAATGAGTGCAACTGAGTATCAAAATGCTTCTTAATGCTGCCGCTGTTTTGCTTGAGTAGAGGGTAAATATGAAATATGGCTAAATATGCATTTATATCTTAATTAAAAGATTACGTAAAAAGATTAGACTTCATCTTCAGAGCTGGCTCTACTGAATTAATAATACTTTGTTTTAAGAAACATTTACTGTAACAGATCATACTTAACTGAGATCATCATGCATCTTGAAAGTTTAGGTCTTCGTTCCTCATACTTTGCATCTTCATTCATTGTTACAATAAATCTTGCACTTTTTTGTCTTCATTCTTTATCATTTGTTTAGATGCTCCTCCCAATATTACATGTGAAAATTATATATAGAGATAAATGTACAAATCCCTCTTTCCAGGTATTTGCATTGTACCCTGAGCCAGATAATTTGTTGGAGAATAGGAGGATGAATGTTTCTAAGGAACACCCATCTTTAAAATTACTTACAAAACCTTATTTATGTATTTATTTATTTATTTGTTGAAACACCATGCAAACTGAAGCAAGCCAGCTCAACAGCCAAGCAGAGACGCAGTCTTTCATCAATTCTCTCAGGATTAAAAAGGCACCTTCAGAGTGATATAACACATATGAGCCTAACAGAAGCCAAATGTTTTAACAGACTGCAATTCTACGGCGTAGTCTGACCCTTTGGCCTGGCTACCCAAGCTCGGCTCACCCCAACCAATCCCAGAATTTATTTTGATTATTGTAAATAGGAAGGAAGCAAGGCAATATTCAACTCTTATACTCAGTGACCAACCCCTACAAAAAATCCCGTTGGCCACTCTAAATTGTATGAGTTTGAGTCAACCAATCAACAGCTCTACAAGATGGCTGCCATATCTAATAAAGTCAACCAATCAACAGCTCTACAATATGGCCGCCATATCTAATAAAGTCAACCAATCAACAGCTCTGCAATATGACTGTCATATCTAATAAAGTCAACCAATCAACAGCTCTACAATATGGCTGCCATATCTAATAAAGATGACGTTATAATATTAAATAGAACTCCTGCAGGATTTTGTTAGTGCTTTTCATAAAACAAATTCAATCAAAATCGGTCAGTAAAATAAAAAGGCTCTTGATTCCTTGAGATTGCACAGATCATAGCAGAAGATGCATTATTTGTTTTCAGGATATTTATTCTTGGTGTTCCTGGTGAACATCAAAATGGTAGAAGAAGGTATTGTTGGACATGGCCTCATGTTCACCTGAAAGAGAATGAGGAATAGAAAAGCCATCCAATGGGATTATTATGAATATGACCACAGAGTTCAATAACAAACGTCTACAATCATTTTAGTTAAGTGCATTTGCTAGCTAACTAGAATTTCAGTAGACCATATTCAGTCACTCAGGACATGCATGAGAGAGAGTTTCATTTTTAACAAATTTAAAGGACTCAATGTATTAAAAGTCAGGTAAGCTTCTTCATTTAGTGTGTGCAGTAAATCCTTTGTTAATGTTAATTTTATCGTCAACTTAATGAACCTCTTGAACAGCTCTATGTAATTAGATGAGGCTCAATTCTGAAAATGAGTTTATGTAATAATTGCTGTGTGACCAGCATATGGTGAAAAGCTGACAGGAACTTGATGATCCCAGACGATTCTGTCACCAGTATTTATACATGTAATTCTCAAGAACACAGGAAAGTCCCCGAACGCGCACACACTTCTGAAATTCATCAACTTTTTTAACATATAACAGCAGTGGTTGTGGCTACTGGCAAATTAGATGTAACAAAATTCTCACCAGTGTCAGCTTCAGGGAAGATGAAAAGAAAGCAACAACTGTTTAGACTGGGAAATATATAGGCATGTAAAACAACATCCATCCATCCAACCATCCACCCATCCATCCATCCATCTTCTGAAACCGTTGAATTCAAACTGGGGTTGCGGGGGGGGACTGGCGTCTATCCCGGGAACAACGGGCACAGGCAGGATGTAAAACAACAAAAAGAAGTATTTTATCACGCTAAAATAACTGAAATTTGCCTGGAGAAAATAAATTGTAACGGTGACGATATACAGGTCACCTTTTTGTGCAATGTTACTGGGCAGTGTTACTGGGCAGTGTTACTGGACAGTGTTACTGGGCAGTGTTACTGGGCAGTGTTACTGGACAGTGTTACTGGGCAGTGTTACTGGGTAGTTTTGCTCCCCAGTGTTGCTTGGACACTTTCCAAATTGATATTGGACAACAAATTTCTATTTGAAAAACTTTGATGGGCAGTGGGCAACTTCTTGCGATCATCCAAATCCAGACGAGTCGTCCTTAGTCTCACCTGGTTGGCAACTGTCCAGAAACACTACAGCTCAAACTGTCCTGTATATCATTACCTTGTACATACTAACAGCTGACCTTGGGTCGCCCCATCACAGAACTAGCCCAGGCGTCCTTCTCCCGCATGCTGTCTATGTGAAGCAGCATTTTACCTGAGAGGGTGACTGGAGGCTGTAACCTCTCCCCACACGCCGTGGCTAGGAGGGCAGTCCCACCACTACGCCTCCGTACGGCTCTCTGACCACCGCCGTGGGAGTCTTTACCTGGAAAACCAACAACGACACGGAGTTACTGGAACCAGCGACACAGCTTTTCACTGAAACGGGACGGCAGTTTGGTGAATGGATTGATTTGTTGCTACAACGTGACAGAGCAGCAGCCAGACATACCCAGATACTGAAAAAATTTGGGAACATACGTCTCTTGCGCAAGTGTCACGCCCACATCGTGAAAACGGCTGAAACTAACTACCACCAATTAACAGGCAACAGCACAGTGCGAGGTACTGAGTACAACCCATTAATTGGTTAGTTTCATCTGTCTTCGCGATGTGGGTGTGAAAAGAGTGTCCAGTACTATAATTAGCAACTAAATAACAGAAAGAACAGTGACTTCTAGTTAAGTGCTCTACAGGAAGTGTAGTTTACGTTGCCTGAAATTACAGAAGGAGAGATTGTTGCATAACAGACCAAAACAGAAACTTGTCATTCAAACATTGTGAGATGTGTCTCTGCAATAATAATGAACACTGTATTATTCCTGGCTTATTGTTTTATTATGACATCATTTATTTTATGAAACACAAAGGTCACAGGTTGAAGTGTTTCACGAAATCCTTCCTGTAATGTATGTTTTATTTCACTGTACTTATATCCCAAGGTCATACAACAAAAAACACGTTAAGATCATCAGACAGCCCAGTTTATCTGTATGACTGTTACTACTGAACTATGAAATAGGAAGAATGCGTTATTCCCTGAAAACCAAATGTGGAGACCAATGAGGATCTGAAGCCGTTAAGGTTCTGATCACACATTTTTTTCGCAGAGTTTTACAGTTTGCTCGCAGCCAGAAATGACCATGCCTTAGCAGAAAGTTGCTAGCACAGCTGAACAGCCTAGTTTGATCTCAGCAAAATCCCAGGTCAGGACAGATGGGGTCATGGGGGGTCTCAGAGCACGAACCAGAAAGGGGTTAAGATCTCACGCAGTCTTACCTGCTCTCTCTGCTTTATGCGCTTGTAGACGAAATCGGAGAAGGGCTTGCGAGGGATGAAACGTCCTGCCCCAGGTGTGACATGCAAGGCACCATGTTCATACACCACCTTTCCCCTGGATATGGTCACCAGGGCAACACCATGGCACACCATCCCCTCGAAGATGTTGTAATCCACCGCCTGGTGATGAGTCTTAGCTGAAATTGTCCTGTCAGGGTGTTTGACAAGCAGATAAATGCAGAATGGCTGCAACTCTGGAACCTACAGAGGAACCCTGTGATTTTAGGTGCAGTACTACTGCAGTTGCAAGTCCTGTATGAACAATCAGTGACAGCGTTGCCAACTTTGGTCAGCTGACTGGCGTGAGATTTTCAGTTTGAGACAAGTCTGCACACGCATTTACATGTATGTAATAGTTGTATTACTTTCTAAGTAGTCTGTAGGGTTTACAAATTGGCCCAGAGCTTTTGATGTGGGTTATTTTAGGTTTATAATGGAATAATACTGATTTGCCGTAGGATTTGTTGCAAGAGCGTCTGAAAGCGTGAGTGTCATGCCAGACACATGAGAGTTGGCATCCCAACAGTACTATTGAAAAGGTGTGTTGAAAAGTACTTCAGGTACACACATTTTTACTTTACTGGTCACACATGTGACTTTTATATTGCTGAAGATTATTTTTCATTTTGAAATGATGCTTCCAAATTCCTTAAGGAGCAGATATTGCTTACTACAACAAGGACGCACCATCTATCGCGGCCTTCTCGTAAGTTTTATGTGTCAGAAAAGCATTCACTGCTGCAGAATCACGGCCATTACACAAGAAGGACAGTCCTGAATCAAAATAAATGAGTCCCGGTGCAAGTGAGTCCCCGCTGTGTGTGAGTGTGTGCATTTTCTAAGTATGACACAAAATATCTGAAAAATGTCACAGGGAAACGAGGGTGAAATTTCCTCCGAGAGGCAATTACTTGAAACACTGAGCGCCGGGAAAATACTGCACTGTACTTCTTGATCTACTTACACAGCCTTAAAAATGAACTGCTGTTCTTTGCCATTTCAAGCCGTCCCACATTATGGATTATTCAGTGCGGCTCAATATCTTGTCAGTGGATGACAGTTGCTAAAGGCGGCCAGTTAATTTAAAGCTACACCTTAATCAATTTTTGTGTACTTGGTGGCATCGCAAATCTCAACATTATACAATGCAAAATTCATTCTCCATCTTTCAAAAAAGTTATTGAGCAAAATTAACTGCTACATGTAATTTACATAACGTTTACATAAGTAAACTCAAAATTATTACACCATGGATAGCGAGAAAGACTCGGTTTTTTAAGTTTAAATATTTAATCTCACCCTCTGCACCGGTTCACAGTAACACCAACAGAAAAATCTGCAAGTTTCATGGGGAAATTTCACAGTGCATATCCATTAAGTGTTATAACTGGTGGGCAGAGGATGACTCACTCTAAATACGCTATAAAGGTAAGACAGTTACTGTCACAAACGGCCTCGCTAAGTCCTGCATGATGCAAGCGGCACAAGGCCGATGTTCTTACGCAAGCGCATTAACCGCGTCTGCCGGGAAGCTGTAGGGACGCGGCGCTGCGTGTGAGTGTTTTTACTGGAGCAATAATCCTGCGTTCGGTGCATTAGACACACGAGACTGAACCGCTTTCTGCAACATTAAACGGCAGAATATCTTGGGGATGATGCTGTAACTAGCAGCATAATATCATTAAAATTACAATCTGTACCACGCTGTTAAGAAAATGAAAAAGCCAGGTATGATGTGCGCAGTCGTCATAAAAATGTAACACGTTTAAGAAATATATCAATAAGGTATTAGTCATACTGTACTACTATTATAGCCACTTATATAATAAAAATACTTTTTTAAATGCCGCTATTTGATTTCCATATATTCAGAGTAGGATAAAATGCATACGGGAAGCTGACACTAGTGCTCTGTCAGTTTCAATACGCTTGTTACAATAACTGTCGATAGTTAATTTAATTTTAATATCTTGTAAATTGCATAGCATTACCAAAGGTTTCATTCAGATGGACACTGCGCATAGACTTCTTGCTGCATCCGGAGCTGGGAAACGCGCTGAGCAATGTGAGTGTTTCAGGGCGGCGAGGAAGAACCACTCATTGCCTCGGTGTGTTTGACGACACAAACAAGACAGCAAAACGGCGAAGTGAAACTGGGATTACATGGGATAAGGAAGACTGCATGGTCATTCTCTGTACGTGCGGGACACCAACCACGCGCATGCACGCAGTCCAAGGGCTGCATAAGTGACTTTTCATATTATTATGAGCACGGCTAGTTAAAAATACTTATACAGGCATTAGGCATATTTTTCGTCTAAATCTTGTTTAACTGTTTTTCTACATTTGTTCTATGGTCGATAATTTGATAATTAACGGTCACAACAGCAATATCAGTCCTATATGGTGATACGTGCGGCAAGCCAAAATGTTTGGCCAATGTTGGACAATTTCTACCCCGATCGATTTGCTGTATTGGTGTCAGCAGTGGCATAAGAACCTATACGCCGCGACACTGAAGAGGGAGCCGGCAGTCTGGTTTCCTCTATGTGCTCTTTGTCCTTATAGCCGTAGAAAGTCTGACATAAGACCTATGTGACGCAGCAGTGGGCAATGTAGAGGTCCACCATTCTTAAAATGTGCTAATACTTTTCATGCATATCCCACTTCTGCGTCATACTGACCAACGGTACAGTACAGCGATAAGTAATAAGATGCTCAAGGGGAGAGCTCCCTCTGCTGTTACAATCAAGTGTAGCATCCAGGGTGAAATGGCAATTAAGAGCGATTTAGAATTCTGCAATTATTATTACAGGGAGATGGATTGACATTACCCACAGCACAGCCCCCCCACGCCCAGCCCACACATTTACCTGATAATACTAATATGTATTTCTGTGTGTGTATATATAAACATGCACATTATTATTAATATACTCCTCTAAATAGTGCATAGTATTACATTTAGAGATTTATTTCTTATAAAAATAACAATAATTTTAAGTGTGACGTTAGAAAGGGAGAAGCACTGGGACTCGTTTTAAATATGTATATATAGATATACGTAGGAAAAAGAAAACCACTGTTTCATTACAAAAACATCAACAATTAAGAAAGATGTGTTAGTTGTCTGAGAAAAACAGTGTAAATGTAGTTTGGTTATTTTTATCCTGCAAAAATAGTCCATTAAAGTAGTTTAGCATACAGTGCAACAATCTTACCTTATTCTCTCTGGGTCCCAAATTAGCACATCTGCATCTGAACCTCTGTCGATCCTTCCTTTACGGGGGTAAACGTTGAATATTTTTGCTGCATTGCTGCTAGTGACAGCCACAAATCGGTTTTCGTCCATCTTTCCGCTATGCTTAAGGGGAAGTGACATCACAAAACACTGGGTCTCAGCATCCCTCCTAAGCCCCAGTAAATGAAAATCGCTTTTCCGCGTGACATTACAGAGGAAACTGTTAGCGAGAATTCTAACTGTGTCTACAAAACTCAAGGTTTGCTTATGATTCAAGACAAATCACTGAAACTGAATTATTCCACCTGGAGCAGAGACTGAGTGCTGGAAATACGCTCTGTGTTCGCTTATTTCTGCCTGAACTTGTCTCCCTCCAGGGGCATGATATCCTCTGGCCTGCAAACATCCTTCAGCAAAATGCTAGCGGCTCACCTGCAGCCCCTGGACTCAGAGCGGCCTGCTGCAGGCCACTGAACTGGGCCTTCACCTTCCCGCAATACCTGGGGCACTGAAAGGACCACACTTCCATATTAATTACTGCAGACTATCTGCGCTCCTTGTGAAGCCTACACTGACCACTGCTTTGCTACGTCTGGCACGGCTGCCGCTGCATGCCCTTAATTTCATTGTGTATGCCTACATCTATAATTTATGCATTTGCTATCCAATGGATGGCATACCCCTATTTGTCAATGAAGTTGTTTCAGAGTCTTGGTGGCAGTTGACAGATCTCCTGAAAAGTAAAGGAGTTCTACTATTTTACTGATCGGAATGGACTCGTGGTTCATTTCAGCTTCAAGGTAAAGAACAGAATCATCGTGTGACCCACTGACATCACAGCAAAACAATATGTTTCTCAAAACACAGAGAACCCAGAAAGGCTCATGGCTATGAAACTCATTTGAAGGATGCAGTGACTGACCACGCCCTTTTCCCAGATGACCGACATCCGGTCCTCCACACCGTTGACGCCATTGGGAATCTTGGTGAAGTCATCCTTGCCCAGTGCCTTCTGGCAGATGGAGAAGGTGCAGTTATCAGTGCCGGTGACGCTGAGGTCGTCACTGGAGGGGAGGCACCGGTCACACCGTCAGCGTGGGTGAGACGGTGAGCTTGTGCGCTTATTGCTCAACTGCTAAGGGGAAACAAGCAGGAACGGCGAGGGCCGCTGGGCCGAAAACGCTGACTCTGTCAGTGGATGGTGGGATTTTCGGTTGTTGAATGTGGAAACCAGTCTGTCTGCTACAGTAAATGCCACATAAAATGACCTTTCATTGCACCAGAAGAATGAAAGCTTATGAAATGGGAATAAATGTACCTTTAAATGTATGTATATATTGAATTAGTCTTTTGAACTTTTTTAATTGACATTGCACTGTTTCTCCACCAGGGGCACTGTGGAGCTACTGAGGGACATACTTGGCCAGCAGATCCATGAGGTACCCGGGGGTGCTGGGATCCGGTCTCAGGGGCGGGCCCATGACGAAGCCCGCTGCATGGGCCCAATCTTGGTGCCAGTAGTGTGTGCCGTCTGTCCCCAGTCCAGCTGCTATGGGCTCTCCAAACACGACCCAGCCTGGGGGACAGAAAATGGAAGAAGGTTCAGACTGCCTATGGGTAATGGTCATGTCCCCACCCCCCCGCGTGCTCTGTCGTCTGTGTCACCTTGCTGCCGCGCGTGGCGCACCACCTTTGCGGCGGACTTGCTCATGACATGCACCACATACAGTGGGCAGTTGGTGGCGTGCGCGATAGTGGCGGCCCGCTGGGTCGCCTCGGCCTCCACCTCCTCGGGACGACACATTTCATGACCCTCGGGCCCTGTGATTCCTACGGAGAGCATCTTCTTTTCCCCCTGCATCACAAATGGACAGACAGGCTCTTCTGCATGAATAAACAATGATAAAAATGAGGTCATGGCCGAGTGCTTCAGAGCAGAAAGGCTCGGATGAGTGGAGGCCTGCTTGACTTTTAGCACATTTCATTGCAAGAGTGTATTAAACTACAGTCACGGAAAACACACTTCCCATCTGCTCTAGGGCCTCCCCAAACACACAGACCTTTAAACTAAACCCAGCCGACCCCATTCAAAAACAAAAACTGACCAATCACGTTCAGACCAATCCTCATTCACTGGGGGTGGCGAGTACCTCTGTGTCTGTGACTAGAGTCCCGACCAAAGCAGAACAGTCACATGTCTGTGGGCCCTTGAGCAGGGCCCTTAACCCCCAGCTCGAGGGCCACTGAATGCTATCCATCCCTGTGCTGTGTGTTTGCTCTCACCTGTATATATGTCTGTATGTCTCGTGGAGAGCAAGATGGGGTTATCAAAGAGAATCATCGCCATGCACCTGTTCTCTTAACTGTGCAAATGCACAGATCATTTAATTTAATTCCCACACAACTGAAAAGACCACTCATATTCAGGTACATTCCCATTCAATCACAACTGAACAGATCAATCACCTTCAGGCATATCCTCACTCCTACACACACTGAACTGGCCAATAACCTTCAGACATATCCTCACTCTTACACAACTGAACTGGCCAATCACCTTCAGACATATCCTCACTCCTACACAACTGAACTGGCCAATCACGTTCAGACATATCCTCACTCCTACACACGCTGAACTGGCCAATCATGTTCAGACATATCCTTACTGCTACACACGCTGAACTGGCCAATCACGTTCAGACATATCCTCATTCCAACTCACCTAATGATACACAAGACAAGGGAGGTATCGTGTACTGTATGAACAATACCTCACAGTTAAGACATATTATCATTTGTACCAAATATTCCATGAATTAAATACCAAATATAATCCACAAGCATAACATTTGTACCTACGTAGACATGCATACTTGCTACACTCTTGTGGTGACCAATGAGACAAATGATTCATACAATCAAGGCAATCGATAGATACTGATCCACCTAAAACATGTTACTAGACACATAAGGTACTAGAAAATCTAGATAAAACCCAAACAAACAGAGGGAAGACATGCAAACTCTGAAACCCACAACCCTGGACATGTGAGGTCACAATGCTACCCACTGCTGGTTCCCAAAGCAAAAATGAGAGACGAGCGATTAATATGGCTTCAGGATTTATGTTGTAGGCAGACTGGTTTAGAAGGGCATGATGAAATAAAGGCCAGACAGAATGCCCCAAGGAACAGCAGATGAAACGTAACTGGATTAATGATGTGTCAATCAAGTGTTGACGTCAGCCAATGAAGTGTAGCCCACCATGGCATGTGACTTCAACACCACTCTTTAGCATCCTCATGGTGATGCTTATGGGGGCAACAGCCAAAGATGGGCAAGTGGCAAGTATGACAGAGAAGTGAAAACCCAAAAGCACCATCTTTCAGTCTTGATCCTTGAGGGCTACCATGTCTTGTAGTCTTTGGTCCAGTGTAGGTCTTATGTAGACATTACAGACATGCTGACTGGGCAAGTCTTGCTCCAGCATCAGATATTCTTGGAAAGATATTCTTTTGTACAATGCATATTCCATGTTCCACCCCCTCCCCCGCCACCCCCCCTGCTCACAAACTTTAATACACTTGTGTTCTTGGTTTCAGTCTAATCTGTTTGTTAAACGATGCCCCTCATTATAACATCAACTGAAAATTTGTATAGATAATGAATAAATGCTCATAAGACATTATACAAAACTCACGGGTCATATGACACACCTGAAGAAGGCTGACTGTATTACTTGCAGCCGCAGCTAATGTGGACAACAGAGACTCACCTCTATTATCAAATCTCCGTGCTCTGCGTGAATCTGAGCCACTGCGCCGAGATCTCTGCAAGTGGAGAAGGCAGCATACAACTCGTGGTCCTGGATCATGTAGACGTCTTTGTAAGCCATGAACATCTTGAAGGAATTTATGCCTTTTTCTCGAACCAGAGACTCCATTTCTCTTTTCACCTAGATCCAGTTAAAAAAACAGCCTTGTAAATTTAGAGTGCTATATTAATTTGTGATTATATACAGACACGCACACACACACACACACACACACACACACACACACACACACACACA
>JAODUD010000134.1:11283437-11299663 GCA_026784285.1 Stomatorhinus walkeri
TACTACATGGGAGTCCACCAGAATCTCCAGGATAGTCCATAATAGTCACTGTACTACATGGGAGTCCACCAGAATCTTCTCTCCAGGATAGTCCATAATATTCACTGTCCTTCATGGGAGTCCACCAGAATCTCCAGGATAGTCCATAATAGTCACTGTACTACATGGGAGTCCACCAGAATCTCCAGGATAATCCATAATAGTCACTGTCCTTCATGCATGTTCATGCATTTTGTTACCACCAAAATCTCCATGAGAGTCCATGGGAGCCACTGTGTGTCCCATGAGTCACTGCTATCCACAAAAGACCACGATAGTCACTGCTGTCCACAGGAGTCCAGCAGAATCTCCATGAGAGTCCATAATAGTCACTGTCCTTCATGGGAGTCCACCAGAATCTCCCGGATAGTTCATAATAGTCACTGTTGTCCACAGGAGTCCAGCAGAATCTTCTGAACAAGTCCATTATATTCAGGCTGTTTATGAGAGTCACTGCTATCCTTGAGACAACCTCCCTGTTAGATTGTTCGACCTTTAGACAATGTGTTTGTTCATTTTAAAAGCAAGCATGCAGATGTCAAAATGACTTTTTTCACAGGAAATCAGCTCCTGCCGGCCCTGGTAGCAAAAATAAACCCAAGATATGACAACTGAATGCAGGACCTTGTGTTTGGGGTGTTGGTTCCTGCACAGATTCAGAGAAGAATGATGAAAGCAGCTGAACAGACTGCTTAGAATTTGCATTAGAAGTTACTCAACTCAAAGCAGGGCAACCAGAGCAGCTGTCGAGATATCAACGTTCGCGACTCACAAGAAACAAAACAGCTTGGTGTGACTGTTTAGTCATCGCTGGCACCCCTTTCTCTTTCAAACGTGTCCTTTTCTGTGCGGTTTTTGCAGAAACACTTTTCAGAGGATGCGTAAGAACACATTCAGAAAAAGTGAATGCTAACAAAAATGTTGTATTAGAGGAAAGTCTCCCACAGCTTACCCTAAATGCCAAAATAATCACACAGTCACGCTGGTGGTTTTGGCAAGAATTTCATTTAAGGTAGAAGAACTGGGGGAACATTGATGAGATGTCAGTTATTAAATATCACGTCCACATGCTAAAAGACAAAGGTGTACATTTGGTAATGGACGGTAGGGACCCGTCTACCAATATTGTGGGAGTACTGTATCTGTTTAGGAGGATGGATGGGGAGTTGGGGCTAATTTTGTCCCTACCAATGTTGAAATCAAACCTAACCTCATTATTGAAGGTCTTTTTTTGTGTTTTCATACATTCACAAAAGGAGCAGAAGTGAAACCTTATGGACACTTCCGCAGGAACCCACGTCTTTTCTGGAGTATTTTCTAGAGTATAACACCTAGAAAAAATTAATGCTGGAAACACTTTGCTTCCTTAATTGTTCCTATGAAATCGCTACAAACTTTCCAGCTTCTTTTATGTTTGTTTGCTTTAGATAATCCATCAAGACGTGCGCAGCATTTATTGTGTCTATAAGACAGCGGTTTGATGTTATTTTCTCCTTTCCCATAATTTCTCTTCACTTTCTTTCTTAATCCTCTTGATCCTCGCTCCATTCTAGATACTTTGTACTTAAAAAAAAACACAGCACCCCTGCTTCGCCCTGATACGGCAATATCTATAGGTACAATACAGGTGAACGTAAACAGGGACTGCCAGCTCTCAAAGAGGGTATATAAAAGGCAAACACTGAATTAATCATGAAAAGGGGTTTATAATGTGCTGCGCTGAATGCCTTTGCAGAATTCGTGCACTTTGTACGAGGTGCATTGCCCATTGGGGGATATAATTATACTCCCAAGACTCAGAGGAACCATTTTGTGTAAGCCCCAAAACATCGGCCATGTATACAAAATATCCAACCATCTCACCAGAGTAGAAAACAACTTCGTTTTTGGAAAACAACTATAATCATTTTGGTAAAGAAAAAATGCTCGCAGTTGGCAGCGAGCAATTAACCTATCGATTCATTCAATATTTTTGCTTATTCACTGTATATTTTGAAGAGCAGTCACTTATATGTTTCTAATTTATATTCTCAGGCTAAAATATCTGTACTTTTATTTAGGCATATGTATGTGCGTGAATAAATCTAACAAGTTAAAGAGATTAATTGAAAGGTCACAAAAATCGTTCAGTAGTATAGTACGACGACACGCCAAATTATTATAAGTATCGGTTTACATTTTGTCTTCCATTACCAGTAGTTCTGCATGGAATTAAGGATTAAAACAACCCCGCTGCACTTAAAAAATAGAAATATGTATTTTTAAAAGCAGCCGGTTGTATTAAGTTGCAGAATCCTTGGTTTTACAGCTATAGTTAATGACGCTGACATTTTTAGATAAGATTCAGGGTTGCCAGTCCCGGCTTTTTAACTGTTGCCCTTAGGGAGCGCAGTAAACTAATTGCGCGTTTGAATCCGCCCCGTGGCCTCGGTTAACTCCCGAAATTTGCATGTTATTCCCACAAACGGGAAAAAAACTTACAAATATTTTCGAGACACCGTATTTGGGAAGCGAAATAATTAAAAATAGGTTACTGTAAACATGAAAAAGTTCAGAATAGCCCTCCGAAAAAATACATTTATTCATGTCACGGTGCGTTTATGTCAAGTTGCATTTACTCATTCGTTTTAACTGTCGACACTTTCAAGTCTGTATTTTCTATTTAACCCTTGATATAAAACATCTCAGTACACCGTTACAGTTACAGCATTAGATGCCACTAACTCAGAGCTCATCTTAACCTCACTCAGAAGATGCGTGTTTTCTGTGCAGATAATGATTGCAGCAGTTGCTCAGTCCTCCTGTAATATAGCAGTTCTCCTATAAGTAAATGACAGCTTGATGGAAGTAATTGGGGCGCCAAGAAGGGAAAAACAACAACTTGCACCCCTCCGTCTCCGGAGAAGATCGTCGTCCAACAGGTCAGTCATGGTGGGAGAGAAAAGTGAGTCTTGCGCTACTACAGAACATTTGTCTGACACATTGTCGCAAGTGGAGCGTCGCGCTGGGGCTGTTAAGCAGTCTCTGAAAAATGTTAAGCTCCCAACAATGAGAAGCGGAGAATGTGAGGAAAACAATTAAATTACGCCTTGCATGAAGTTTGCTTTTCATTTTGTGAGGCAAATTTAGTGCCACGGTTAATCATTATGCTGTCGAACACGATTTGCAAAAATATTCAAGGGCTTTGTGTGCCTCACTGCCCATTCTGTATTGAAAAATAATGGGCCTCTATCCAATTAAAAACTGCATTAAATCTCAGAAGTATTACATACACTTTACTGGTATCTTTCTGATTAGCTTTTCTGCATGTGCACATGCTGACGGCCCCCTTAGAAAAAAAGCCCTTTGACTGACTGCATCCCTGCTAATCTATTTTTTCGGAGTTGGTATTTCTGGCTTTGCACTTCGCACTCCGTTGAGTCCCTGTGGCGGAACAAAGAAGTTAGTTTACTTTATGCTGCTACGGCGCAGCGCAGCCCCGTTACGCATAGCGTCACGTCTAATAACAGTGTAGCGCAGATTAAATCACGCTCTGTGACATTTCTACTGTACTGAAAAAAGATGAAAAAAATCTGGTAAATTCAGCAAAACGCCACTTGACACAGGGAGGTGGGAACTCGACTGTTCCCATGCTTGATTTTATACTTATGAAATCTTTATATGCACATATTCCGATTTTACGTTTGGACTTAAATCATAATTATGCACTATCTAAATCTAAATTGCACGTGCAGCGGCAGAATATGCAGTAGGGAAATACTTGAGAACGACAGCTTGTGTTTTTCTTCAGCGATGGCCATTCTGCGAAGCCAGAGGGCACCCCAAGACTGTTTAATGGTTAAACGTATACGGAGCCCAGGCGTCGACTGCGGATAAAGAACTCGGGAAGTCGATTTGAATCGGCGAATCAACTAATTCACTAGGACATTAACGGCTTTCATGAAAAATAAATAAAATAAACATACCGTAAGAGGTTTCATGTCTTTTCATTTAGTTCCGTCTTTTAATATTTGATATTGAAATCTATGCAACGTGTCTTAGAAGTATGAGTGTACAAAACCAGCTGCATGGAGACGGGGCTATGCTGGGTCATAATCCCTTTATCGAAATGTCAAACATTCAAGTTTGGAGCGCGAGACGCGCCAAATGTTTTAATGGTTCTTATTAAAGAGACAGAACAGCGTGGAAAGAAGCTGTTAACTACTGTAGCTTTTCTATGTAACGTATATAAATAATTTCTGTGCTAAAACAATGGAATGTGTAACCCTCTTTAGAAACCTGACATCCCCAGAGAATGCATCTTTATCTTTTATCTCTTAAATGGCTGCAGGAAGGACACGCTCTTCATTTAACCTGTATTGGGGGGTCGGAGTTAGTGCACGAGGACGAGGCTGTCGGTGAATGGCATTTTCACACCGTCAAGCTGTGTTTCTGGTTTCTGCACAAAAAAAACGACTCGGTAAACCCAGCACAACATTCAGCCTTAACTTTGATAAATAAATGGAATTTTGCCTCATTCATGAAATGTTATACCAAGCAGCTGAAATGTATGCCATCCTTAGTAGTGCATAGCCAGTATTCATTAAAATGTTATTGTTTTCATCGCAGCCATTTTAACAGGGAAGCACAGTTTTGGCTTAGTGAACAAACTAAGGAATATTTTTGGATGTAGGGATTAGAATGCTATTAAAGACCATTTATGCACAGTTGTATGACTGGTATTAATTAAAGTTTCAATAGTATGAATGTGGCACGGTGTAATTTTAGGGTTTGTTTTAGACACACTAGAGCAAATATATATATACTGACCACAGCAGAATTCAGCTTTATATCTCCCTGTGAATTAAATACTTTCATGTCATTTCTTTAGTTGATCGTGCTGTTCTGTGATAGACAGTAAAAGGATCATTAGTCTAACCATAAAGTACAACAATACAATGTTTAAGGATTAAAAAATAAAGGCAGTATTAGGCTAACATTTTGAGATTATATGTTTAGTATGGATCTGTTATACTAAATGCACTCCAGAATAAATGAAAGAAAAAAAAAGTTTAATTTGGTCTACTGAGGTATTTTTATATCTTTCATATTGTAACAAAGTAATATGGACTGCATATGATAATATATATAATTTCATGGAGTTTAGTAAAAAATAAAAAACCCAAGATGAGATTCAGGAACAATAAAACAAAGGAAATTTGACATTTGCATTGGAAGACTCTGGATGAGTGATACGTGGCAACAGCAAAGTAGGAGGAACACGGCAATACTTAGGTCACCCCCCCCCCCCTTCTGGGAAATGGAGCATATACGGCTTATTTATTGTTATTTTCTTTCAAACCTTGACAAATAGTGGATTTTTACAAGCTAATGCTAACAGGCTTGCTTTTGCCGTTCATTAAATTAAAACAGCGAAAACTGCACGTGCCCATGGTTCACCGCGCCACATCTCAAACCACGCTGTTACGTACGTTGTTCGTCATTTAATCTCATCGATCGAAGGTTTCCTTCCATTCATTCAAGAAGTTAGTACGGTGTAAGGCACTGTTGTCTTATTGCAAAGGTTGATAAAGTGTATGATGAAGCAATGCAGACAGAGATCGAATCACAGCTATATACACGTCACCTCCTTTAAAGGGCCACGTTACACTTCTATCCCTCTGACTGCTTCAGTGCCACTAGATGACACCGTTGAGTAACAATTCAGCTACTCTATCCCCCTCCCTCGACTTTACAGATCTCTGAATTTTGTAACCTTCATTGTGCTCGTTTACATATATATTACACAATACAAGGCGTTTGTACTGACTTTCCAACAGTCCTGACTTACGATTGCCTTTCGACGGTACTATTTAATAGACCACACGAACAGAGCAGAGAAAAAGAATGAGATGTTTGTGACGAAATATTTCATGAGTAATATTCTTTAAGAAATACAGAATGATATGATGATGTGACGTTTAAAAAATATTTGTGTTTTCAATATGCTATTATTGTGCAAAATTGTACATTCCATTTTAACTGCACGTACTTTCTTGCTTATGGATTGAAATATAGATTTTTCTGAAAGAAAAAATAGACCACTGTATTTCTTAAGGTAAATATTACAAACCTCAAGTTGTGCGAAGGATCTGTGCTTTGCTTAATTATACTATAGATAGAAAAGAAAATAATACCATTAGCTAATATTTTTTAACAGGTATCCCAGATATGATTTTAAAATAGTATCTGAAATCATTCCGCAGTGAATAAGTTATTTTCCAAATACATTATTTATTTGATGTGAGATTTGTATACTATGGAGGTTGATACCATGTTTACAGAATAAGTTTAAAATATTCTTCCACAGCTGGGAAAGGCATATTAAATATAAATGTTGTTTCTCCGCTCATTAAATGGTGGATACAGCACAGCTAAAAATACAAAGAAATTATTCGTATAGCAGAACTGAAAAAATGCTAATTTACAACATTCACTCGATTCCTTATTATTCGAAGTTTTGTTAATTTCTTTAAATATGATATCCACATGTTATGAGCATAAACATTTGTTTATGACTTTTTGAAATGTTGGGGATTCACACAAGCGATTACTGAAACCACACCTTTTAGGCTGTTTTTCTTCCTAATTGTTATTAGTTCCAGAAAGAAAACGTTAAATTTCACGCCCTTTATCTGAAATCCTTGTCATCTTCTACTGTAAGGCGATCAGCTCCGACTGTCTTCTCAGATAAATATTACGACGGAAGGAACGTAAAGCCAACAGAAAAGTAGCCCGTAGAGATTATTCACCTAAGATTTAAGGTTTGATGCACAGTATATTAAAAGAGGAACATAATCTTTTGTGACACACCTTTATGACATCCATCTGAATGCCTCTATCTTTTCTATCAACTAGATGTCAAAAATCTTAAATTTTTGTGTTTAAGAGTTATTTATAACACATTCAAAACATCATCGAAGCACAGTCAGTCGTTTATTGTGCTGGCTGTAACAGTTCAGCGTATCCTGTTTATTTTATTCCATAATTGTTAATACCGATCCTGTTCAACTCTACACCGCCTGCATGGGGATTAGGAATGTAACCTCATTTACTCAGCCAACTTCAACACTTCGAGGAAGCGAAAGATCTTCGCAAAATGCTGAACATGCTGCAGTCAGGAGACTCCAGAGACTGAACTCAGTTTTCTGACCCTGTTTGACACAGACAATTCATAAAAAGGAGCCTTTTTCCGATGGATGGTGTGATTTATGTTACTAAGTTACTAAAGGAGGTGATACACAGTCAGTGCAGCAGGTAGTCTAAATCCTGCTCTTCTAATGCAGTTGATTCTCAAACAATTTTAATCACCGTAACTGTACGGTTAAGCTAACCGGTATCAGTATGCCGGGAAGCACTCCAGAATGATCTTGAAGAAATCGGGAAATAATTTAAGCACCAATCGTCCCCAGTCCATCAAAGTTCTGGTGCATTCTTTTGAAGCTGAAACGACGATCCATGTAAATCAAAGTGCAGCAATGTACACTTAGTAATTTACAGTAGTAGGCCATATCCTCCTGTGACCCAAGGAAGAAAGTGTCCATCAATTTTAGGTTTTTTGTCTTTGGAGGAAACGACATCTTACAGTTTAGATTTTTTTTAAAAATTATTTTTATTTTTAATTTCACTGCATGTTCTCTTTAGTGTACAACAGGAATAAGTATGTTTCCTTACATCAGTGAAAAGATAGATGCAAAAATAAAATGTCAACTACAATGAACATCAATGAATGGGTGGGTCTCAGGAGGATATACACAGCATTTGTCTAAACAGTCACAACTTAGCACCAAGTTGGTGCAGTATATGACTTTATATCGTTTTAAAGCCGTTCGAAGATCTTCCATAGGTGTATGCAATAGCTAGGCCACTATTTCATTCTCAAAAAACAAGCTCTAAACAATTTTCTCTGACCATCCCACATATTTCTTCGAAATTGTCTCACGAAATTCTTTAAATGCTATTATATCATTCTCCGTAACTTTCCGCCGGTCTATTTACCAGTGAAGTTTAACGCATGCAGCCCTCTGCTAAGACCGTCTACACTTTAATACTCTGGGCTGTCGCCTGGCCCCCAATTCCCACCATGCTTTGAAACATGTAAGTCGCTTTTCAATCAGTTTTTGAGCACAGCATCGATACTGGCTGCGTCTGTGGCAGAACCCCGGCTTTGGCTGCTTATACGAGGGGGGGCGCCATGGGAGAGTTCCGTCTGACCCAGCTTTTGCCCAGAAATGAAAGGAGATGAAACAAAAAACTACTATATTTAACCAAATCTGCGGCTTACTCAACAAACACATGATAATGATATCCTCTTAACACGCCATGCTTCAGAATTACTGCTCCCACGGCACCGAGGGCCAATATTCAAGATGGCAGGAGATGACAACGGCAACAACAAAAATCCTCCAGCGCGGATGTGGATTTCCACCATTATGAATTGTCGCACTTTTTTAAAACCTACCCAAAGCATCTTCCTCCTAACAAAAAGACGGCGAAAATAAAACAATCACAGATTAAAAGTGTGTTCATGGTGCTGAAAAAGGACGCATGAATGCCTTTTCAATACATTGATTCATATTTTGTTTGGCAGTACCATTGTCATTTTAAAATGTAAATTCCATTGTTAATTTGCCATCGTTTTGAGTGTTTCACCATTAGCCCACCAGTACTCCGTCTTGGATGTCTTTATTTGAATAATTACAGCT
This sequence comes from Stomatorhinus walkeri, assembly GCA_026784285.1. Taxonomy (NCBI): domain Eukaryota; kingdom Metazoa; phylum Chordata; class Actinopteri; order Osteoglossiformes; family Mormyridae; genus Stomatorhinus; species Stomatorhinus walkeri. The sequence goes on from JAODUD010000134.1 coordinate 11,292,221, forward strand.
TCCTAGTGCGGCTACTGTAAGAATAAACAATGATGTATTAAAAGTGCATTTTCACGTAAAAGGGGAGCTATTCGGAAGAGTTTGCAAAGCACCTATTCATATTTTGTTAGGCAACATGGCTAATATTTTTAAATGTCATAGCATCGTGACCTTATCGCCACTTACGTGTCCTGCCTTTAGTTTATCAAACAATTTCTTCTGCATTTGCCCTCACAGGATAAGACAGAGCATCTGTCCATATTGATCTAAGAGACTCCTCACCTAATATGCTCTCAGTCGTTCATTTACATCCCATCAAATGTAATTGCTGTATATTTGCTGTTTCTTAGCACAGCTAAATATAGATATTTTGTGTGTTCTCCGTTACTCTCTGGCATCTTTATGACCTATTATTTGAAATAATTCTCAAACTGGCTCTTTTTAGTCACTGGAAGATAGTGTACTGCTTTAATTAAGTGGGGGTCACGTTTATTAACTCAGCGGGGGCGCAGTGCATCAGAGGCCGGCGTTGTGCGACACCACGCTGCCTTCCCAGAGAACAATCCCTCTCCGCCCACTGGCAGCCCCGCAGTAATGGGTTTGGGTGCAGATCCCATCTGGGAAGCGTCGCTTTCAGTGGCCGCGCTGAGCGCTCCAGTGTAATTAGCCATCCAGATCTTTGCTCTCCAGTTTCCCCCCCCAAAGACCAGGAAGGTGACATGGTTCATGCAGAACCCTGGGCCGAGACCAGCCGGAACTCGGTGCTCGGTGTGAGGACTGGAGCTGGCCGCTCACTCTCATTGTTCCGAGTAAATCAAGCTATAAATCAAAACGTCGCCCATCTAGGTTAAGATCTTCTGACAATTTCGGTCCCAGGACCATTTTCTGGTTCACTACAGGGAATTCCAAGTTCGGTTTCACTTAACCCGCTTTAAACAGTTTAGTGCTTAGATAACACAATAAAAACAATGGACACATGAAAATCAAATTCATGCTGAGTTAGGAATCAAAAACAGAACCTTCAGTACATGGTACTAGGACAGAACTCTTCAAATCTGGACCTCGATTTTAAATCTAGGCCTTGTTTTCAATTCTCTCAGGTAGTTAATTCAATAATTACTGATTCTGATTGGCCACAGAGGCTCAGGGGTAAAGAGAATCAGCAGAGCTCGGACCCTAAGGTCCGTGATTTGAATAGCCCTGCACTAGGAGCACCGACATGCACCTGAGCCCCTCTCAATGCTGATTGGATTGCTGCTGTTTGACGCTCCATCCACTCAGGGTATCGCTTAGTCCACTCCCGCTGCTGGAGCATTCAATGCAAACAAATTCAAATTATTCATTCTGTTTGGACGTCTCCTTGGCTCTCTCTTTGTACACATTTACATAAACACTGCGACTTTTAGAGCCATCTCATTATTTGTCGAAACATATGATACTGACCGAAAACAAAACGTATATCTGATGGTTGCATCTCAGCACCATTTAAATGGAAAACTGGAAAGATTACATAATCTCTAAAACAGTGGAGAATCCAATATTTTCTATTTTACTGTTTACTGTTTTAGCTGGAAGCATTTCAGGATTCTTCTTTGGCATCTAGATTGACTGACAGGCCTGCATGACAATGTGAATGTTTTTTCTTTGAGATGTAATGGAAAAGTAGACAACTATAAGCTTTTTTTTAGGAATTATCCTAATCTCACTGTAAATGGACTGATCATACAGAGCTGAGATTATGATATAGCAAATCAATGTTTTATGACTTTAGCAAATGTTATTTAAATCCACCCACCCATCCATCCATCCATCCATCCATCCATCTGCTAACTGCTGATACTGGTCATAGTCGCAGGAGCCCTGTTCCAGACAGCCTTGTGCCCAAGGTTAGAGAACATGATTGGCAGGATGGTTTTAATTAATGTCAAATTCAAATTCTGAAAGCAATGATTTCAACTACAGAAATTGATGGTGTCAGTTAATAAATGATGTTAGTTGAATGTACTAACATCAGACGTCGACCAGACGTTTTGAAAAATCCATGTACAATAACTCCTTCAAATTTGCGAGATTTATGGGTGGAAGTGAAAGTCCGACTGAAAATTTGTGAATAATATTTGAGCATCTATGACCTCAACCTACAGCAGCCTGCTAGCTGAACGACAACATAAAAAGTCTATTTATTACCAATTTACAAATAAATAGCACTTTGCTTTACACTTTGCATGTCAAATTGCTTTGTCATTTCCTACACAGATCTTTTTATATACAGTAATATACAGACTATCTAAATTATGCCCCTGTATATACTAAGTTACTACTGTATGTACTGGGAGCACTACATTTCAGACTCATTACTAAAAATGCAAAATTAACGGCATTGAAAAGTTAAAAAGTTAGGGATGTGAGACTCCACATTCACAAGGAAGACTTAATATTATAGATATACTATGCAGTTACAATAATGAATATGATGCATCACTAATATATATATTTTATTGAAATTTATGTGATCCAGATCTTTTTCAGCGTTGTTTTTTGGCTTGTGTGTCACCTGCAAGTTTCTGCAATCATTCAACAAGCTCCAAAGATTTTCCTGTTTAATGGGACTAACTCGCGAACAACCAAAACCGTGAAAGTCAAATTCACAAATGTGAAGGGGTTACTGTATTTTCATGTATTCATGTGATGGGAAGACAGTATGTGTTATGGAATATTGTTGTCTTAAATAATACTTTTTCATAAATTTATTCTCCACTGGGACTACAGGATCATTACCTGTTAATTACACCAACACCTTTCCTCTGGGTCTGGTAAAAATTCAAATTCATTAGTTTCGAGGAATGTATAATTTCTCAGTTGCTTGGGGACTACGAGTCATAATGTCATTTGAAGGTCGTACATTTCACAAACAGCTGCGAGCACCTCACCAGTTCTGAAAAACAGTGACCCAAGACAGCCAGCTGATTAAAATAATGAGAAGAAATGTGTACGTGATAATACAAGCCAATGACTACTCTCTACAAGGGAGCTCAGGTGTTAGCGGATAAAGCTAATATTTACATTAGCATACCGCAATATGTCAGCCGTCGCCAACCAAGACGCCGTTGAATGGTTGACCTGAATCTACAGCCTTCACCGTGTTTAAATGTCATAAAAATCCAACTAGCCATCCCTAACATGAGAGCACTTGTAACCTGGTGTACCCCATGGATTTTATCTTATCCATTTCTCTCAAAGAAAGAAAAGAAAATATGCACCTCTGCTCTGACATTAGAATTGCGAGGAAGAAGATTTTTACATCCTGGCAGGACCTCAATGCTGACTGACAAACTCTGTACGATAGTGAAATCTAGTAGGTGCATTTACTTACGTCCCTCTGATCCATACACCCTCACGCTTGTCTCCTTAGCGGGCTTGGTAATAAGCTGCTTCAAAGATCAGTACGGAGGCTCCCTTGATAAGATCTGGAGTATGTAGTGCTCTTTCAGAATGCTTCCCTCCTACTCTTGGTTTTCTTAAGAAAATGTCACTTTAATCATATCGTAATGCTTTGATAATGGGTTCTTTTACATGGGAGAAGAACAGTCACTTCAGTGTTTTAACAGCCCAGGAAGTGAAGGTAATGAGAACAGTGGCTTAAATGAAATTTGCTCCTGCCCACACGGTAAGAATGGGAATCAAGGGCTTTCTTTGCTCCCCAACACAGCAGCCGCCTGCTGGGGTGGAAGGAGCCCCTTTAATTGTCTTACCACATGCTTTAGGAATATTCCTATAGCGAATTTATATAGACACAGTACTGTCTATTAACGGAGCACCCAGACATTTAAATTTTCCATTGTTTTTTCATAACCAATACAAGCAAATTAGGTAAATGCTGCAAAGGGACAGTGATGAGACTGACTGTACTATGGCAAAGTATCAATACTATGTGGAGAGTGAATTTGAGAATAATATTGGAGAAATATGTAAGTATATAATGCCTGAGAAACGCAGTGTAATATGTAGCGTGACAAGCAGGTGGCTAAGAACATGGACATGCAATCATAAGTGAAGACACAATTTGAATATAATAACTAGTAAATAGGTAAAGTTATTACGGTAAGTGCTAGGAGCATTTAACTTGATGAATGTAAAGATTGAATTGTATATAAGCAAATGAATGGCAGGCTTGTTTAAAGGTCTTCCTGTGAAGCTACGATGGAGAAGTGGAACTGCAACAGGCAGCGTCATTCCATGGCCTTTGGCTGAACTCCGCCGCCATGGTCGCCTGCATGTTCTCCACCCTTCTCCTCAGAAAACAGGCAGGTGTAGCTTCAGGCCGACCGAGCTCTCAGGCGACCTGCACCACGCTTCCGTCAGCGGAGGTATGGAATTCTTTGTGAAATAAATGCAACCATTTCCCCCCCTCAGAGAATAACAAACCAAGCATTGGGAGCCATCTCAATACAGCCCCAACCCCATGAGGAATTTGAGATACAAGCTTCTCCAGATACAGGTGTTTTCTAAAAATGTACCTCAAACAAAAAATTATCAGAGGAGGGTTTTTTTTTCTTCATCCTTTCTTGCAAGGGTCAAGATCACCATTACGCCGAACAGCATTAGAAACATTCTGAGGGAGCAAAGTCTTGATAGTGCACTCAAACATCTCTTTATTGTTAGTAGAAGCTCAGTGAATCCAACAGCATGAAGGGAGTCTTTGTCCTGACCTAGTTGCTGAAATAATTTTCAAAAAGGCACATACACACTAATGGGTATTGCTCCTAAATATGCCGTAAGAGGTCCCTTTTTCTCCCCCAGCGCAAGGCGGGGAGCAGACGCATGAGGCATTATCGCTCAGTGAAAGCACACAAGCCGCAGTCCGCTGAGGGCGGAGTGACGGGGCCGGGTGGAGAACATTATCTGCGCCTCAAGATGGATCCTTGACTAATCCTACCACTCAGTCGGTCAGACACGTCTGCGTTGCCTACTCCGAGGATGCTCCCAGAGGAGGGAGAGAGAGAGAGAGAGCGAGAGAGAGAGAGAGAGAGAGAGACACACACACACAGAGACAATAAAACTCTGCTGGTTAGGGGAGGGGCCCCCCGACCTGATTTGCTGTTTTGGAGATGACTAGTTGGTTCGTCCTCCCCCGGCTTATTAGAGCTAAACACCACTCCATGATGGGGGAGTTTATGGATCTGCCCTTCCAGTCAAGAGGTCTCTGTGACAGGTAGCAAGTTTATCCCACAGATCTTTACAATGTCACTCCTAATTAACTGTAGAATAACATCTTCTATAACAACTTGCATAATAGTAGTCTGAGTAGATATCGATACATTTCAGTATCATGACATTATGCTGTAATGATTTTTAATTAATAATTTGCATGCAATGATTTTTTATGCATATGGTGGTGTCTTCATTATACTATGAGTTTTCCTAAAATAAGTAAAAAAAAATCACAATATACCACGTCTTCACAGTATCACAATTATATTTTGAATCATAACCCCATATCATGATACATATCGTATCGTCACCGTCACTGTCACTGCCATTATACAGCCCAATTGAATACCATCCTAATGTATTATAGGTTTATGAATTAAAATGATAATAAAAACTTATTCAGCAGATCTAATATATATGATACATAATAAATAACAAGAAAAACACCAAAATACGGACATAGGTCTTTGATTTAACACAGATTCAATTGGAATTTTCAATGGCCAATTGACTTAAGAATGGTTTTGGTTCATTTAGAACAATTTGATTCATGTAAATATACTGGAAAGAAATTCATTTAGCCAAGAAAGTGAGTTTTTCTCAATAATACTGTAATCTGGAATAGCAAAGGATTAAACAGAGGCCTGTCACATTTTTCAGAAAATGGCATCTATTCAAATGCTATGGTTTATTCTAACTATGTGTTACATACTGTATGATAATGCAGGACTGCAAAAGCACGGCTGTCTTTAAATGAATGGGATATTATAGAATTTACATTATATAGGAGGCTCACTGTCAGTATTCCAAAACTGTGTTGCTCTACATGCATTACTCATTTCTGGAATATTCAAAAAGGGTAAAAGATCAAAATGTTCTGGAATATGTGCTGCACAAAATATGGTTTGAATGGTCAATTAATCAATTAGCAGACTTGCCAAAGTCTGATTTGAGGAAACCTTGCAAAATCTCCACTCCAGCTCCTGGCAAAGAATATAGCCTATAACAGGATTGTGACAATGGTGAAATATTTATGAGTCAGGGTTTCTGTCTATTTGACGCATGGTTATTTTTACAGTTGGCTAGAGGAGGGAGACATAAGATAAGCAAGTGGGTCAGATTGAGGACTCTGCCTCATACGACTGCTTCCAAAGTAGGCCGTCCCAGAATCACACCTTTAATCTGGTATTAACCGGACTGATTTCCAGACCTTTCATCAGCCATTGTGCCAGCTGTTAGTTAAATACAACAGTTTTTTTTCCTCAACCCAAAGTCATACCTTAAATCCATTAGTGTCAAGAAGGGGGCGGATCCAGCAATTTCACTGACTAGGCTCTCTTGTAATTCACCTTCTGCAAAACTCCATCATTAGCCACAGCTACAAGCACATCTATGATATGTGTATTAAATCCAGTGAGATTGTACGCTTTCATCAGGAAACGCTTTATGTATCTCAAGATATCCAGTTTATCCAGTTGCAGAATGACTACACGCAGCATTACTGTACTTGAGTCCATGCTAAATATTTTTTCAGTCGCATACCGTTAACCCTTTTGCAAGTAAATAACAACAAATTATAACAACAATCATGTACACTCTTACTACATTATTACAAGTAAAAACTAGAGCACGTCATTAAAAAAAAAACATTAAATTACAGTATATACACATCCCATTACTATTGTATTTGAAAAAAATATGTTTTTGCCATCAATGTAGAAAGAAATAGAGAAATTTATCTGCATACCTCATGCAGCCTGTTATATATTGGAAGGTAAAACTGAGCATCATGACGCAGAGCTTGCCAACGCTCCGATCACCGGCCAAACCTTTTGTTCCAATAGTCCTTGTTCTGGTGAGTTGGCATATCGATCTCCACACCATCTTCTTTCACCAGGGTTAAGAGCCGGACCGTGCTCCCTTTATCAATCTCCTCTGCAACCAAAGACCCCAAAGTGACAAAACGTAACATTGAGAAATACATTTGCATTACGTTTATTTATTTAGCTCATGCTTTTGTCCAAAGGTACAACAAACTGCACGTTACAAGCATACAGCCATCCAGGAGTCACCTAGGTGTAAGTGCAGCTAGGCTGAGATTCCAGTGAATGCGCAGTTACAAGTGTAAGTAATCTCAGAGGAATAATGACAGCCCTTTATTCCCTGTGGAGGGCACACAACCTGGTGATTATAATACCTACTTGCATAATAACAATCACTACTTACATACTGTTACATTAATTGGTTTTCTGA
>JAODUD010000134.1:11327430-11340368 GCA_026784285.1 Stomatorhinus walkeri
CCCCCCCCCCCCCCCCCCCCCCCCCCCCCCCCCCGGGTGGTTGGGAGGTGACCACTCGCCCATTGTCGCCTTGCCGCGGTTTCACTTCCACGCTGGTATTTCTGGAGTCCGGCTCTGAATTTCAGAAATCATGCAGACGGGAAATGAGACTTTGTGCTGGAGATTTCACTCACAGCCACCTTTCTGCCTTTGAGACCTGGTCCTTGAGCTTTCATCAGCTGCCGTTTTCGACGGCATGCAGTAATTTCATGGCTCATTGCAGGAGCTGAAAACCTTTGAAACTGCAAATGTTAACTTTCCCTGGCCTGCAGCCATTTAGGAAGCGATTAATTTAGCAAACAGAAGCGAGGCACTTTCTCCTCCTAGTTTGTGCATAATTTTGGGGGTTTCTATCTGTATTTGTGTTCAAGTGAACAATGTAATGGCGATTTCTGTAATTGTGGCTTTTGTGGGGAAAAAGAGGCTGCCCCGCGCGGATGTATCTGGTCATCATTTCCAGGCTGTGCCAGGATGCTTGGTAGCACAGGGTAAGGAGGAAACATTCTCCTTACAGACAAACACAAACAGCCTCATTTTCACTGTTTATTCGTGTTCATTTAGGAACAGTCCCTCTCAGTACTGTATTATTTTGTGCCTTGAAGTGAGTTCTCTGTGAGTATTAAATCATGAATGCATGAATAAAACAATGACAGCTCATCTGATGTTAGCTTCTAAATTCATTTTTTGTCTGTTTGTAAAATGGTTTCATGAGGTCGAATACTGTCTAAAACTATGTCTTGTTTTCCCAAGAATATAACAATAATAATAATAATAATAATAATAATAATAATAAGATGTAATTATTACTATTATGATTAATAGTAGTTAAAGTATTAGTGGTAGTCAGATACTTATTCAAAGCAACTTATAATTATATATTAAATTTATCCGAAATTACCTGCCAAATAATTATTATACTAAATGTATAATTTAGCTCGAGCCAAAATTGTCCAAAATTGTTTCAAGACTATAAAAAATTCTAAAACATAAAACAAACAAAAAACAGACACAAACTCAGCTTAACAAATGTGTGCTAGCAGCCTAGAAAATGTTTAATTTTAATGGTCTCCTGCAAAACACCGAAGACCCATTAAAATGGCATGAATGAGGATTTTTTTGTTTTTGTTACATTCTGTGGATTTTTCCTCTGAGGCATCCTGCTTCTTAATTTATTTTGTTTTCATTTTTCTTTTTTTCCCTTATTCTGCCAATACTTTAGCTAAATTCAAAGACACACAATGCACACCTGCATTTATAAAAATGAGTACACAAACATCCACGCTGATAGACATGGCGAGTATTTTTGTAGTTAAATATCAAATATCCAAGTAGTCCTACAAATATCATATAAAAAGCATATTCTAAAGAAATCGGTATAAAATGAATGTTGAAATTGCCCACCCTTCCATTTCGCACCCATCACAGCAGGTACGTGTAGAGTGAGCCTCTTATTGCTTTACAGACGAACACGGTCCAACCAGCAAATGGGACACACCTGTACAAACTCTCTCCTGTCAAACAGGCAACCCGCTCGGCCAGAACACACCACCTGAACGAGGTCTGCGGGAGCAGACCTTCAGGAAGAGCCTCCACATGGACGGCTGTCTAGCAGATAGATGGCGGGAGAGCCTGGATGCCGGAACGGAGGGCCACACGGCGAAAGAAATGTCTCTTCTGAAGGTACGCAAAATATCACAGGACATTCAAAAATGTAGCCCTGCATAAACACCATTGCTATAGTTATCAAGACAACACTCATATGGTTCAGATTAATTATGGAGCATGTTAGTTTATACTGATATCTGCATACTTACTATTGCTTCAATGCATTTGTATTGACCATATAAAATATTGATTAATACACAAATATCCTCCTGAGATCCAAGGAAAAAAGTGTCCTTCAATTGTAGGTCATTTGTCTTTGGAGGAAATATGACATCTTACAATTTAGATTTTTTTTCAAATGTATTTTTATTTTTAATTTCACAGCATGTACTCTTTAGTGCACAACAGGAATAAATATGTTTCCTAACATTAGTGAAAAGATAGATGCAAAAATAAAATATCCACTACAATGGACATAAATAAATGGGTGAGGTCTCAGGAGCTTACACATATATCCCATATGTACATAATACCACTCTAATGTCCACATAGAGTTTTTTTTTCCATTCTGTGTGATAATTGTTTTATATGACAGAACAGAGTGCGCCACTGAATCTTTCATATCTGATGCAGTAGCCACTGTTAAAAGAACTTAATTCAATATATATTTCATGTACAGTATATAAAGTTGACAAATGAAATGAACAAGCATAATGTGATTTAATATTTTTGAAAGATGGTCTGGATTGATTGGCCAATCAAATCAACCAATCAAATGAATAACTCAGCAGTTGTGTGATTCATCCTGTTACGTGGTCCGTGCAACCAGACACGCAAAACGCCACAGGCAGTGGACTCAACGTCCATCCCCGCTGGTGTCCAGCACCAATCTGGCACTCAGTAATAACAAATCCGCATGTCCTTCCTTCCCTTCAGCGTGGTGTTCTGGGTTTGACGGCATAACATGGAATATCACAGGATGTCAGTTAAAAAAAAAAAAGTCCTACTCATTCTCCAATACCTGCCATGTTGGGACTTGTTGTCTTGTGCTCTGCAAATGCATTTGGTGACTGATAAATGTCACAATGATGCACATTTGGGAAAAATCAATGAATGCAATTGGAAAAAAAAGCTGAGTAATCAGTCTGTTGTGAAAAAGAAAATTGCATTCTCATGAGTTTGGAGCAAATAAACACCGGCATTAAAATATGTATAAATGGCAGGTTTACACATGATTAACATGCACTTAAATGTTCAATTGATTCAAACAAGCCATTGCAGGAAACTCCGGGACCTTAAATGAGTCGGAATCGCTGAGGTATCTGTACTTTGCGAGGCTTTTTAGGAGTCTAAATATCTTCAGAGAGTTTATAGTGACGTTTACTGTTATGTGTAAGACAGTGTCAGCCCCTTTTCTGAACGAGATTTGTACGGCACATTACAAAATTCTTTAGCCCCGAGGTAGACTGGCCTCCCATTGAGGGGGTCCCTAGCCTGTGCCCTCTGATTCCCAGTATAGGCTCCAGGCTGACTGTCCTCTTGTACTGGATAAATGGTTATAACTCTGTGTCCTACACAAAGGGTTGTGTTATTTCAAATGTAAAGCGTCCCGCAACAAAAAAAAAAAATGGAAGTGGTTTCAGATGTATGACATGTGCTTTTTTCAGAAGACACCTTTTCAGGGAATTAAATTCACCAGTGGACAGACGCCATGCCATTTATGATGGAAATGCCTCACGTAACATCTCTCTCAGACCCTGACTGTGGATGGTCCATTTCATAAAACCACTTACCCAGGTGAGGGTCGCAAGGCATGATAATTCTGGCGTAGATTTCCGTCACGTTTGCTGTAGACGCACAAAGAGACCCCTCACGGACCATTAGGGTGACAGTGGCGAGGGCTTGTAATGTGATCATTATTTTGGAGATTGGCTATTGTGAGCCTGGATGTTCTGCAGATACATCTGTTTCCGGAGACAAAGTCACCGGCCTGCACTACAATATTAATTACAATGAAACCACAGAAGTAACAATCGCTAATGCTGGCCACTAGCACCGCTGCACCTTCTCCCTTATCGTACAGGTCCCACATGTCCCAGTAATATCCCTAAAATAAAATACGATAATATTGTCTTAATTGCATCCGCTGAACAATGATGTTCAGCAGCCAAACCACATCAAATTAAATTTGGTTTTGGTTCAGCTATATTTTCAGTACAGGTACATTGTCAGATAAATGTAAGGTAGAAAACTGTAATTATGGGGGTGGGGTGGGGGGGGGATTACATCAGAAATTAAGGAACTGTGAAAAGGTTCATCTTGAAATAGGTTTGGCCAGCGTATTAAAAAAGGTCATTAACTGAAAAGAGGCAGGTGTTTCCCGGCTGAATGGAGCAAAACAAACACGAACACATGCTCAAAAAAGGGGCGGGGGGGGGGGGGAAATTACACATTTACGGCAACAAAACAATACGAGGCTTAGAAGCAATTGCCCATTAAAATTATCTTTTTTCCCCGTCACTGTCTTAATTTGCAGACAGACATTGTTTCCCTGATAAACGCTCAGCAAATCAAACTCAGGAAATGAAGGTATCTTGGGAAAGGGGTCACTTACTAACTGCAGTATCAAGCCTGGATAAAACATTCCTCACTTCGCTGGAGCAAATACTTTGTTGTCTTGATGGAAACTTCTCCAGGTTTAATTACATTTCAGTTTATATTTGTAACAAAATGCTTTGCTGATCTTTTATTGCTGGACAGAAAGCCAGGGCAGCACCACTGAGGGTAAAGGGGGGGTGGGGTTCTGTGTTACTCTCATAATTCCATTCTCAGTAGCAATGTAAATTTTGTTACATTTTACACGTTATCAATAAACATCTATTTCAGAAAATCAATGCAACCTACAATGGCGAAATACATTTCTTGCTTGAGGAGGTATTTCTTTGTCAAGCTCAATACTGATCCTGCAAACAAAAGAATAAGCATTTTAACTGGTAATATCAAGGACTTACACTGCCGATAAAATGCTCTGCTGCCTTATTTGTGCTCAGTTGGCTGAATCCTGTAGATGCTGATATCGAGTCTCATTTTCACAAGACGATTTTCGCTCGCAGGATCATTGTTCCCCATATTGGCCTTTCGTAAATCCTGACATCTTTCACAGCATAAAACTATTCTTCATCTAGGTATGTTCCATGCTTCAGTGTGTATTTTTCTGCCCCCGAAAGGTTTCTGATACCCACCCAACAACCATCCATCTCGGGGACATTTTTGATATAAAACCCTAAAATTGTGCCATCAACTCTTGTGCAGAAGCTGAGGAAAAGGCTGAAAATGTGCCCAGTTATCGAGTTTCTACTGTCCTCCTGTCCCTTGGAGATGGCCTTTTTTATTAGATGCGATTCTGCTCCTCTTTAATAGCCCCCCAAAAAATTTACTAGTGATGAGAGAGGTCTCCTGCCTGATAGGAGTGTGGGCCAACATGGTTACTGGAGCAAATTATATGAAGTTTTTTAATCAAAGTTGCTCCTGTCTGATGTCCTGTCTCTGGGCCAGGTGTCAAAGGTTTTCCATTGATGTCAATGTAGCCGTAATCACCAGGGCAATGCAGCATGGAGAAGCGTTTCCTTACAGCGGCGCGAGCTGCCTTTCTGCTCAACACCTTTGAGGCATTTAAGATTATTCCTTAAATTTGAAAATGTGTAATCTTTGGGGGAGGGGGAAATCCCTCAAACACAGCATAAAAGTAATTAAGTAAATTATCAAGGCAAAGGTTAATTAGATGCCTCCAAAGCTGGCAAGACACAGAGCTGAGAATGTTTCTGTGTTTTTTCCCTCTTTTTTTGTTTAAACATGATTACTTTTTGAAATGTAATCCTCAAAAACCTCCTTGCACGCTGTGTCTAACTGTTCAGATTTTTCAAAAAGATAATCAAATTTAATTTAATTCAATTAAGGGGATGTTTGTGGGGGTGAAACCAACGCTTTAACGAAGCGGCATGGCGTTTGTAAACAGACGCTGCTTCAAAACAGCTTGACTGACAGCTTTTCACTATACGCACAACACAGCTAGAAAATAACGGTAGACTTTAAAGTAATCTCTAATTTCCATTTTCGTTTCCTCTTGGAACCCTCTTCCGCTCCTGCTACTACGTACACAGCATATACTGTGCATTGTGGGTCTTATTTCAGTCGGGGGACAGCGAAGCTTTGTTTTTATGAAAAAAATAGACCGAATATTGCATTATTATGTACATTTTGTTTACTTTCACAATATGCATAATTTCTTGTTGCACTTGCAGGATAAGTAGAGTAATATAACCATTCCTCTTGTAAATTACTCAATTCATAATGACTATGAATATGGCTGTGGTCACTGTGTCAGTCTTGGTGACCAAGACCTAGTTTCAGTCAAGCTTTTTGGTTCTTCGCTGTTGCCAGGCTTCTGAGTCTCACAAACTTCAACGCTGTTTCTACTTTGCAGTGCAGCTGCACCACTGCTTTTCCGTTGGTGTCCGGTCCAGATAAAAAGATGCGGGGAATTAGGAATCCGGACTTTGCTATAGGCTCTATATAGGCACAGAGATATATAAATGGACAAAAGGTTGTGTTTAAATGTAGCATTTTTAATGTACGGCTCATTGTTACTTTAATTAAAAGCGACAGACAAGAAACAATTGGAGCAGGGTCCTTCGTGACTAGCGGTGAGCATTAACGATTGTGATCCTAAGAGTGAAAGGCGGTACTACATTAGATCAAACAGGTGCTCTCCCTACACCCTGCTCCCCAGTGCCCCTCCCTACATCCCCCCCCCCCCCCCACACCCCGCCACTTCTCCTTCTCTCTTCCATTTTTTTCTTAAATAGCATGAAGGTTGGGCTGGCTGGGGATTCCAGGATCATCACGCCAGAGACCATACAGATGGGGGAGGAGATAGACGGTCTCTCTTAGCCTTTCACAATGCCTGTCATTTTCCATACAGGCCGGGGGTGGAGGGGCAGTGAAGCCACCTGCGACCGTGACATCAGCCCGGCTGAGACCTGGCCCAAAGGCCCCCCGGCCTGGCGCCTTATCACGTATCGTGTATCACCCGCAGCGCCATGTCAAGGCGAAGGAGACAGATTTCATCTGTCATCTCCGAGAGGATCTCCTTATAATTTACTTGGCCAATCTGATGTGCGGGAGAGCGGGGTAGAGTTGCCAAACTTAATCTCACAGACGAGGGGGTCTCCTTTTCTGCCCAGTCATGACTTCGTGTGCATTTGTGACGGGGGTTGGATGTCAGACTCTGGGGCGTCTAAAACCACAGGAGATCCTGCTATAAAAGTACAGGAAGGTTTAGTGAGTTAAACTGAGTGAATGTGCTGTATAACTGTGCTGGAAGAGCAAGTACATCCACATTTATTTTGCCAGATTTTTTGTGTTACTGCTATCGTTGTATTTTTTTTGTTTTTGAAAAATAACTTGTAGCATCTGATATATTTTGATAGAAATACTCAAAATCAGTACTCAAAGAGAAAAAGTAGTCAGTTACAGCTGGCCCATTCTTTGGATCAGGTGCTGCTCAGGCACAGTCGGGCTGCTTTGTTATCCAAATAAAAAGTTAAAGTACTCATATTTTAATATCATAAAGAGGAGAGTGGGAATGGTAGCAACACTTTTTGCATTTCCTTCTATTTCTCAGACTGATTGGAAAGACAAAATTTTAATACAATAAACCCACATCTGTCAGCTATCCATCCATACTGCTGTAACATGTGTACAGTTGATAGCGTACAATTTATACTTAAATAGACAAAGTCAAATGTTGCAGCTGATCCCATAACATGGGACGGTTCCAACAGTGCTCAGGGGCAGTTGCAATATTCACTAAAATGTAACAATTCTTTAACATAATTTTGCAATTTATTTACTTCATTTGTGTACAGACAAATTCTTCACTAAGTTAAACTGGCCGTATAAAGACAAAGACTAGTAAAAAACACATTTTCAAATAACAAGTAACAATCTTGGTTTTTGAACTATTTGATTTACAAAGTATTTTTAAATCAAAATCAAGACTCTGGAATTTAACAATAATTTTGTGAATTTCTGTGAACGTTTGCTGAACTGTGTGTGTTTCTATAATGTTATGTGATGTCACTTATGTGTATGTGACAGAGAGAGGGTAAGAGACCTCCATTGGGGAGACAGCTTGCTGCATCTCTCCCTACGCTGACAGCCACCATAAAACTTACTAGCAAGACACGACAGCTTTGACACATACTAGCGATGCCTGTTAGAAGCTAAGAAAACACTGATTAAAATAATATGACTTTACAATGCTACCCACAATTTACACTGCATGAGATAATTAAAAAAAATGAAAAAATTGTATTTTTTTGCAGAAGGAATGGTCGTATGTGCAGCCTTCTCCTGGAAAGGAGGAGGAGCTAACTGAGTATGTATATCATCACCGTAGCTCATTCCCGATTTTAGCAATAAGCCATGATAGAACTGCCCCCTGTTGCAACCGTCCCCACTCTACCCTACGTTTGGTACCAGTTTAACATCAAGCGAGAGCGAATTGAATATTTCTCTTGAGTTTCGTCATTTTCCCTCAGGAAAGCTGCACTTATCGCTCTCCCCATGTTACGATATTTCGACTTTACGATGAGTAAATGTTTTTCACTTTCAGCACATCATTCGATAAATTACGAGGTATTCAACACTTTTTTTTATAAATTAGCCTTTGTGTTATGATTTTGCTCAACTGTAGGCTAATGTAAGTGTTCTAAGGTAGGCTAGCTATGCTATTATGTTTGTTAGGTATACTATATTTTGCATTATTATATGTTTGTCAGAATATAATTCTGTTGTAACCTGGGGAGAGGCTGTACCATGACAAAATTTCTGGTTCACATCCTATAAAATCATTTGTCCCTTTTAATGCATAACTTTCCATCCATCCATCCATCCATCCATCCATGGAGAAGCCTGTAGCCTAATCAAGGTAGCACTGGGTACGAGGTGGGAAAGCACCCGGGAAGGGATGCTGATGCACGCAGAGCACATGTACACACATAGGCAATTTCAAAGTGCCAATTCACCAATCTGCTTGACTTCAGTTAGTGGGAGAAAACCTTGACTTTTGTTTAGTAATATTCATTCAAGACATTCAAGATTCGTTTATTGTCAATACAACAATATACACAGTATACATTGTATTGAAATGCCGTTTCACTCAGACCCTTCCATGGTGCATAAGTAAAAGAAGGAAACAAGAAATCAAGAAATTACATATAAATAATATCTAATTAATATTTGACATGGCTGGATATCTTGCTGGAAAAACTCAAGTTGTGCCAAAGAAAGGAGCCTACTTTGGTCCATATACATAATCATGCACTCGCTACTGCATATTTCCTATTGCCAAATATATGAATCCAAGTGTGTATATGAATTCCAGCGTGTGATATGTCAATATTTCATTGGTCACCAGTTGCTTCAGGTCACAGAGGTTTCTGTATTTTTTATTTGGTGTCAAGAACATTAATCCAAATCACATTAAACCAGACACGTTAGCCATGGAACTGCCTTGAGTTTTCAGCTGCGTCAAACCAGGTTGATTAATTTACATTCAACGGTTGCAGCTGCCAGTCTCTATAATGCAAACAAAGCTTATCCTTTGCAGGACCTGCAACACCACAGTGTTGTGTCTTAATCGTCTCAGTCCAGATGTAACGGCAGACTGAGACTGAAGGAAGACATGCATGAAGACGACCCACTAGTTTAAATTGCCAAATTCTTCAGGAGCAACTCAGAACGTAAACAATTCCTCAAATAATTCCTGCTTCTGCAGGCGCATCTAGGAAAAGTAATGCGCAAATACTCAGCGGGGCTACAGGTATCCACTAACAAAGGATGCATCACATTCCTGCATTGTCTACAGGAGTGAAGAAATGCGGAATCATGAAACTACAATCTTTGCCAATAACCAAGTCTCTGGTCAGTGTTAAATTCCCTATGCCAATACCCTGAAGTAGATAATTGATATATTTAGTATATCTTCCAAATACCCCATTAATAGCTTTTAAAAGTATCCATTCTTAAAATTTGACCATTCAGTGTTATCTTGTGTTTTGTACAGTGCTTCACTGGCAGCTTGGAATGCAGCGCTGACCTCGGATATCCTACACCAAATACAACGACTAAAAGGGAAAGTACGAAAAGACAGAGAAACTATCTTCCATGAAATGCCATGAGCAAGAACATTGGCACTATCATATGGAACTACGCTTAATTAGAAAGACTAATCAAATGTAATGATTTCATTTTTGAAGAACAAGCTGGAACCTGGAACCAATACCCCAGACAAGGAGATTGACAGGGTGATGCCATTCAGTCACGCGACTCACCCCAACAAATGCATGGCCTTGGTGCCGATGTCAGTGGGTACCGCACTGCTTAGTGTACGCTCTCCATCTCAACCACTGGCAACAAAAAAGGAGTCTGCTCTACTGAGCATTAAGTAGCACTTTTATTTAACAAACACAAAACTAAAAACAGGTTTTAAAAAAATACTGCAAGTATACTTGCTATACAGACATATTTAAAATAAGTGTGCAGTTGGTCTCTGGTGTGGCACAAGGTCTCATTACATTTCTCGGTGAGGTCTCCTACAGGCCTTTGAAGGTTCTTCCCCACTGAGATACTGACATCTCGGATCATTAATCACCACATGTCTTTCATGTAGTCATATCTACTAAAATATGAGTAGAATGTTAGAGAATTTTGCATAGGCCGCATACCACACCAGATATGACTATGTAAAAGGGAAGAGTATTGATGTACGGTTTATTTGTGGGGTGCAAACTACTCTGCAAAATCTGTCCAAAACAATGCAAATCTGATTGGAGGTTTGACAGATAATGAATATATTCTCTGTTGTTTTCCTCACAAATGGTGCCTCATTTCACAGATGCACCGCATGTATATTTCTGGTCATCCAGTCCCCTGTTTCCAGCGATCAGTTCTGGGTTTTCCATGACCCTGCACTGGATGAGCAGCATGGAAGGATCTTGTGCTGATAGCACCATTGGTGGAACTGTGAGCCACATTTAGAGGTCAGAACAACATAGGAACATACAGGAAGTCTGATTAGCAATAAGGTTGACTGACTGGACAGAAAGCAGAGTGGAAGCAAGTAAATTCTTGGTAGCGCTGGTGGCAAGAGTAGATAAAGCGATGAAGCGATCAAATAAAGGAAGGTCAAGGTCGGGCAGTGAGTCAAAAGGGACTGAGCTAAGTCTTGAACTAAAAGAGGCCAAAGCAAATCGAAGCAAAGTTGAGGTCACAACACATATAAGTAAGAAAAAACAATCTGTAAAGCTTTCTTCTGAAGTGAGCACGAGGACATGCACAAGTAATGACCAAGGTGATTAACTAAGAGCACAGTGCCCTCTAGCGGGAGGGAGGAATCCTGACAATGGATATTTAGTAGAAGTCCTCCAGCAATATATCCGGTAAAAAATACTTACAGATTCTAGGTTAATGAATAAGGGAAATTGTTACGATAAGGTTTTTATGAGCTAAAATCTGTAAGTAGTAAACTTTCAGAACAGTTTTCTCACTTGTTTGTGATGATGGATTGATAGCAATCGGTCATTATTGTGTCTTTCTTGATTCTTCATGACATGAAGATCCACCCATCAATAATCAAGCTTCATGTTGATGTGTCACTGGAGGTGACTGACTTAGAAACATGCCTTATTAGCAATCGGCACTTTAAAAAGCACACATTTTTGTTTGTCCTAACTTTGGCACATGAAAAATGGCTTCACTCTGCATGTTCAGTAGTTTTATTTCAGACACAGAAGAGCCTGTTCTATCTGATTAAAATAAGAATGCTTGGAATTAATTTAAAATAGTTTTTTTGAGGTTTTCTTCTCCTTTTCAGACTATAACAATGTCACATAATTCATTATTTTTTTGTATCTAACATGCAAGTAAGATCGTTGGGTTTTAAAATGGCTTTTGATTGACAAATAGAATGTTCTCAAAAGGCTATAAGCCTTGGATTTCCTCTTGACAGAGGTTATTTCATTCAGAAGACAAAAATAAATGATAGATGTGCAGTTTTGGTTCAATTATTTATATAATTTTTACCACTCACTTTGTCCCTCACTTTTAAACGTATTATGCAATATACCCTAAATTTCTGAACTTGATAAAAGAATTAATTGAAAATGCATATTTAATAATCAAGTATTTGCTTTAGAAAATTCCCAGTCCTTTCCACGCTAGGCCTATGAGTAAGGGAACAGAGGCAAGATATTTTCTACTCAAAAAAATGCAACTACATACTGTATAAAATGTAAAATGATTCTGCCCCTTTTAGAACATATGAACATATGAAATGAACATATTGTCATTTCAAGGCGACGTATACCATCTGTGAAGACATGTCATTTCAAGGCGACGTACAGTATACCATCTGTGAAGACATGTCATTTCAAGGCAATGTATACCTTCTGTGAAGACATGTCATTTCAAGGCGACATATACCATCTTAGTGTTTCTTGTACTTCGTTAGCAAGGCAATGCAATTTTTCTCTTATTATCACAACAAACACTCTCCAAAAATAAAGCACGAATAGTTCAATCATATTTTTCCCTCCTCAGAAACAGAACCATTGCACTGTTTGAGAGTCCCGATCACTGTCTTATGACTTTATCGTTTTTCCTTTTAATCGGTTTTGAAATACTTATGAATCATTAAAGCCAACCAGTTCTGGCATTAAAAATAAAAAAATAATAAATAGATAAATAGGGAAAATCTGCTGAAATACATTCTGAAGCTGCCACCGGTTTGTCGGAGAGATTGTGCGGGCAGGAGATTTGTGACAGAACAGAGCATGAAACCCATCAGCTGATGAGTGAAAATCCCTGGTTTCTAATTAATAGAGGTACACAGGCCAGGGGATGAAGCGGATCAGGGAAATGAAATCAAGAAAAAGATACCATCACTCATTTCTGGGAGCCATTGTCACACTTCAGAATCTGCTGTAATGAATCACTCAAGCATTCTGGCGACACATTTAAATGGTGAAGAAAATTCATTGTCCGGTGGAGAGCACTAGATAAGGATCTATTCCTTCTGCCTCTTCTTCTTCATCTTCTTCTTCTTCTTCAACAAAGGACCTTCTGATCACAAAAAGAAATCAAGGCCCTCCAACAGGTGGGAGCTCTGTAAAGCTCCAAGAATCTTGCAAATGAACTGAAAAGATTTCATCCCCCCCCCCCCACCTGTCCCC
>JAODUD010000134.1:11368236-11386038 GCA_026784285.1 Stomatorhinus walkeri
AGATCTCATTTCATAAGAGAAGAAAGTTTGTCGGTTAATTTTGTTACATCTACCATAAAAAATGCTATGCGAGAGTGGAATTCTGCAGTTTGGCTTTATTGGGCGTTAGGATGAAACTTGTCATCCGGCAGAGACACGGAATAGGTGGTTGAACGCGACAGGATTAGCGAGAAGGCCTTTCATTTCGATTTGTACATCAGCATTTCGGCAGACCGGCAACCGAAAAACACACGGCATGCTGTAAGCGTTCCGTGGAAAATTTTCTGTGACGGACCCAGCCCGAAAATGAGTAAATAAGATGATAATTTATGCAAAACTAGCGGCGGACGTGAACGGCGACCTTGGAGACGCAGTAAGGCTTTGAGGAAGCCGCATTTTGGCGGTCGCATTTCAGAGAGGGAGCCGTGCATGCTGACAGGCCGGCTAATTTCTGAGCATCGCACGGCATGTCTGTACAAAACTGCCCTGCAGTCGACCTCCTCTTTCATATCGACGGGTGTAAATTCGCTTGTGTGCTTCCTGTCTAATCCCGCCCGCTTATTTTGGGCTCCTGTTTGTGGATGTATGCGTCTTCACCCCAGAAATAAGCTGGATATGGTATTTGACATATTGATTTACTGTGAGCTCCGTCCCCATGGTCCAAATAGCATCTCCAGCCATCCATGGTGACTGCCTCCTGCAACCACCTCAAACTTGTTAAAGGGAAGAGCTGAGCCAGTTATATTAATGACGGCACTAATTATAATGAAGGTGTGCTATCTTTGGAGTGTGAACCTGTGTTTCAGATTCTGTCCAGTATATTTGTGATACCTCGGCATGTATCGCCTGTCGTCATACGTCACATTGGATTATACTGTTAGTTAGGAGATCTGAAATGTTGTCGTATCTGCCCTGTTTTTTGAGCTCGGTGATATGATTACCATGTCGGATTGGGTGGATCAGTTCAACGGAATGTGAACCTCAATCGATTCGTTTCCGCGCCGCGGTACTCCCGGTGAAGCGCTGGCGGCTCCCAGCCAGATAATCAGCCATTGTTTCATGCCAGCCGCTCGTCCGCCACGTGCCCCGGCCTCCACGCAGATGCACGTTTGACCGTCGTCGAGTTTCTAAAGCTTCTGAAACAGGATGACAACTGGGTCAGGTGATAAGGGGAGCAAAATGGGAGGGGGGAGGGCAGGAGAGAGACCCTGATAAAAACTGATTGATTGATGTCTGGCTTCGCCGCCATCGCAAGCTGTTGACAGTCAGTTTGGGATCAGATGATTCCCCGTCTTAGATTGAAGTGAGGGGATATAGGCAAATCTGAAGGACAGAGAGGTCACTACCTTCTCCCTTCTCCCTCCAGCTACCGCTGAGGCCTGGCAGTCCCTCCGCACACTCATTTGATTCCTTTTATATTCGGTACATGATTTAGCTTCCTAAAATAGAGTGTGGGTTAATATACGCGCCGTCGTGGTGACTTACATTGTGATGCTCACTTTTCGGTGGAGATCTTCTCGGGGGAGGTCGTTTCCTAAAGATGCTTGATGAAGATGCGCCGCTGCTAAGCTTTTTAAAGTGTGATGTTTTGGGTTTTAGAGAGCTGTGTTTGTGAATTTGAAAAATGATGCAATCAGAATCAGAAATGGTATTTTGGGAAGCTCGACAGCTGTGATTGGTCGGGCATAAGCAGTGAGGAACCAATGACAGACAGAGGGATTTGTACTTCTGAAGGAGACGTACAGCCTTTTGGGTGTTTCTTGTCCTGGCTGGTTGCATCCTAAGACCAGCTGTAGATGTCTGTGTCCTGTTTTCCTCTGGCTTTCCGAGGTTTTTCCACAGCTGACGAGCGTGCTCAGATCTAAGCCTTGAGCTGGCCCGAAAGTGCACAGTGAGCTTATGACACTCGGGCATGTGGCGGAGCAGCCGCAGGGGTCGCCCCCAGAGCCCCAGCTAACGGACTCCGGTTTCAGCTCAGCTGCCGACTCGCTCTCGCTTTGGTGAGATTCGGGTGAATCTGCTCTACAGCCACGTTTCGTGCTTTTTTGGTGTTGTTTACTTTCCAAAGGTCCATAAGCATGAACTAGATGGACCACAAAACCAGAATCCTATTAGAATGTATAGGCCTAGTACCCGTGTCTGAGTTTATCTGATAATCTGTGGATTGCCTTTCATGTTTTGCGTTGGGTTTTTTGCAGACATTAGGCAAGTGTAGCCTCTCGGTGGCTGGGTGGGGGGGGGGGTTGTCTCTCCTGAGAAATTCAAATTTCGGTTTCTCTGTAGCACTGTAGTCCAGACTGCAGCTACCCCTCCCAGACCTGAGAAAAAGCAACGAGGCAGCCTCAGTATGTCAGTACCCACCCCCTGTAAGCTCCCCTCGCTAATTCTCACTGCAGCAGCTTCTCCCCATTGCATAGGTGCTGTTTTCTAAAGCTTCTCCACAGATCTGCTGTCTACTGTAAGGTGTTCATAATCTGTACATTACAATGCGATGCTTACTAAAATAACATGGAGATGATTTAGGAGTGTGTCAAAGGCTGAATTTGTAACCCGAACAAAGTCGGCTGAAATCCTAGGAGGGAAGTGATATTTATCCCCGTACCTCTATCATTAAGTTAGGCCCAATGTCTGAATTACATCAGTAAAAGCATTATATAACTGCCTAAGCAAAGAAAGAAATGCAAATTCCACTATATAAGCACGTCTATCAAAATATGATTAAATAAAAATAGTGGTGATGTCACATAGAGGAAAATAAATCAGAGCTTTTAGTGAGATGCAATTTAGTTCAGAACTTTTATGTTTGCGAATGTCTCCGTGGTCATATTTAGACAAATTGGCCTTTGCACAGGTAGGATCTGCATGTGGAGCGTGGCGTCCGTTTCCCACGGCGCCTTGTCGCCGCGCTCAGTCTCCAGCTGCGCGGCTTCCCCGCATCACACTGTTCTGCTGCCGTCTTGCTCGTCAGCCTTCAAGATCTCTGCAGGTTACTCCGACAAATCTGGAAGCCTTTCACTGCGGCAGGGTGATGCAAACCTGCAACAGGTGTGTGCGAGTGTCCGTATTCCTGCTAGCGTGTGCGTGTGCGTGTGCTCGTGTGGGCTACTGCGATACCCACAGGGTCCTCGGACACCCATTCTTGTTTATGCCCCATTTCTGGTGTTTGGGACGGTAGATGTTATTCACGACTGTAGGATGGCCTCTGGACCGTACCTTCAGCGTTGGAGTGGGAGTTGGGGGGAGATCTGCGTTATCACATCCTAGAGACCCTGTGAAGTCAGGCGGTCTTCACTCCGCCCTCCCAAAACTCACACACCCACGGTTTCAGAGCACGAAGCCTCCCTCGGCCATCTGTGAGATCCGGAAAACCCTTGTGCCCGAGTCAGGGTCCAGATCCCAGTCCGCCTCGGTGGGAAGCGAGACTGCAGGATGGCGGGGATCAGACCCCGTGATGTGGTTCCGTAAGCGGCCTGACCTGCTGGCTCCCCACAGGCGGCGTGGAGGAGATCTCCCGCCTTGGCGTTGGCTCACACGTCTCCCTTTTTCCGCTCCTGGGGCCCAAATCCTCTCCTGCGCCTTGGCTGGGGGGGGGGGTGGAGGGGGCTCGGTGGCACTGTTCCGGCAAGCCCCTGCCCAGCGCTTTGAAGATAAGATTTTGATACACGGTCTTCTAGGTACGTGAGTTCTGGCTTCACTCCAGCGTCTCCACGTGGTGCTGCCGCCATTTTTCAGCCTTTCCGGAGCGCGCCTGTGTAGAGGAACGGGCCCGAGATGTTAACCGCTGATATACAACCCGACGGCGGGAGCCGTAGTGCCGTGTAGCCCGTCAAAACGCACCTGCTGCTGATCGATTCCCTGCCAGCCGCAGCGTCTTTTTTGGAATCGAGGCCTTAAGTTCGGGCTTTAAAGTTGCTCCTGGATGCTTCCCTCAGATCGATTATCTCTGGGACTGATCTCCTCCCGGTTTTCTGTCTTTCCTGACGCTAACGATGTGCTGCTACGCTTCAATGGCCCTGGAAAATGCATCCGTCTTACAGACAGAGAGAAGTCATTACTGTTAGGCGGATGGGGATAGGGGGTGGGGTCGAATTTTTGTTACTTGATTGTTTTGAGCCTTTTTCGGGCAGTCTAATCTCAAGAAACCGGTACAGATTTTTATTTATTTATTTTAGTGCTGACCTTTTTGAGTCCTGCAGCTTTTCATCTCAGTGGGAAAAAATGTCATCGTATTTTGGTTTTGAATCAAGACTTCTCGTTCAGTATCCCCATAATCCTACTTTTTTTGGCCACCGAATTCGAATTTGCGGATAATATCATGTCATTGTGGGTATTATGCCGCTTCAGTCCGGCATGGCATTGTGTTTCCGCACACAGTGTGAGTCACTCTGTCTCAGAGCTCATCAGGAATGGAGTGTTGATTGCTTTTTGATATCCCTCCAACATGGCCGCCGTCCCGTATAGACCAGCCAATTAGAAAGCACTTTGCGGCGCGTATTTGGACGGGCCCAGCGCACAGCAGCGAAACCGCGCGTCCAAGTGTTCCCTCCACACTTGCTAAGTCTGTTCAGAGGCCCCCTCGTGTCCCTCCGCGGAGCCGAGAAATTCGAAATGTGGCAGATTTTAAAAAATCAACACAGAAGCTGCGTTCTTGCTGAACTTTATTTGTCAATGTTTTTTTTTCCTAAATCAAGAAAAAAAAAATACATAGTGCAGGGCTAGCTAAATCACGTGGATTGTCCACTTTGTCCAGCCCTCGCTGTTGGTCTGATATTTGAAAACAATCTGTATCAACCTTGAATGGAGGCCGCCATCCTCAGAGGTCCCCACAATCTACTTTGTTACCCGTGACTGGAGTTTGACTTGTGCTGAAATACGACACGCGTCAAGTCTCAGCAGTAAGTCCTCAATTACAGAAAGGCACAGCGCAAGGGAGGTTAGTGACTTAATTAGGCAGCGCAAATGAGCGAGTAATATCTCGACACACATTAATTGTGTTTATTTACAGTATTGCATTCTGGGTGAAGTAACTTTTTGCTGGAATTAATCATTTTCCTGGCCCAATAAACAGAGAAAAAATGAATAGCAGTATTAGTCTAGCGGTTTTTCCATTTGAGTCATGTGTTTGCCTGGGTTGGCATTGCCCCAACCAAGCAGGTATGGTGAAGTAATAGCTGTGGAAGATTATGATAGTTAACAGTAAACCTACCCAAATGTACCTCAGCGGTTGCGAGGACTTGCAGAAGAAACTGTAAAAATATTTTTTATCACAGAAGCCTAACCTGGAATCACACGGTACATCCATGGTTGAGGCTCCTGTGGTCCTGCCAGACTTCCAGGGCTTCAGAGCATCATCTTCGATGTGAGAAGGCTGGAATTGCAGGAAGGATCTCCCTGCTCCTCACTCATGTAATCTGATCGTGTATCTTAATTCCTGCTGTGTTATTCCAGGGAACGTGCTTGTTGGATGGACTCTCCCTGCTACTTCTTCACACTCAGTTTATGAAATATCATAGTTTATTGAATATCATTTGAGATAAGGGGCCTAATCCTTCACAGAGATGCTGTATATTGACCAGGTACTTTTTTTTATCAATAATAACCCACAGGGGGTGTGTATGACATAAAAAAGGAATAATGGTATAATGATTTGTGTCTTGTGATCAAAATATTTTGGATTAGCCTGTATTCTAAGTCTTAAATTTCTTCTTAAAATGAGTAGAACTACCATCGAACACCGCCCTTGAGTAGAGTGCAGATGGCAAATAATGCTCTACATTATTGCAGAGGTTATTGCTTGGCTGACAGCGGTACCTTGTCCAGTCTAGATTTCTGCAACGTAGGTCATGAGGCAGACCACCACCTGTGGATAAGTTTCGCTGGCACGTCAGGCTACGCGACCGGCTGTCTGATTGGCTATCGCTCCCGAGAACGGTTGCGGGCTGCGGCCCACATCGGTCCAATGGGAAGGGGCGATGTCATAGCAAGGAGAATCTGGCACCCAGATGTTGACGCCCTTAATGCTGTGCCGCAATACCATAGCGGAACCATTCGATGTGGAATGGGCACTGCACTGTTCCCCTTATATTGCAAGCTTGTGGGGAAATACTTTCCTGGGCCCTTTATCATTCTGCATAGATTCATAATGGGCTTTCCTCGACTGCTGCGTAACTGGGCAGGAGTAGAGTGGACAAGCTCCAGGGCGGAGACTGACAGGACAACTGTCCACTGTGAACACTGTGCCTAAAAATGAACCCGGTGAGGGGAGCCTTAATTTGCCTAAGCGCAAACTCTGCAATCTAATGCGGACTGGGGGTTGGAAGAGTCCTGCAGTGGGCATCCTGCAGTGGATTTCCCAAAATTACACGTGGGGACGGGAACAGAGGGACAAATGAGCAAATGAGGAGAATTGCCAAAAAGTTTTTTTTTTAACGGAAAAGTGACTTAACAGTTGTGTAGCTGATCCTCATGCGGAACCTTAATCCCTGAAGTCATGGAATTCATGTAGGCTTGGGAATATCAGTTTACTCATTGGCGATGAATCAATTTTCACACATCTTGCACTGGGAGGGGACACTCCAGTAAGGTCACCGAGATGGCTGGAGTCACACACACACAACTTCTCAAGTGGCTCCTGTCCCTCCGCTGGTAAGACTGAGCCCTAACTCCCAAATGGTTAATCTCATTCAGGGCTTTTTATCTCAACTGGCCAGAACCGTGACCCATGAGCGCCGGAATCGGGGGACGCTAACAGGGCTTTGTGTGAAACGGAAGCAACGTGGCCCCGCTGGGTCAAACTTTCCTTATCAGTATCTCGACAGGGGTAGTATCTTCATACTTTTCCTAAAATTAAATTAGTAATAAACACACACGCTCTGCTGTTATCCCATAAGCTGAACATCTGTTTCCATTCTGTTGTTCTGTACTGTGAAATTGTGGTGGAAGAAGAAATAAACATCTGGGTTTTTAGAGTTTTGGAAAGTGCTGCAAGTCTCCGAAAGAAATATGATGTACTTTTAAAGAGATACTTTGATGTTCTTGATCTTCTTCTAAGTATAATTTGAAAGAAATTAGCCCGGGATTTTTGGGCACATTCTGTTTGCGCCACTGCTTACATGAGTCTTGGATTATAGATTTGTTGAGTGTCTGGTTAAAAATAGCTTTTACATGGTTTTTTTTTTTTTTTTTTTTTTGCATTTGACTGTCATCACGGAGCCAAAGCTCTGACCTTTAGATGCATGGAGGAGGGTGGCAGGGGGGGCTCGGTGTCACCGGGGCATACATTCAAATCAACACCAGGACAAAGAGTACAGCCCAGTCCGTCCCTGGGTGAGTCGACTGACGCAGAGCGCGGCTCCAGATTGAGGCATGAGAGAGTTCAGAATTAAACACCTGTGTGGATCCTCAGTTCCGTCGTTGAGGGAAAAAAAAATATTGAATGTGATGCCGGTGGGAGCAGGAGCGGGAGTGGGAGCAGGAGTGGGAGCAGGAGCGGGAGGCTCCTGGGGAGGACTGCAGATTTGAATGCGCCGTGGTGCATCAGCCCCACAAACGGGGCTGGGTCTCTGCACACTGAGCTGTTTAACCTCTTAGTGGTGGAAAAGGGAGGGGGGGGCGCTGTGGTTCGATCCAAGGAAGCACCCCCCCCCCCCCAATCACTGCTAGTTAATGCTCAGGAAACATTCACCTTCTTTTTCCATCTTGGCTGCTCAACTCTTTCCGAATTTGCCTGCCACTGCATTGCATCAAACAGCGAGCATGGAAAGATGTATTTAAGTTTGGGTGATAATTGTGCCCTTATTATCATCTCCTGTGGAAAGAATAAGCTTCCTTCTGTCGGGCAGAAGTCAAAGCGAAGAGGATTCTGGGATTCTTTTGCTCCCTTACTCATGTTATCCACTCCAGAAGCAGGTTGACTTCCGACATTCAATGGAAACTAAAGTGAGATGGAATGAGCAGAGGTTTGCAGGCCAGATAATTAATTAGCCCCATCAGTTACATGAAATCCTTTTAGAGGGTTCCTCTATTTGCAACAAAACATACACAATCCTGGAATAAGACTGTTTTTCTCAACTCAGTCTTTTTTTTTATGTCAGGCTGTGGAACAGAAGTACATTTTTTTACCAGGCACTTTTATTCAAAGCAACCTACAATTGAGAGAGCAGGGTCAGTCAGTCCCTGTAAAAATCGGGGCGTTGAGTGCCTTGCTCTACAGCCCAACAGGGAAACCACTCCTGGCATTTGAGCCTCAAACCTCCCAGGCACAGACACAGCACCCCAACCCTTTGAGCTACGTACGTCTTATTGAGGCAGTGGTTTTGTAGAAGGTTAACAACCTATAAACATTACAAATCTGCGAGGAAAAAAAAAAATACCATGTTCAACAGTGTTTTTTGAAATTAAGCCTTGGTGGGGGCAGACTGGGGCTGGCGTGGGGGGCACGAATCCAATGGGAAAGTTCGCACTCCGCTCAGCGCTCCGCAGAGCTGGGGCCGAATTCCCGCACGCTCCGAGGTGTGCGGGTTGTAACGGCGGGATGTTTGTGCAGGGCGTGTCTCCGAGGACGCCTCTGCTGATGCGTGCATTGTTCTAACATCCCGCTGATGGATTTGGGAGTGGGGAGCATTCAGCGAAAGACTCGCTACATTATCCTCCTGTCTTTGATCACTATTCATGTTCCTGCACTGGGTAATCTTCCCCACTAATCTCATTCAGAGATATAAATAAACAAGCTCGTCGCTAAATGAGACGGGAAGCACATGGGTGAGCATGGGAGAGATTATGGTAATGTGCAGATAACTAGCGCTGTTTAATATATGGCATTTTTAATAAAGGAGCAACTTCTTCTGAAAAATACACTTCCTTCGTAAGCCAGGTGGTTAGATGAGAGCGAGGTTGTCAAGGTCTATAATTATAATGAATCTAATTCAGAAGTTGTCTTGGTGTCATGAACAGTCATGAATCTCTAAAACATCAAGCCACCAATTTATTGATCTGTGTTTTAATCCGCACGAACCAGGCACTCACTCAGGACACCTAAAAGCACATTTAAAGCACCACTTTGCATTTTGCTCAAGTTAGTAGGTGCATTAATCTGTTTTCAGTTCATGTCTATCCGTAAGAGGTCTCAGTATGATCTGTCAGACTTGTTTATCATGTGCACAGATGCCACAGCCTTCACCATGAGTAACATATTTGGACATGGAAGGATGGATAGATGGAAGGATGGATGGATGGAGAGATGGGTGAATGGACAAATGTTAAAAATTAAGGCTAAGAAGAATAATAAAACATGTAATTGCATGCTGGGATCAATTACATTTCACACTGAATAGATGGAAAACTACTGGAAGTTTATTGTCATTGTACCCCATCCTGCCCCTCCCCCCACTAACCCCCCAGCCATGGCACATTACAAAGGGAAAAGAAAATCATTCCACATACCGGATCCATAAAAAAACTCTTTGAAATGGATTGCTGGTTCCGGTCCAGATTGGCGCAGGCCCGGCCCATTGATGGCACAGCCTTTGGGCACGGGGATGCCTGGCCTTGACAGGGAGGTAGTGAGCCATATCAGTGGGCGTTCGCCCGTCCGCTGGGAGCCCCTGAGCCGTGCTGTCGGAATATCAAGCGGGGGCCTTGGCAGCACATGTGGCCAGGCGGTGGTTTTCATTTCAGGGCGATCGGGCCCGATGCTATCGCCTTCCGTCACAAACGCCGACCGTTCGCGACCTGACCTAAATCACTGGGCTTTTGACAACTGCCTCTGTTTTTTTTCTTTTTTTTTTTTTTGTCGAGATGCTGGATGGAGCATGTGCTTTGTGAACTGTTTTAAAAATTGAGTTCACTGCCTGTCCGCCAAGGAGCTCTATCCCCGATGGGTACAAAGGGATTATACCTGAATTTAGGCATCCCCGTCTGACTTTGGGTCTTGTATCGGATTGGGTACCAGTTTGGGGCTTGAAATCTGCATTGGAACATAAAATGATTTATCTCACATTAAGATTTGATTCAGAGTGTCATGCTGCCAAGTCTTGTATTTTTGTTGTTTTTTTTAGCTAAGAGGAACGAGCGAGTGCTTGTTGTTTACGTGGTACCATATCATGGCCTAGCTCGTGTTCAGCCCTTTTGCCTGTTTGTGTTTGATGAGTTTTCCTTGGCTTACATGCATGCAGTCGCAGCTCACCAGTACACATCGCGCGGCGCTAGCTGTGTAGCATTCAGCTTATCAAAGGTGATGGGTTCTGTCTCCAGATTTGATCAAACCAGCTCTTCTCTATGCCCCCTCCCTACCACTTTCTCATCTTGCTTTGTTTAGTGAATTCCAGAGTCTAGTCCTCCAAGACAGTCGCATGTTATCTGTGGAATTAGTTTCACCATAAAAGAACAGAGAGCCCCAATAAAGGAAGGTATCTCCATGCTGGCATGACCAAGAGTACATGGTGTTCTGGCTGCGGGAATGGAGTTGGACGTGGCTGGGAATCTCCATGCAAACAAAACAGTGGAGAACTTAAGACAGCGAGGCTGTTAGCTGCTGTATCGTTAGCTAGCTACTTAGCATAGCTACTAATCTAGCATCATATAACCAATGAATGAAGAGAATGCTGATCCAGGAAACTGTGTTCCTCAATAGCAACATGAAATGGTTATGTGTGGTTAAATGTAATAATATTTTGAAAGTTAGCACATTTTAAATATATGTGCATTTTTTTACGAACAATTTGACTTTGACTGTGGTGCTGTTCTCATATTAACGATTAAATGCTTTTCGGAGCAAGTACGACAAAAGCCCTGATGCAGCTGTTGTGGCGTTCTGAATAAAATCAAGTAACATTGACGTATCATTTTTGTTTAAGTATCTACTCCCCCGTGCGGAAAAAAAATCGAAGGAAAATGTTAGCTTTCATTTTTGCGGCAGCTGGGAAATAAGGCACAGTGAATAAAATGTTATGTGGTAGCTGGAGCAATGAAAATACTTGAGATTTTACTTTAAGTTAGTTTTTAGTGGAGTCGAGTTCAGCCTGTCATTTGGGTTGTGATTTTTTTTTGACAGGGTGTGTCTTGAGCAGAATTTCGTTCGGGGGTGGACGGAATCTGATTATTTTGGATCCAGTTTTTTTCTCCTACATTTACTTTTCCACATGTTTTCTTTAATCATGTCGAACCTGCAGCTAACAAGCCCAGACCTCTAACTGCCGCTCGGTCTTCGAAGCGCGCCGAGCGATCCGTCGCGGAAAGCGCCGGAGCTGGAAGTTTAACTTCGCGGGTCCCTGATTGGGAGCCACCGTGCCTCTGGCGCCATTCTCATCTCATCTCATTAGATGGATTAAAAACTTTATTAGCCCGATAACGAGGCTGAGATTGCTGATAGACGAGATGAAACGTAGTGAGCGAGAGCTGTCACTTGTGGGAATCCGGGCCGAGGCGCCACGTTTACGATCGAGGCTCTTCCCGAATGAGACTGCGAGCGAGCGGTCAATCCGGCGGGCGGAAAGTCCGCCCAACTCTGCCTGCGAGGCATCACTGCCGGGACATATCTTTTCTTTTCCCCTATCTTTACTTTCTTATTATTTTAAACGGCCAGATTTCTTCCCCAGCAGCTTTTTTTTTGATATCCATTTAGATTGAGGCTTCATTAAAAAAACAGACAATAGAGTGACTTCTAATTAAGAGAAGCGCATCTGGCCTGTGGCAGCCTGCTCCCCTTGTTGCATCTATTTTGCTGGGGAGAATTCATTTGTTTCTTAATTAAGAAAAACACCAATAGCGTGAAAAATCTGCTTATGGTACCTGAATCCTAATTAGTTAAATAGTGAGGCGAAGGGGAGAGTGAAAAAAAACACATTCCAGTAGCCTTAGAAATGAACTTGGGGCTGATAAAATTGAACTAACTACCCCTCGCATAAATCGAAGCCAGGGAAAAGTGTACCATCATTACGGCTAAGACAATATGCAAACTATCTTCAAAGAAATCAAATTGCCGGAATGTTTTCATTTGCATGTATTAACCATTAACATAATGAGGAGACGTGACATTGGACCCGGATTGCATGTCTGTTCGGATTGATAACTGCGGCGCATCTGCAAATAGTCTCCTGCACAAAAAAAAATAAATAAATAAAAAATTACACTAGCAGTCAAATCAGCATTGAACTGTGGCTCAGTTTTTTCCAGTCCAACTCCCAGGCTCACCCTGCCACAGTGTCGGCTCTGTGCCACGACAGCTATCGCTAACTCGGTTTAGGGGGGCTTACAGTCATCGTGACCGGTGTAAGCCTGGGGGAGACCCATTGGTCCTGCAGGGTCCTTCTCTATTCGTCCACCCACGTGACAGCAATGTTTCGGGACCAGATTCCCTCCCCCGTCAGTCTCACCGCAGCCACTTTCATGCACTGGGTCATCATTATGGGCGACGGGCCAACAGCACTGTACCCTCGGCACCAGGCGAAACGGTGAAACTTTTTTAATATTCAAAAAAAATATGCTACGTCTGAGGATCAGCCTCTTAGGTCAAATTATTCAATTAAGTGTGTGTTTATTACTGATACTGGCGCAATGTTGCGGTTACACTTATCACCCGGTTTGCAGATTGGCGTCCTCATGAAAAACGCGGGCGTAAAGATTGCCATGGCTGTAATTAAAATGGCACGAAGACAAATTCGACGCAACCTAAGAAGCGGGGAAAAGGACGGAGGTGTTCGGAAGTCGCACACGCGGCGTCAGCGTTACCCTACAGGAAAAGGCTTTGGTGTTACAGACTGTGCCCTATATCGTTTTTTGCCATGGCGCTTTCGGAAGCCTGGGCTTCATGCTTTGCTACTGGCCTGTGAGCCGGGACAGGCCTGGATTTTCGCCCGGTGTCCCACAGAACCAGCCAAAGGTGACCCGGACCAGCTGAGATGCCGATTGCGTGATCTGGTTGTCAAGATTCCATAACCGAGGCCTAGTCGCTGCGGTCATGTGACTGATGCCCGCTCAAAGGGACGTGGTGGCACCGCTATCCCCTGATCCAGTTGGCAGCATGGCAACAGACCCAGGAATGAAAGATACATTAGAGCAAACATCTTCAAAAAAAAGGCAGATTTCCACTGCTCCCATTGTTATCGCCTCTAAGTAGCAGCTCTCTCTTTCCAACGTCGAGTTTTCCGCACGCTCTGTTGGGAAACGGGGCGGCGGCCTGCGAGCAAGATTCCCTCAACGACGGGCTCCTCGCTCCACCTCTCCCGAGTCGAGCCTTAGCTGGCTTGCGGTGTGCCGCCTATCTGAATATTAAAGGGAGTTTCAAGCTCATCTGCAAATGTGATTTGCACGTATCTCACTTCTGCCGTCGTCAAGCTGCTTCACCGGCGAGCTTCTGAGCGAGGAGGGAGTGCCGGGAGCAGTGAAAAAAAAAGGGGGGGGGGTGGATGAAGGAGGAGACATATGGAATGCTATTGATGTATGCTGTTTGTGACCTAATTTAAATCCCTGCCAACAAGCTCATATCCTCGCTGTACATTTGCTAAATTAGAGCAGCTAAGCCGTGCCTTCGTCAGGAGACAGGTGTAAACAACACAGCAGCCATGACACGGCACGGGTAAATATGGTAATGCCACAGAGCATAGAAATAATTTGGACATCATTTTGATGCCCACCGGGCCCTGGGGAATGGCCCCCGGAACGAAGGTGCCCATCGACGGCCCGTTTGCGCCAGGATATAATTACGGCCAGCCCGTTTCCCCTCTCTCGCGGTCGCTCTGCGCGGTGCGCGTGTAATTTGCTTGTAACACAGAAACATATTTTTGTTTTTTTGTTTTTCAAAAAATGTAGGCTGAGCTATTTAGGTTTTCCGTCGATCCTCAGCGGACTTTGGCGGGAAGAAACCTTGTGGCGTCCTTTGTTTAGTTTTTCTGCCTGTAAAATTGTAATAATGATGATAATAATAATAATCATGGTGGTAATAAAAGTGATAATCTGTACGGGAAAAACAGGATTAGCTGTTTGTGTTTGCAGTGTGCTTGTCAAACATGTGAAACAGCCTAAAATGAATTAGCATTTCTTGACCATTTTTCTCTGTTTTAGAATTTATTATCAAAGAATATTGATAATTATTCATATAACATTATTGATCCGAATTCTGATACCAGCTGATATGTTTACAGATTTTTATTGAGGTATAAAGAATAGAAGTTTTGTTTACAATTGGCAAGTGTGGTTTTATATCAGAAATCATAGAGTAAACAATATGTAGCTGTTTCTGGGTTGAGGAATTGGTTTGAAATTAATTATATTTAGACGAGAGGATATCTGTCATGGTGGTAGAAATGTGTGTATTCATATTTGCAGTGCTTATTTGCTGTACGGGGCCTGAAGTGGCCCACACTGTTTTTGGTGTGTTCATTACAGAAACAAGCAGGAACCGCGTAGTCTGTAATGAAAGACCCATGGAACAACTTTGAGTTTATCGTAGCACAATGCAATCATTTCTCTGTTTAGAAGACAAGGCAGGAGAGGGAAATAATGCACCTATTAAAAAGAGAATATACGTCTTGGTCTGGACCAGAAGGGGAACAAATCAAGAAATTCACAAATTTCAGAGCAATGATACAAAAATTATGGAAATTCCAAAGCATCCGCTGCCTTCTGCGAGTGAAATCAGTTTTATAAATTCTTTATTATTATTATTATTATTATTATTATTATTTTTATGCTGTTGTCTAAAACAAAACAACTGGTAATAATACACTTACTTTACAGAACTGTAAATTTCACATTTCATTATTGTTTTGGTGTTTCCTTAAGCACTCTGCCACCTACTGGCCAGTAAGTTTCATATGGCGCACATATATAGTACAGTATCACTCACACATGTAGCAGTGAATCAGCAAGGGACACCCATGGAAAAACAATCCATTATAAATGATCGGTTGACGTGATAAACGGCCCCCGTCCTTTCCGTAAGGTCACTGGTGTGGGGTCAGCGTCCTGCCATCTTCCACTTCCGTTGCGTGTCCTTGTTGGCCAGCTGGACTGTCATTTTTTTTTTGAAGGACAGATCCTTCAAGCCTGAGAGCCTCCTTTTTAAAGGTCAAAATTGTGCCACTTACGTTTAATGCGTGGGGGCCAAATCCCCGCGGAGACCATCCACTCTGCTACTCTTACGCAGCTTTCCATTCCCTCTTCCACTAAGAGTCTGGCTTTTTGCAGGGAGAGACGCCAAGGCTGAACACTCGTACCTACAGCCTTCCTTTGTTCTTCAAGTATTACTCCCATATTACATTTATACCATGCCGTTCTGGGAATCGCAGTTAGGTTTAAGTTAGTTAAGGGGCTAGATTCAGGCCCTTTCAAGGCGATGAAGCACCATTGTGCTACCAAAAACATTCTTGGACGCGTTTTTCTTTTGACGCTGCTTTTGGACGACGGCAAAGTGTGGTAATTTTATATTTTGCAGTGTTGCCTGAGCTTCAGTTTCGTTGCTCATTTCTCTGTGAAACAGAAGGTAAACAGAAGCCCAGTCTCCAGGCAAAATGAGCAGCCCCTTGCTGAGATTTCGGTGCTTGTCGTTGCACGACACATCTGTGTCTACAACATTAAAGCAGAAATTACCACGGTATGAAGGTGCTTAGTATGTGCTACCCAAGGGTAAGAAGCTGACGTCTTTAAACACATAGACATTATTGAGAGCTGGAAACCTTTGGGCCAGGTTCTCGAATGTCTTGAGGTACATCATCTGGGGTCTATGTCTAGGTCGTTTTGAAGTCTGTGGGGTAAAGTGACGAGAGGCGTTTTCTGTTTCCTCCCTCGACTGCTGATATTTTTAACCTGCCCCTGAGGTCAAGGAAACAGGCCATGGATGCCAGCAAATCATCATTACCCAAAAAGCCGATGGTTAGCTCTGCGAGCCTCTGTTAGCCGCGCCGCTGCTGCCTGTTTGGAGCACGTGGGCCGGGGTCTCTGCATGTCAGCTAACGGAGCCCGGCCAGAATCCTAATCTTTGTCTGTAAGCTTCACGTGGTCCTCATCAGGAACTAGAGAGGCTGCGTTTCTGTTTTAAAGGACAGTACTTTGAATGTCATTTGACAATTTCCTTTTAATTAGAACTAATTTACAGAAAGATGCCCACCAGCTAATCTTTACAGGATAATTAACTTCTATTTTCTTTACTTTTAATTAAAAAGTGGAAAAGATTTAGTTGATCCATAAAGAATTGTTCTTTTGAAATGTTCATCAGACTTCACAATTCTTTTTGGCGTTGGTAATATTTAGATTATATCTAATGTTTGCTCTCCTCTGAGTTATACAGTAGCTTTTTTTTTACCCAGGGTATTAAGAAGTGGAACTATCGATAGCTGAAATAGGAACTAGAGGCAAATTAGAATTGAATTAATGACAAAATTCTTGTAAAAGGAAACCCCGGCATTTAACACTAAAATAAAATCTTTAGTTACATCCATTTCATAAATGTTCGCTCGATGGATGAGGCTTTTATCTACTTTGTGATTCTTGAATCAATTCTACTTTACTCTTGGCTGTACTATGTATTTACTGCAAGTAACCAGAAATAACCACAGCGTCTTTAGCATTAAATGTGGCCTTTAACATTTCGTGTATCTTATGGCCATACTGTAATTCCACTTTCAGAGTAACATGTAGAAAAATAATGTAACGTATCTGCGTTACCAAAATTACACTGCGTTTTCATTACCCCTGCTAATGCACTGTACATTTGGGCTAGCGATAAATTAAACAATTTTGCTGAGCTAGTTACCTACAGCGGATATGAATATTGATCGCTGCAGGTCATTTACATGTTCTGTAATTACTGTGACACATTTCACACTTGGGAAAAGGCGGAGAAGCCCGGTGTAAGATCTGTGCTTTCATGGCGTACCTTCCGATAAAACAAACACTCTACCTTAAACCCTCATGCAGTTGGCCTAATTGGGGGCCACAGGCGGCAGCAGTCTATTGACAGGCTGTCTTTGCTGGGGAGTCCTTTCTGTCTTTTGCACAGCCAACGGGAGAAGACAAATGTTTCCACTCCATGATGGTTCCCACAGGGAAAATGTAGCCAGTTGTTTGATTTGATTAAAGGTTCCCATTCCAAACTGTTTTTTTTGTTCCTAATGAAAAGAGCAACATCTATTTCAAATGCCAATTTTGTAATTATGTGCTATTGTATCCTGGCTACATTAAAGTCTGTATTATACCATAGAATAACAGCAATACCGCTATCAGGATGATTATGGTGATTAAGATTATTGTTGGTAGTAGTATTACCATTATTATTGCTCATAGGAGAAGCTTTTACGTCTTGCATCACTCTGTGTTAGGCGATATTTCTCGATGTTTATCGCTCTGTGGAACTGATCTCTTCTCGCTGCCCCCACCCTGAACATGGCAAGTCAATGTCAGCGAGTTAATAAGAAACAACCTTTAGCGGTGTGGTCAATTAGCGCGTCTTTGTCTTCATTTCCGTGTCAGATCCCCACGCAGACGGGACCGCTCTCGAGAGCGTCTCCTCCGCCGGGGTGCAGCAACCGGAGGACGACATCCCCCACCCCCATTCCGTCCTCGTCCAGCTGAGCGTTTCTCTCTCTCTCTCTCTCTCTCTCTCCCTCTCTCCCTCTCTCTATCTGTCTGTCTCTGCGGAGGGTGAACCGTGGAGGAAGCCCGGTTCTACAGGGACGTGGGCATCTGCTGAGGCCTGAGGCCAGGCTTAGAGGTGTTTCCAACATTTTAATGGGCTACTGAAATGCCAGCGTGTTTTCATGCCGTTCCAATTCAAATTAATTGGAGAAGGAAGTGAAAGGAGACATTTTTTTGCCCCCCCCCCCCCCCCCC
>JAODUD010000134.1:11386046-11398786 GCA_026784285.1 Stomatorhinus walkeri
CAAAAATTAATTAATTAATTAATTAAGGGAACTGTAACTTGAAGGCTACCAGGCAGGAACACTAAAATACACTTCTGTATGGCAATCAAGCATTTCTTGGAAAAACGCAGACAATTATCTCCATTAATCTCCTTTAGGTTCAGCTTCAGAGATCTCTTTCATCGCAAATTTCGTCGTGAAGTCGGGTCTTGCGATGGTACACGGTGTTGGGGGGGGGAAAACCTGCTAGCTTTGGCTGTTTTTTTCCACTGACAAGGAGACTATAAATCACATTAAGGTGATAAGGCACTGCATAAAGTAAAAATAAGGAAACATAAAACGCTGTATAAAAGAGACGCCTAGGAAAAAATTATACTGTGAACTGCAAGTCAGTTTTCAGTGAACTGCAGTGGATGATGTTCTTGCTGCAGTAAGGAATAGGATTTTTTTGTAGCTATTTTTAGTTAGTGAATAAACAAGAGACATCCCAGATTTTAAAAAGATCGTCCACTGCTCTGGTCATTCTGAAATTTTACATAAAAATCTATTCGCAGTCCATCCAGGTGGTTTGTCCATCCAATGAGGCTGTTTCTAAATTTTTTTTCTCCTGAAAAAATAAAAATAAATTGTGATCACAGCCGCAAATTATAGGCTGTGTTTTGGATTTCTGCATCGTGTTTCAAAGCTGTTTGTTGATGGTTGATTGTAAGGGCCCCTGGATTTAGGAAAGCGGCCATTTCTAATCACCGGAATTACATTGCTTAGCGACTGGAAAATCAAGTTAAACAATACCACTGCCTATTAACGCCTGGAGAACATCGGGCTCCACGGACGCCTTCCCATCTGGCTCTGCACGCCAGCACCCGAACCTCAAAAACAATTCAAATATACAAAACATACAACTCACGATAGGCTTGCGACTTTGCTTCTAGTTTGCTACACAACACAGGAAACTTAACGCCGGCTTCCTTTGTGTCAGATAAATGTTTGATGTGTTCTGATGTATGTGCAATGTGCTACGCTAATGCCAATTCCGCTGTTGCGATGTTTTTATAGCACCGATGAATGATTTAAAAACACTTTTTTGGCCTGTAACCTACAAGATGCTTGCGCTCTCCTTTGCAAATGTCATTACAACAATTTTGTGGGTAGCAGCAATGATTGGGCCCCTTGCCTTGTAGCAGACAAACAATGTACCTCTCCTTCTCGTTCTCTTCGTCTGTAAATCTTTTATGTCACCCAAACAAACGTCCCTGTGTGTTCACCCATTCCAGAGTGTGTCCCTTAGAGCTTCCATCTTAATTTGAGCCATTTCCGGTTGTGAAGTATTTCCAACAGGCCCAGCTGGTTAAACAAATAGCAAAATATCTCTTATGTATACATAATATTGCAGTACACCCATCGGCAACTGCTGGACACATTCCTCTTTTATTTTAGACTTTGCCAAAGGGCGATGATAAACGACTCTGGAGCTCCATAAGTATGTGTCTGAGGAGGTTGTCTGGTCAAGCAGGTAGATTATATGTGGGATTTTATACATCCTTCGTGCAGCAGCTAAACCCCCTTCTTTTTGTTCTCTTGACACTGCAAGGCACCCAGGCTCGCAGCAGACGGAGCTGGCAAAGGTTGGCAGGGAATGGGAGCGGAGCCCTCGAGGCACACGGCGAGGCCCGCATCCCCGCATAGGCTCAGGTGCCGCGCTTCATCCACGGGGCCAGCTTGGTCACATTTTCAATGGGCGGCAAGATTAAAAAGCGCATAGGTGGGAGCAAAATGATTTCCATGCTCATAGAGATGTGGCGCTTTGTTCTGTCAGATTCAATTACCTCACCTCTAATTAGGAGCCGTAGAGAAGGCTCCGTTTGTGATCCGGACATCACACTGTGTAGTCCACTGATAATGGGCACTGTTGCTATCGGCGCCCAGCAACCAGCTTCCCACACCGCAGACGGGTGAAATGGGAGCCATAGAAACGGCCAGCATTCACATCACACTTGCATATTTGTTTGTTTTTCCTCTATTCCTTATTCTACGCACAAATGCAGTTCTTCACATTTCCCTGGGAAGTCAAAGGTAAACCGCACTGCACACCAGCATGCTGTTTTTATTTGTTAATTTGTGTACTGAGAACATTGTGACTCTTGGCAGCTCTGTTTTTGGGGGGGTCTGTCGGCCGTCCCCTTCTTGCGAGCCCTGGAGTATGTGCTCCGCCTTCTGTATTTGAACGTCTTCTACCCCTCCGTTGCAGTTTGGCTCTGCCACCGCCGATCCCCGTCTGACTCAGGCAGGGGCGTTGCTCGAGATTTTGGACACCCCAGTCTAGACAAATCCAGTTATATTCCAAATTTTCTAGACCTCCTGTCATTCAGGGGCTCTTGGAATCGTCCTGACTTTCCCCCGCGTTACGGCGCACTGCATGGACAAAAGCCTCTCTGGGATGGCGGGGGCACACAGGGCCACTATTAGCACTGGCCGCTGAATTCGCACTCGGGCATGGCCGGGCTGTGTGCCCTAGCTCTGAGGCTATCAGGACCCGCGTTCGGCACAAATGGGCTCAGCTTGAGGGGGTGTGCGGCTGGGTCCAGCCCCCATACTTCTCTCTGTCTAATGCTGGCCTCTCACTGGAGACATGTGCTCCTTTGTCACATTCTGAGATGCATGGTACTAACTTGCTCTCACCTCTTAGCTAAATGCTAAGCTAACCTCTTTAGCCTCTCTCTCTTTAGGTAGGCAGTATTTTCATAGTTCACTGTACTAACATCTCATTTTAACTTTAAACTTTCTGAGTTGGATCCTCAA
Organism: Stomatorhinus walkeri; assembly: GCA_026784285.1. Classification (NCBI taxonomy): domain Eukaryota; kingdom Metazoa; phylum Chordata; class Actinopteri; order Osteoglossiformes; family Mormyridae; genus Stomatorhinus; species Stomatorhinus walkeri. The sequence continues at coordinate 11,388,825 of JAODUD010000134.1, forward strand.
CTAATGTCTGATTTTATCTCCAACTTTTCAGTTTTGTTCTAACTTCTCTTGAAGCCTCTGATAGTCTGAAGGCAATCCCTCTCGATGTAATGCAGCAGTAGAATTCCAGCTTGGTCCTAAGCTTTCTAAATTAGATACTAACTTGAGTATTAGCCTAATCTCCCTTAGTACGGGATTTTTTCTGTCCTCGGTTTTTTTTCAATTTCCTGATTCATGTAATAAAATCTGTCACAAAGCCATATACTGTACATATTTCGCGTTGAAGTTGCAGTTCTGAGTTTAGGTAAGCAAACGTTAGTTCAACAGCAGAGATCCTCTATGCTCTATGTCTTAGCATGTGAATGTTTGATACATCTCTCTACTTAGACTTATGTCCTGGCTTTTATTCAGGCCTTCCTCCCTAGCGACCTCATGATCAGCCCTCTATTAAGCTGGACTCCGCCCTTTCTGTCCTGGGCCGGCCCCTGTCCATTCAGCAGGCCTCAGGTTGGTTCCTCCTCTCCGGTGAGCGCTTAGCGATGCCGGCTTGGCACTGGCCTGACTCTCTGGCCCTCTCAGGCCTGCAGATGGACGCACCAGCAGATCCGCCGCAAATGTCCGTCAGGCAGATGCGTCTACATTGGCAGCGGGGCTGCCATGACGTTGGCCGTCGCACAACAAGATGCAGAAGCCCCCACCTCATTACTGACACACTGCCGTATTTTTTTTACCATATGTATATGGGGAGAGTTTGAGCCATACCTTGTTTTTTTTTTTTCTTTTTACTTATACGGCGGATGGCTTTTTTGGATCGCATCACACAAAAGCGGGAAATCAAAGTGACACCCCCTGGCTCAGAGAAGACACGATAACAGGGCACATGGGTGAGATATCCCACGGGCCGTTTGTCACCCACCCCACAGAGGTGTTCACGGGCCGTAGTGAATGTGACGGGGTTTTAAACAGTACACAACCAAAAATAGCAGGGGCAGCACTATCAGAAAATGAGTTAGGAGTGCAACGCGAGTCGTTTAGAAAGTCATTATTCTTATCTTTGCTGTCTCAAATTATTTCAGGTCTCTTTATGCAATGAATTTTGTATAATAAACTAAACATATGGAAGGGGGATCAAACCTTAAGTAATCTACACAGGACCCAGGAACTCTCCATCAAAACTACGCTTTTTGCCCCCATCTTTTCTCTTTCCGTAACATCTTCATGCATTATTTATGCGTCTCATAACAAATCGCATTGTTTGCCATTAGGTTCCAGCAGGTTCGTTAAAGCAAACACAGTAGATTAGCGGCTATTGGCTCCGCTTCCCCATATCCGGTTTGAGCGTTGCGTACAAGCACCTGTACGCTTGCTCAGAACACATCCTTAGTTGTGTCAGAAGGCCGGCTTTTTAGACCGGCTTGGGCGAGCTAATTTAATTGTTCGATCTTTATCCCGAGACGTCGATTTCAGCAGTAGAATGTGCCCAGTAGCACCGCTCTGTTCTCCTGAACGGTGATACGAGGCATCAGATTCATATACATAAAACACAAAACTATAAAGTTGCACTCATTTAAAGCTCCTCCTCCCACTGCAGCCTCTATTAGTGATCCGCGTACTAATTCTTTTCATGTTACGGAGCTCCAACCGCTGTTGGCTTCCTACAAAGGAGTAATTTATAAGACTAATGAAAGGAATGAACATGGCGTGGAAATGATGGTGGGGGGGGGGGGGACCTTTACGACCCTCCCCCCCCCCCACCCATCCGTCAGCCTGCACAGGAATAAAGGGAGACAGGAGGAAGCATGCACAGCACCGTTTGTGAACTGAAACAGTGGCTTTTTGATGGTTTCCTTACAGGAGATACAGTGATAGGTCTCTGAAAATACATTTTGCTGCCTGGATCCCGCAATGACAGCACGAAATAGATAGATATCCACCTGTAAGGACTGGAGGGAGGTGGGCAGGGGACCCCCACCCCAGAGGGAATCGAGATATTGTGATTATTCATTATCTTGATTGTGGAAGTAGTAGGTGTTTTGGGGAGGGGGGGTCACCCTCACCCCAAAGGGAGTGTCTTCTTAGCTCAGATCAGATAACAGCCTGCAACATTTTAAAATGACAGAAAAAGAATGTTATTTTGGTTTTGGGGAGAAGATGCAGGGAAAGGCACTGTTTAAATGTCATTCAGGTGCAGGTGAAATTTTTTATTCGAGACTAATACCATCCAGGGTGCAGTTTGCTTGATTGAAGCAAGTGGTAATATGCAAATGCAAAAAAAGATGTACAGCTACAAGCAAAACTCCAAAATCATTTAGATTTAAAGAAATAATGTTGCACAGAGGGGAAAAAAATTAATCACACGGAAAAATGTCTCCTTTAAGATTGCAGCGTTGTATTACCTGCAGCTATGGAATGTAAATGAAAAATCAACATTGTACCCTGTGATAAGGCTAACAAATTAATAAACGTATTTTCTTTCCACCTCGTGTTCTGTTGCTCCACTCGGTGAGGAACTCAGTTAGTTTGGAGTTTCAGATACTAGGAAAAGGGGGACGTCCGTGCTGGTAACATCATTTCAGGCATCGCCCAAATGTGTCCAAAGGAAACCTGAGCTGCGCAGTTTGAAGGGCGTGGTTTACAGTCTATTGCAGCTCTGGTTACCTTTGTTGAAAACAATGTTAAAAGAGAAGAGCAACATCTTCCTTATCGAAGCATCTGACGTTCAGCGATTAAAGTCGCCAGGCACGGATCTATTATAGGGGAGACTGAGGACAGCTGTTGAATTGACTCTTTGACTCTAGTAGATACCTTAAGTTAGCAGAAGTAGAAGGACAAATAGCTAGGATTAGATGTTTTTAAAAGTGAGTTAAAAGTCCATCGAACAACTGACCCCATTCAAGAATTATCTCTGGTTTCCCCTAGTAAATCCAGAAATATGCAAATCATATTGTGTTTAAATATTGTAAGCTCTTCCACAAGCAGGATATTCTATTATAGTATCCTTGCTTAGCTTGTGCAGTGTTACAGAGAGAAAATCCTTTGTATTTCCAGATATTTGTTTGGCTGTAAAATTTCCCATTTTCCCATTTAAGTACAGGAACCAGTTTATAGTACGTAGCTCCTCAGAGCCGCAGTAGCAGCAGACCTTTTGGTACTAGAACCACAAATTTCTATGTTCATCCTCTTTTGAGTTCCAACCTGAAAGACAACTAATCCCATACCAGTAATGTTCTTGGTGAAGAATGTTTTATTTAAAGTGACAGCTTCAGATACCAAACACTTTATAGTCAAGGAGTTAAGAAATTATGCATATATTAAGTAAATTGCCCAGCTGATTACACAGTAAAATGGTGCGTAAAATATATTATAAGCCAAAGAAACGTGTGGCGTTTTTAACTGTGTGAAACTGTAAAATGTCTGAGTGTAAAGGGGTAATTAAGCACAGTCTCTTCGTCCCAGGTATCACAACATCGACGTTATTTTGCCATTTTATTGTTTTGCAGCACTCATTGAGGGGTAAAACAGGAGGCTTTTGTCTACATTGTGCTGCAAGAGAGATTTATTGAGCAAAGTGTGCAAGGAAGAAAAACAGGAAATGGGCTGGTGTGTGTGTGTATGTGTGTGTGTGTGTGCATGCATGGAAAGGAGAGGAAAGAGGCGGGTTCTTTATAGCCTTCAGCTGGTACTAACCCCCCTGACTCTGTTCCCACAAGCTGAAATTTCCCCAAAAGCAAAGTACTTCCATGCATTGCTGTGCCAGAGAACAGTGTTTATCCCAGAGCAATCATGGAGTAGTTGCTTCATAGGCATGGCTGTCTATTCTATGTTCTTTTAGCATATTTGTTTAACGTGTCCTGCTGATGTTTCGCCTGTTGGCCCCCCCAAAATAGCCCTTGAACAGAAACGTGCTCCTGTCACTAGGGCCACTGGATGACGGCCTCGAGGATGAAGAGGAGGAATGCGTGTCGGAGGGGAACGAGCTGGTGGCGAAGGACGAGTTCTCTACAGAGGAGAACTTCTCCGGCGACTTCGAAGCCGAGAACCTGAACTGTGAAGACATGGAATTCTTCTGCAGCAAAGGTGACCCTTTAGAAAGAAAAACGAAACTTCTCCACACCATCCTGCCTCACAGGCTGCTTTCATTCCTCTACCTTACAGCCATTTTACGTGAAATGATCATTGTAAAATTTCTCACATGTCAGGTGCAGTTTCACCGTGACCCCGACTCCACCTTCATCCCATCACACAGCTAGCTGAAACAAAAAGGCGTAGTTATTTAACTGTGTGGAAATTTCGTGAGCTCACATCCTGTTCATTTTTGAGGGCCTGCCCTGCCCTGTCACTGACTCTCCTGTAGCAGTTGGGGCAGTTTGGCCACAGAGAGCTGACAGCACCTGCTTTTCCCTGGTTTACAGGGAGAGATGCTGCGTAAGAACAATGAACACCCAGCCTGACCAAAGCTAGAACATTTGTTTGAATTCTAGTTCAATTATTTATACCTTTTTTGTTGTTTCAATTTGGTCAAATCATATACAAGAACACAAAACTCATCAGAGTCTCGCTCTGGATACACAGATGAAAGAAATGTCATTTGTCATAACCTCCCGATTTGCCTACACAAGGTGTTTCCAGTTGCACCAGCAGTCAAATGCTATGAATTTTAATTTTAAATTAAACAATTTACACTTTCAGTTCCCCTAGCCCCATCTTGAAAAAAATATATATATATTTTTTACACTTTGAAAGTTGAAACTATTAGCTTGGGGGATTTCACTAAAATAAATTGTTTTCCTTTTCATGTTTTCTGTAATAATAATAATTTTTCTTTTGTTCTTCAAGAGAGGGATTAAAAAAAAACATCGTTACATAAATCTAGATTTGTCTGCATCCAAACAAAATGGCGTCAACTGTATAGGTTTTCTTAAATTTTACAGAAAATGAAATGTGTGCAAACCTGATGGTCTCAGAACAGCATGTTGTATTCGGTCCAGTACATTTAATTAAGTTATTGATTCGAATATGTCATATGACATTTATCATGCTAATCATTCCCGCTTGTGGGCACTGACTGGTACCATCTCTGTGATGAACAACTGTGAACGGTTAAATATTTTTGCAGTTCCTTGAACGATTAGCCAGAGCAAAAACATTGAGCAGGTGTATCACAGTAGTATCCAGTTTTTGGAGTGAGCTGTGTGAGAGTTGGGTGACTTCTCTGGGAGTGAGCTCCATGAAAGTTGGGTGTCTTCACTGGGTGAGAGCTGGGTGACTTCACTGGGAGTGAGCTGGGTGAAAACTGGGTGTCTTCACTGGGAGTGAGCTGGGTGACTTCATTTGGAATGAGCTGCATGAGAGCTGAGTGACTTCACTGGGAGTGAGCTGGGTGACTTCACTGGGAGTGATCTGGGTGACGTCTCTGGGAGTGAGCTGGGTGACTTCCCTGGGAGTGATCTGGGTGAGAGCTGGGTGACTTCACTGGCAGTGAGCTGGGTGAGAGTGAACACAGGAGCATTATGGATCTTCAGGGAATTTCTTGTGCTGTCGTATCTGATAGCTGGGCCTGTAATTGTTCCCATTGGACTGTCACAGCAGTCGCTGAAGTTTAGCGAGCCGTCGCTTTAGTTACATTAAAGTTATTAATGTCTGCGAATGAAGCAAAACCGCCAGTTTTTGAGTTACAAACTGTTTTAAAAAGAGTGTGGTATTAAAACGGATCCTTCCTTAATCTTTCCCCTTTGGACACAAAAAAGATTTTCTACTTACACTGTCTCAGCTGAGTCAAAATACGAAAGTGCTTCTCTTCAGATTTTGTTGTCTTTCCATAACGGTCAGACGCAGTCATCAGGTGTATTCATGAATCCCCTCATGCCACTATTATGCCTCTTACCAAGTAATTTAACTGGTCTTATGAGTGACTTAAATCTGCCACACTCACGCAGAAGCGGCGTGAATTGAATGTACAATTCGACGGTGATAAACGGTTTTATTCGTGTTTTTCTCCCAAGCGTGAGGCAGGAGAGAGGGATGCCCTTGATTAACTAAACCCTCTCAGATTTCGATGGCGTGCCGTAATTAGCCCTGTGTTGAGTCGGACGCAGCTTTTAAAGGAGCCACTCATCCCGCCGCCTTTATCTGCTGCCGCTTCCTCCCTCCTGTTTGAGGCGTCTCTGCGGGAACAGCTGGCCAAGTCCCGCGTCTTAGCTTAGCCTTGTATCTGTGTAGTCACTCACCGAAATGGGCTTGTCAGGAGGGCCTAAAGCCTCTATTAAAAGTTTCGGCCTATAATAGGTATTAAAAAGCGGGCGGAACACAAAGAGCGGCACCAATTTTCATTAACATATGAAGCGCCTATTAACTTTGATCGCGGTACGGCGAAGGAGCAAAGCCGCTTAAAAGCACAAAGGTCGAGAAGTTGAATGTCACCGAAGTCTCAGCTGCTCCCCTTAGCCTCACACGAAAACGCTCCTTGGATCGTCGCTGCGAGTACCTGGGCGGGGGCCGGCCTCGCGGTCCGGTTACGTAGCCCGTGAGACCTTGGTGATCTCATGTCACCTGGGATGTCGGTGAAGAGGCAGAGGGCACCTTTAAGGCCTTGGTGTTTGACAATATCCATCAGACCTTCTTGCGTCCTCCATATTGGTTGTTGTGCAGCTTTTCAGCGAAGGAATGGTTTAATTTACAGTAAAATTAACTTATTTGAAGGTTCCTCTGTGTCTTCTGCTCATGTATTTGTAGCGTTGACTGTACCATTATTTGTTGTTATTTGCTTATTCCATCCATCCATCCATCTTTCAGCTGCGTATCCTGTGTGGGTCTGCAGGGGACACTTTATTAGCCCTTGTTCTTTACTGCCGTTCTTGTTTCCTACTCTGTGCAAGCAACGATAAAACTCTGAGAGTTGAAACAGACTATTTTGACTTCGGGCGAGACTCCAATGAAGGTCTTCAAGGCGTGACCTCGTTCTACCCCCCTTTTCGATATCCGTAAACCTGCCCCCCTCCCCCCACTTCGCGTTTATAGAGGTTGGCTGGTGTCTGGTGGATGCGCAGAGGCGTCATGTTTCACAGCGGCTATTTACAGCCCGTTGTCACGTTCCTGTGCCATAATTTTGTGAGTGATCGCTTTCATTTACAGAGTGGCATCTACTCCAGAAATATAGTTTTTTTTAAATCATGGTTTTACTTTTGTAGAAGTAGGAAAAAACAATAAAGGAAGTTGGTAAAAAGTTTATTTTAAAAAAAATGTTACTTTCTGTAGGTGTAGTGCGCAGAATGTCATTCACCTAGCGGTTGTTTCTAAATTAAGCTCTAAGCTGTTGCATAATCACTTCTCACAAATTAGTGTTTTGCTCTTCCAAAAATATCCAGGAATTTGGATACGACCACAATCCGTGCTTTACTGCTGTGGTATACTGTAGATAAGAGGAACAAATTATGTTTATTTATTTGTGCTGGTAGCCCTCACAAACTATGACTGACTAAGGCATAGTTACTCACCAAGCCATATGCGGTTAATAGATTCATCCGAAGCAGCTTGTGATTAACCATTCACCAGCTGGGTCATTCTTACTATTACTGAAAATGACCAGAATAAGCTGTAATTATGGTGTCGCGTGTGAATGCACGCTGACCTTTTCCGGAATATTCCCTCAATAAATAATTGATATTGTAAAAGCTGGTAACTTGCCGGCAATAACTACAGAGTGGACCAATTAATTACGACGGCCTTTTTTTCCCCACAATGAGGCGAGGAGGGAGCTCTCGCGTGCAGGCGGATCTTCTCAATATTTCAGCATGGAAGGCGGCCTTCGGAATGGCAAATGTGGAATTTTAATGCAAAGTTATGCGGAGAATATGGGAAATGCTAATTTGCGGCATGATAAGATGAATCGAGATGTCCCTTTAGCCCCATTTAACTCAGTGGAGGAAATTAATCATTAATGTTTGTTAAGTATGACAATCTAACTGGGCCAGATCTACATGCTCCAAGACCAAACCGGAGCAAGATAACCGGCTGCCGACAGAGGGAACGGCTGCCAGATTCTGTAATGGGGGCTGTTTGTGGGCTTTCTTGCGTGCCTTTAAAGAGACAGTCACGCGGTTTTTGCCGACCACCTCCCCCCGCCCCCAGAACCTGGATCCAGCATTTCTGTGCATATTATTTGCAAATCTTAGGCGTCCTTTTTTTTCGCCGCTATGAAACACCACGGGTCTGGAATGAGAGCGGTTGATGTCCTGCGCTTGTCCTGAAATGATTGCACTGTTCTTCGCTTAGGGCAGATCTGCCCAGAGTTAATAACCGCATGTGCTGTTTTTGCGGGAGTAGACCATACCATTCGAGACTGGTTTCCTTTTCGCCGGTGATGAGAAAATGCGGTTTTCCCCACCTTGTCCCCTTGTCCTCGTCAGGGAGGATCTCTCTAATCTATAAGGCCCTTTAGCTTTTAATAGAGGCAATGGTTTGTTTGCGACAGAGCTTTAGTTAGCAGGAGGCTAACGGGGATCCATTTTGTAAGTTCTCCTACCTGCTACTGGGTAGAACCTCCTTTTGCTTCCATCAAGTTTTGATGACTTGTCTGATTAGAGATGCCTGTCTGCATGCTAGTGTTCTCCTGGGCTGTTATTTTTGCACTTGTGGCCTTCCTGTTAGCTTTAACAAGTCTGGACATTCTCCTTTGACCTCTCTCATTATCGGGGTGTTTTTTTTCCAGGAAGAGAACTGCCTTTGGCTTTTTTGTTCATCACACCATTGTCTGTAAATCCTAGATGCAGAAGCACGTCAGAATCCCAGGAGGCTGTTTCTAAAATGCTGGAACCTCCAAGTCTGGAACCACTGAGCATACCATGTTCAAGATCACTTAGATCATTGTTCCTACCCATTCTAATGCACAACTAAACTAACTGAACCTCTCAATCCAGTCTGAAGGCTTTATATATTGAGTTTCAGTTGCATGATTGATTGTTGGGCAAGATGTCTGCATTAAGGTGTACCCAGAAGTGGATTGTTCAGGTCAAAAAAGTAAAAATCCAGACCAAGGTTTTGTTTCAACCAACCAGTTGAGTACTCTGTGACTGTGGCCCTTCATACTTGGCTGGTGGGTTGCAACAAATCCTTGGTCTGGATTTTTACTTTCTGGACCTGAACTATCCACCTCTGGGTATACCTAATAAAGGTGACACAGTGGCTCCCAGTGCCTCATGCCATAAGTTCCAGAATTGCCGCTACCCTCTTCTGGATGGGCAGCTGAGGAAGATTGATCATAATGTAGAAAGTTGGACTCTGAAGAAAGACAGTTCACATGGATAGTATAAGAGTACAAAAGTGCTGCCTTTTTTTACCCCAACTTCTAGTTGAAAAAAAGCGAAGGTCTGTGATGATGAAAAGGGGGACTATTTAAAAAAAAAAAACATGGCTTGGCATATGTGAGGCTTAACATCACATTTGCGTAGAAGTCGTCTTTAAGACGCGGTCTGCGGCTCCATGAAAGAGTGATGCCAAGTCGTGTTACGTGAGGATAGAGTTTGTCGTCACTCTGTATCTGTGAGATTATGGGAAACGGGTCATCCTTCAAAGGCATTTCTCGGGAAAGATTACCCTCCTGATCCGTCCAGCCGACCGGCATGCATCGCCGTCGTTTCGCCTTTAATGCCGATCGGTTCATTAGCCGCTTGATCCACTTGATAAGCCATTGAAAGGTCAGCTTATGTAAACTGGCGGAGATGAAACCAAGGTGATAGGACTCCACCGGCTGATGCTCTTCTAGACATGACACATTCCGGATTCCCCTGTGGGACGCCGAGGACGTAGATTCCCGGAATTCATACCACTCGACCTGTTAAACTGGGGTGTAGAAATTAAATGCAAATAACTTACAGCACCTGAGCCAGTTTCTCTTTGTGATCTTTGTGATTAGGGGATGCTCCTTGAAGTCGCATGTGCAGGATTGATGGTTCCTTCATGCTTTCTTGATGGATACAATGCTGTGG
>JAODUD010000134.1:11414652-11427102 GCA_026784285.1 Stomatorhinus walkeri
GGGGGGGGGGGGGGGGGGGGGAGCTTAATCCATCTTATCTGTTGACTGTCAAACTGCTCTGGCTAAAACCTACTCACAAAAGACAACTAGGTCACCCAGGAAAACAGAATTCCGGTTAGGGGAACTTTGAAATCCCTGTAATTGAGTGTGGAAATAGGGTAGAAAGCCATTTTGGTACTAATGATGGGGGTAGTACAGGGAATCCGTTACTGGGGAGTCAGTCCCACCCCCATATTATGTAAGTAATACTGCTGAAGTAAAACACAGAATTCCTGCTGTTTCATCTTCATTTTGAAAAATAACCAAACAAACCAATCCATTCATTTTCCAACTGCTAATCCATTTTGGGTGGCAGGAAGGCTTGGAGCCTATCTAGGAGTTTTGGGGTACAGAGCAGGGGTACAGCCTGGATGGGGTGGCAGTCCATCGCAGAGCACACACTCACAGTCACACTTTTTGGAGTGTGAGCCAGAGGACCTGAAGGAAACCTATGTGAACAGATATGTACAGAACTGGAACCAACCCTGAAAGTCTGAGGCTACGGTACTACCTACTGTTCTGCCGGAATATATATCTATATTCCCCACGGCCTCAACAGGGTGCTGGGAACATTCCTGAGAGATTCTGGTCTATGTTGTCATTATTGCATCATGTAAGGGCTGTACATTCACGCTGAGAATCTTCCACCACATCCCAGATCTGGTGACTCGAGGCCATTGAAGTACCCCGAACCGATTGTAATGTGGAACCAGTCTGAGATGACCTGTGCTTTGTGACACGGTGCATCATCCTGCTGGAAGTAGCCATTAAAAGATGGTCAAATTGTGGCTATGCAGGGATGCACATGGTCAGCGACAATATTCAGATTTAAATGTCGCTCGATTGGTATTAGGTGGCTCAGTGTGTGCCAAGAAAAGCTGCCGCCGTATTACAGCGCCACAAACAGCCATGAACTGCTGACACAGGGTAGGTTGGGTCCATGGATTCAGGCTGTATGCATCAAATTCAGAGCCAGCCTCTGTGTGCCTCAGCAGAAATCGAGATTCTTCAGATGAGGCGACGTTTTGAGATCTTTAACTGTGCCCTCCGATTCCTGTTCTTTCGACGACAGGAATGCAATCTGAAGTGATCTGCCGCCGTTGTAGCGCATCCACTGAAAATGTCCCACTGTTGTAAAGAGTGACTATTTGAGTTACGGTAGCCTTCCTGTCAGCTTGAGCCATGACCATTTTCTCAGCAGCAAGGTGTTTCCACCTGCAGATCAGCCACTCCACCTTTTCGTTCCTTGTAAACTCTAGCTGCTGTTCAGCATGAAAATCCCAGGAGATGAAATCCTCAAAGTATTCTGTCTGGCACCAACAACCATGCCACGGTCAGCATCACGCAGGTCATATTTTTTTGAGATTCTGATATTTGGTCTGACCATTAACTGAAGCTTGTGTCCCATGTCTGTATGGTTTTATGCTTTGAGCTGGTGCCATGTGATTGGCTGATTATATATTTGCATGAACCGGCGGGTGTAGTGTGTGTGAATGTTTATAAATATATCAGAATCATGTTCTGATGTCAAAATCCTATTTTTCACCTATGTGGCCACAGTTGGAAACATGGTGATTTCGACGAATGAACTGATGACCAAATCTTAGATCGACCTGAATTAAAGGATGTCCCAGACTTTAATCTACAAATTATCATTATGCTTTGTTCTGGCACATTTGATTTTAATTATTTTCTGTGAAGGGATTTCAATTATTAAGTTTCGGCCTATAAACGTGATGAAGACTCATCGTCCTCTAGATGTTAGTGCAGATACTTGTGAAGCAGTTGCCTTTCTCCTGTCTTAAAAGCTAGTCATTGATCTCAAGTGTAGTGTATATTCAGAAGATAGATGTTAGAGAGATTCTCTTGCTTACTGTACTCTATTGCTTTGGTCATGCATTACGGAAGTATTATTTTTTTTCAGAATTTTTGATAATAGTTTCCTCATGACACTCTGGTCTCTTGCTGCAGTCCATAAGAAGATGCAGTTATGCAAATGGTTTAGATAAATAAATATGCCCATGCTGTGTGATTATGACTGAGACTGTGATTATGACTGAGACTGTGATTATGACTGTGGTAGTGTGCTCTGTAGTCTCTTTGGAACGTGCCCTACCTCATACCCTGCATTTCCAGGGATGACCTCCAGTATCACTATAACCCGATAAAATAGATGGATGGATGGATGGAAAATTTAAGATGCACCTCTTATAATAAATTCTCTTTATTCAGAAAGGGCTCATTGCTAGTTAGCAAAATAACTGCCTTTAAAAATGAAAGCATTATACTTAATATGGTTAATATGGTGTTAGATAATTTAGTAGTCTTTACCTAATTCGATTGTTTTCTTTTACTGAAATCAATAGTAGCAAAACATCATGTGACCTTAAAGACGTCTGACATCATTGGGAAGCTCTAAGCATCCTGAACGTCTGATTGGTGTCATCAGCCCAAAGGCATCCCTTGGGTCCAGGCCAGCACACTGTGTACTTTTAAAGTCCCCCCTAATTCCAATTGTCTGAAGACATAGTTGACCAGGAAGATTCTGGAGGCTGCGGGGGGCCAAGCTCTGAAGCCTACTCACCCCCCCCCCTCAAGTTACTGTACGCGACTGGCTGGAAACTTTGTCGGCGAAGGAGACTTGAGCCAGACAAAGTGAGAAATAAAGACTCCTTCTGCGTTTTAAAACAAGTGTCTCGCCAGGAGATAATGGTGTGGCTCTAGGTTATAAATGATGCATTTTGCTCACTTGGACCTGATAATAGTGGCTCAGGATGGGGGGGCAGGGGGGAGGGGGAGAAAGTTCATCGCTCTCTTATCAAGGCACAGTGACATTTCTCCTTCAGCTGTTAAATTTCATATCGCATATCTCCTTTAAAGCTGTAGCACCTTTTGTCAGGCGATACAGCACACTGCATTGCACCCTGTACACTCCGCATGCTATATTAATTTGTATCCTATTTTGGCAGTGCTGTACCCTGCGCTGTCGATAGCGATGCCTCTGATAGCTTCACCCTGTGAATTGTCACGCGGGAATTTCCGCATCTTGTAGCTTCTCACTCACACAAGATGTGGGATGTTAGTGTCACTTAATTTTAACAAAACTCTAATTTTCCAGTGACTGAAGTGTTGTTTATTTCAGAGGGTAAACACATTAGTAAAGTGACATATATGTAATTTTCTCGTAATTTAGAAATGTATTATAATTAAATAATCAGGAAGTATAATGTTTAATATTATTGTGACTTTTAACGATATTGTATGCATGTTCTTAATGTATAAGATTATATTAATACTTCAGCAATTCTCTGATGGATTATGTAATGAGTACGAACTGAGCATCATCCATCCTTCCCTCTTCTAGCTTGGTCAAACTGCTTATGGTACAGGTAGGGGTACGAAGAGGCAGGGGTACACACAGGACAGGGGTATACAGGACAGGGGTACACACAGGCAGGGGTATACAGGACAGGGGTACACACAGGACAGGGGTATACAGGACAGGGGTACACACAGGCAGGGGTATCCAGGACAGGGGTACACACAGGCAGGGGCACACAGGCAGGGGTACACACAGGCAGGGGTACATACAGGACAGGGGTACACACAGGCAGGGGTACACACAGGTAGGGGTACGAAGAGTCAGGGGTATACAGGACATGGGTACACACAGGCAGGGGTACACACAGGCAGGGGTACATACAGGCAGGGGTATACAGGACAGGGGTACACACAGGCAGGAGTACACACAGGCAGGGGTACATACAGGCAGGGGTACACACAGGCAGGGGTACATACAGGACAGGGGTACATACAGGCAGGGGTACATACAGGCAGGGGTACATACAGGACAGGGGTACATACAGGACAGGGGTACACACAGGCAGGGGTACACACAGGCAGGGGTACATACAGGACAGGGGTACACACAGGCAGGGGTACACACAGGCAGGGGTATTCATAGGACAGGTGCCAGACTGATAAATTATTCCCAACTTTATTGTAATGTATTGGAAACATGTACAAATCATGAAGAAATATAGTCACCACTTGAGATAAACAATGCAACGTGATTCATTAATGAAGGAAATACTGATGAGATCAGTATTTAACTCATATTATTCATTATTTGTTCCTTCAGTAGTTTACAAAGTCGTACCTTAACCTTAAACCAGATCTAACCGTAACCCTGACTACTGAAAAGAAAAAAACATTAATAGGGGTATATTGGTTAAACAGGTAACACAGCAGGACAGTTTGAACGTCCCTGATGGCTACTTCACCGTGTTGCCCTTAGTCATCGATTATGGCATCAGATCACAGATTACCTCCAAGGAGCTCAGCCCTGATGGCTGTTGAGGGGACAGTTTTGTTAAGAGCTTGATAAATTTCGCAGCCACTTTGTCCACGAAGCCTGGATGGGCCTGGAGTAGACATCCAGGCAGATGTCGATCAGGGTCACCCCTGGCCAGGTCTGACCTCAGGTGGGATGCCGTTCTCCGTGAGTTGGCCCTCCTCTGCTTGTTGCCATACGGCTCTAGTGGAAGAAACACGTCTCCGCTTGAGTCCATTCGTGGCACATGGCAAACAGATGCCAGCACTGGACGTCGTGGTCCTATCTGAGGAGGATCTCATCCACATAGAGGGACGTTCATTGGTGTGCCAAGTATCTGTGGAGAGCAGGGACAGACCCTAGCGTCTAGCAACAGATGATGATCTTATCGAAGGATGTGGGAGGGAAGGAGGGGTGGGACGTTGGAGAAATCTCCGTAGTCCCACGTCAGCTGCTTCTCGCCAAGACTGTGGCATTTTAGGGCTGGGATGAGTTTCCTGAAGGATGTCAGTGATGGGTGAATCCTACGCTTTCTGTCCCTCCTTAATCACATTATGGGATACGTTTGAGCAAACTCCCTCTAAATAGTTTTTTATTTTTGATAGTTTGGCTGATTAGAGTCTTGGCAAAATGAATGTTAAATATATGTTGTTTCTTTGATGACAGGAGATGCCATCAGACCACATAAGACAATCTGACACTTTGCATACATAATCGTATTGTTCACATTCACTGCACCACCTGTGCATGATATATAGTACAGATTTTTATTGCATATGGCTAGTTAAAGACATGTTGGTGAAAACAGGATTTTCAATGAAAAGGTGTTTTAAGACCTATTTAAAAGTATGTTATGCAATTTGAAAATTCATTTATTTGTGCCAGTGGTCTTCTGCTCTCATTCATCTGAGTACAGCCTATCGTTTGGTAACTGGTAACAAAGGCATATTATTGCCTGTATAAGACACAAAATAGCTGGTGAAACTCATACATAAAATAAAGTTTGATGTTCTAACCATGTTCTAACCATGTTGTAACAGCGTTATTAAGTGTGGCGTTTTCCCTGACGCGTATGCAGATTGTACTTTTAGATTCCATGTTTTCCTCAGATCTCGTTTTTTAATTTTGCTGGTGTGGGCAACAGCTGTGAAGAGGCAGCTGGGAATTCAAGGTCCTCTGGCTACGTTTGCAAGGGGACACAAACAACTGGCACCCAGTCACTATGCATGCCATCCCCCCCCCCCCCCAACCCCTCCATCCCCCATGCCACAGAATCCACCAATGGAGACGGCTTTCCAAAGTGTCAAGCAGGGCTAAACGTGAGTCCACATGCAAGCGGTAAAGGGCCGATGGCCTTATCAGAGGACAAACAGGATGCATCAAGCTGGGTCTGTTTCTCCGCGTTCCTTTTCTCCCTGATGCTTGCCAGCTGTGCTTGGATGCTTAATTATTTTGTCTTAATGAGCTTTAGCCACCTCTCCCAGCCGCGCTGCCCTGCCACTCTGGGTGCCGCTTGGCCTGTTCCCGCTCGGCCTGTTCCCGCTCATGTTTCCCCCACGGTTCACGCAGAAAACAAAAAGTCCAGCGGTACACGCAGGTGCTGCCGTGCGAGGTTTTCCATCCTTTAATACGACCTTTTTATCCGCATTCCTTAGCCAAAAGCATTAGACCCCCAAATTTTTTGCACCAGGTGCTAATGTCTTAAATGTAATTACATGTATTCATTTATTAAACTGGAAACCACCTTTAACAGTAGTGCCATCAGACTGATACCTCAAAGCATTAGAGACGTGGGAAAAAGTTCTAGCAGGAAACTTCTGGATAGTGGAGAATAAAGACTTGGGTGTTGGTGCGATTCAGCAGGTTTAAATCCCAGGAGAGGATTGCTGCTATTCTCTTTAAAAGGTGCATTTCTTGTAAGGAAACTACAATCACCTCAGTGCAAATATATATAGTGTAAAATATTATTATATAATTCTACTTGTGGTCAGCAGTTCACCTACTAAACCTCTTTCAGGCTTTCTAAGGATACGGAGGGAAAAAATACACAAGAAAGTTCCGGCAGTCTGCACCAGGAGTCCTGCAATACATGGGAAATACCCACAATGCAATGTTAAAGATGCCACTCTGGAGTTTATTCTTATTATTTCAATGTTTTGGCTCAGATGATGATTGTTAATTGCGTCTCATGTGCAGAGAGTAAGAGGGTGGAGCTTTATTTAGCGGAAATGTGGGGCGCCCCCTGCAGGCCAAGCAGATGCACATGCAGGTAGCTGTGAAATTTAAGGGTCTGATTTCTCCAAAGCCAGTCAGCCCTCCTTAATCGAAACTCTCTACGTTGCCAAGGCGACCGCTCGGAAATGCACACTTGAGATCCGCATGACTTTCTCGAGAAAGCGGGAGTCGTGACCGGGAGTCCATTATCATAACTATTTGATTAATCACTGCCCTAAAAAAGTACACTAAATCTAAGAGATAAGATAGGGCTCACAGTGCTATCCAGTTACACATTTAATTAGCTGGAGTTCCACAGAGCTCTAACAAGAGAGGCCCTTCCAGGAAATACTCAAAATAGTTGCGCTGCCAGCAACCAAGCCTGTAACATCTCATTGAGATTATCAGAGAAGCTGAGGGCTTCCAAGAGGGGTTTTGGTGGGGTTATTTTCATATAGGTCCCCGCAACACACACACACACACACAAATGTAAGCATTGTGTAAGCAAGTAGCCCAAATCCAGACCCACACCGTCAGCGACACGGCGGTCTGTCTTATTTAGCGTCTTACGTTT
Source organism: Stomatorhinus walkeri (assembly GCA_026784285.1). Lineage (NCBI taxonomy): Eukaryota > Metazoa > Chordata > Actinopteri > Osteoglossiformes > Mormyridae > Stomatorhinus > Stomatorhinus walkeri. The sequence goes on from JAODUD010000134.1 coordinate 11,421,813, forward strand.
GCATTTTATTCATTTCGCCGATAAAGTTATCTCGGACGAAGTGCTACGGTCCACTTGGCAAAAACGCAGTACAAAAGTGCGCGAAATTAAAGTTTCACGATAGCAGATGAGAAGCACATTGAAGCAGAACTCTCTCTTTTTTTTAATCTAAAATTTAAACGCTTTGCAATATTGACTAAAGCCACTAAGCCAAACTGGCAGGGGTCAGGGTCCCCCGATGAATCGCCCCTCCCCCGTTAATGACTCACTCGACCTGAGGAAAGCCACAGAGCAGTCAGTAATCAATCCTGGCCCACTTGTGGATGAAGTTGGATGAAGTTCTTACAGCGAAATGATTCCTTAATCAGGCACGTTAGATGGTAGATAAGTCACGTCGATTAAAAATACAGGAATGTGCCAGTGGGGGAAGTGTTTTATTTTGGGGAAAAACAAAGACTGGGGGGCTTAAGAGTCTAGAGATTTCTAGTCTCTCAGAAGCTAACTGTACTCAAAGTCCCAGAATGCCACAACATTCCCAGAATGCCACAACAATCACACATCACCCCTTGAGATTCATGGAGCAGACGAGGGAGATTTATCACTTTAGGTCTTGAGCTGGAGGTTGTCCTGGCAGTTTTAGCCCACACGTGATGGCTTTCACCTTGCCGTTTTAGGAGAACTGGACGTCTTCCAGAAAGACGGAGAACGGCGGATTCACAGCCGGCAGCAGCTCTCTGTGGGCACCACGTGGGGGCCGTTCGAGGGGAAGATCGAGATGATCGCCGACGGTGGCAGCACGGTACGTCGCCCCCGCTTCCCCTTTCCGAAGGACGTGCCCTGCCCGTGCCCGCACCGTTACCGGGTCGCTAGCAGTTTCACTACCTTAACTTTGTCTTTCATCGCTTGGAAGCAGCCCCCCACCACGTATGACGGGTCGTGGCGAAGCTGGTTTTAATGGGGAGGGGGGATCTCCCTTGACATCCCTTTGACATGGAGTTGACTATTCTGGAGTCAACTTAGTCTAACAAAAAGCTTTGAAGTGCATCCATTTTAACTCTTTAATCTGCATATTTTTTGACTAAATGGCTTAATTGGTAGAATTTGAGTTGAGTCCAGACCCTGGTTCAGTCTATTTCACCACCCATTATATTTGATGTTATTCTCCACACAGATTTATAGCATTCAGCTAGCTTCGCTTGTTTAAACATCCTCGTTAAGTTCTTTTAACTACTTAAAAAAAATATGTTGACCTGACTGCTCTGGTGGAAAAAGAAATCCTTTAGGGTTTAATATTTAATTTTGCTTTTGGATTAATTAAGCAATACTTATTAAAAATTGTAACGAATCTCAGTTATCCTGTTAAGAAACATAAGGAATTGTCCTCAAGGAGTTTGGACTCAGGAGTTCGGTCCATTTTTTCTAGGATTACTTCTACACAACTTCACTGAATCCTGCTCCAAAATGGTTTGGCCCATTTCAGAGCCTGTATCCCATGTGACCCGACTACCCCCACCAATAGCTAAGAAATAAATAATGGAACGCCTTTGAAATAACTATGTATTTTTTCCAGTACTGAAAAACTTAACACCCATTCCCATGCCACGTTTAAGTTAGCTTTCCTTGTGGATTAACGCTTCAAAAACATTACGAAAAGCACAAATATTGGTTCCGCTCCTAACGTGAGTTCACACGGAACGGTCCCACGACACTCCGATTCGATGACACGCCGGCACCAGAAACAGCGGGGACAATTAAAATGGAAATGCCGGCCGGGGAGTAGGTGAGGAGAGCGAGTTTAAATGCACCTCAATGGAGGAAGCGCCGAGGTTATCAGGGTGCGAACTGAGTCGATGAATCATTCCCACGTGCTGGTGAAATTCTTTCATTTGAGCAAAAAACCTTACAGTTCAAAGATCACCAGTGGGGGTGGGATTTATCAGGGTAATGCTTTGGGGGAGGGTGGGGAGGAGGTAAAAAATTATGTTTAAACCGCAGTAATTAAAGGGTTCGTTTAGTGCTGCACAACACTGTGATTTAAGGACCCTGTGGCTCATTTGGCACAAGACACTTTCTGTGCCGCAAGACACAACTTCCGCGTTTCCCAAAGGACGTCCCTGACGATGACAGACAGGCAGAAGATTTTTTTTTCTTGTTTCTCTCCTGATACGACGCATCACATGTGGAGATTTTAACTAGATCCTTGGAATGTGCGGAATGTTATTCGGAATGCATTGAGAGTGGAATACCGAAGAGGTCCCTCGTTTGGCCATCGAACGGCATGTCTCTCGGAGCGACCGTTCGTAGTTTCACAGAGAGGACGAAGCTGTCATGCCGGGGCTCCTAACACGATTTGGTTTAAACAGAGAATTGGACTCAACGCAACCTTTAGAAACAAGTCGATACCAGTGTGAGGACATAAGGGGGATCCCATCAAAGGGGAGACTGCAGATCTCTACCCAGGGTCAGGCAGAGAGCTGCCTGGTCCTTATGCATGCCGGGTATTTCACTACTGGGTCACTAGGGGCAATAAAGCACTTAAGTTGGAAATGAAGCTTGATCACTCCCTGCACCTGAACCGCACCCAAGAGGGAATTTCTGCAGCTTGACCTTGAGAGGCTACTACATCTCAGCATTGCTCTTTTTTTTCATTTGAATTTCGAAACTGTGGAGGCGAATGAATTACTCCAGTCATCCAGGTACAACGTTGATGGCAGGTGCTGAAGTGTAGGCTTTCAAATACAGGGTATGGTTAACAGACTCAAAGCAAGAACATTACTTGCAGAAAGACGTGTGCGTCATTATTAATATGCTCCGCCGTCATAAACGAGAGACACAAGGCAAGATAAGATAAGATAAGATAAGATGGACTTTATTGTTCCTTATATATTTTTCATATATTTGGTAGTGAAAAAAGTTTGCAAGTATTACAGTTTATCTCTAGGTATCTTTTCTTGGCAGACCTATAGCTGATTACATTTTGAGCCAAGAAGCATGAGTGTGATGTCACACAAATTCAGTCTTCTGTCTCATCCCAGCTTGAGGGGTGACCTGATTCTGGGCATTGTCAACGCTGGATGTTTGACTCAGAGCCCACCGTATGCCATTGTGACCTGAAGGTCATGTTGGAAGCTAAAATTCACTGCATGAGGCCAATTTAGATGCAAACGTCATTATGCAGGTTTTGTCCGGGGGTCTACTGATAGGATTGTACCTCATCAAGACGTCATAAAGTGTGAAATTTGTAAAGATGCTTTGGAGGTGAAATGTTAAGCGGATACAAAGGTTTGTGGGGATATTTATTCTACATTTGCTTAGTTCTATACTTTTAATCCATGTTTTTTCTTCTTCGTATTGTTTGGAAGACTTTCATAACTGATTCACAGGTATTGGAAGAGTTTTAGACTTATTATTTTGTTGAAGAAAAATTTTAACTAATTCGATGGGGTTTTATCTATGGTCATGGTGCATGATTCTTAATTGCAAAGTTGTCACTTGTTCCGCTGTGACAAGATGATTTGGAACATCAGCGGGCCGCTGGGGTGACCAGCCCCAGGTGAAATTTCGGGAAGCAAATCCAGATTACAGGAGACATCATCATGCATGACATGGGGGGGTCTGCATTTCAGGAACAGTGGTGCAGTCGGTCAAGGTTGCCCTCCGGTCCATAGACCTGAAGTGTATCCAGCCCTTTTCTGGACTCTCTCACGCCCCCCCCCCCCAAGAGAGTGATGAAATTGCCCCTTCCCTGCCTCCTTCCCCGTTCCTTGGGCAGATCAATCAGACCATTAGACTCCAATTACGCAATCAGCCCCATGCAGGTGAGCTACTATCACACTCGGCAAGTGGGGGGGGTCGGAAGGCCCGTGGCAGCCCACTTACCAAATTAACGCAAATGAATGTTGACACCTAGACCTAAATGTCTGTAGTGGGGGCTAAATTACCATTCTGGGTCGAGGCGATTGAGTAGCAGGTGTCTTAGCTGTGGTAATTACCTAAGCTTGGCAGAACCTGACACAAGCCCATAGCTCATCTTAAGTAGACTTTCTGAAAGATTGAGCCCATTTCAGGTGTTAATAATTGATTTGGACAAGAGCTAATAATAGGTTGCAGCTTTAGGTTCCGTTCTGGATGCCCGTCAATGAAGGTATGGATCCTCGTTATGTCCAATTTAAAAATTAACTCTTTGATAATTACAGCTCCTAATTAAGGCCGGCGAGGACTACTGAGGAAGCGCTAAAAAGTGTGTACTTCCTGACCCGTGCCGAGTCCATGGCGTGTTCCGTAGCACGATGATAGTGACAACAACTGTTTTATTTTTATCTGCTCTGACGGCACCGGTGACGGCTTGTCCTCTCTGTCACCGAGATGTCGCTTGTAGATGCGCTGTACCGGGAGTAACTGAGCTCCTGTCCTTGTGTGTTCTTGTACCTTCGTATGTCTGGTAAAGTAGCCAGTTAGTAAACATTTTCTTGCAGCAAGCCTTTAATGTGACAGCAAGGAGTTCAGTTCTTACCATCTTACTGTCCTAACAAGCAATTAAAGTTTTGCATGCTAATAAATCTCTATGTGTTAATATAGGGTTACTTTATTGCTGCATGCATAAATTTTATATCTACTGTACATAATATATTTTCCTTTTTAATTTTAATGAAGGCTTGTGACTCTGACACAATAGAGGTCCAGGTTAATGACTGTTTTATCATAAATTTCTAGAGTTTCTCAAATCACTGTTTTGATTGACCTTGAACTAAAAGCCCATGATATGCGATGCTGAACATTATTTTCCGAAATCCTTTGAAAATGTAATGGCTGTAAATAATTTATATTTCCATAAAAAAAACTGTAATATTTTTATAGTTTGGGTTATTGTTTGTTTTTCCTTTCTGCAATGATTAGGCTTTTTCTCCCTTTCTGCTGCATTATCGGCGTGATTTGTTTTTGAGGTGTGTTCCACTGCATTTTTAAGGAGTCTTTATCTGGCTGAAGAAAAGGTACAGTAGCACATGTCTGGGAAAGCGCTTTGATCTTGCGGACGTGCGCTCCTTCAGCTGCGCCCGTGTTCCCCAGCAGCCACCGGAGTGTTGCCTGAGACGCGGAGCTGGAGAGCTTCGACCGGCAGCATGCGGGGCTGCAAAAAATGACAAGATACTGTCTTAATTTGCAGCTGGAAGAAGGCAGAAGCTGTCAGAGCCCGGAATATTCTCATTGTGTTATTTAGTTAGGGGTTAGGTGCAGGGGCCCACATACCAAAAAAAGCTGGGGAAATTATTCAACCCATCACTCATGTATTTATCTCCTTCGATTCCTCTCT
>JAODUD010000134.1:11449290-11461790 GCA_026784285.1 Stomatorhinus walkeri
TGTACAGGCGGCTTGGCATACAGGCGGCTAGGTGTACAGGCGGCTACGCGTACAGGCAGCTAGGCATATAGGCGGCTAGGTGTATAGGCAGCTTGGCATACAGGCGGCTAGGTGTACAGGCGGCTCGGCGTACAGGCGGCTAGGTGTACAGGCGGCTAGGCATATAGGCGGGTAGGTGTACAGGCGGCTACGCGTACAGGCGGCTAGGTGTACAGGCGGCTTGGCATACAGGCGGCTAGGTGTACAGGCGGCTACGCGTACAGGCAGCTAGGCATATAGGCGGCTCGGCGTACAGGCGGCTAGGTGTACAGGCAGCTAGGCAGTTAGGCATATAGGCGGCTAGGTGTACAGGCAGCTTGGCGTACAGGCGGCTCGGCATACAGGCGGCTAGGTGTACAGGCAGCTAGGCAGTTAGGCATACAGGCGGCTAGGTGTACAGGCGGCTACGCGTACAGGCAGCTAGGCATATAGGCGGTTAGGTGTACAGGCGGCTAGGTGTACAGGCGGCTACGCGTACAGGCAGCTAGGCATATAGGCGGTTAGGTGTACAGGCGGCTAGGCAGTTAGGCATACAGGCGGCTAGGTGTACAGGCGGCTACGCGTACAGGCAGCTAGGCATACAGGCGGCTCGGCGTACAGGCAGCTAGGCGTACAGTTGGCTAAGCATACAGGTGGCTCGGTGTACGGGTGGCTAAGCATGTATGCAGCTAGGCGTACAGGCGGCTCGGCATACAGGCGGCTCGGTGTACAGGCGGCTCGGCGTACAGGTGGCTAGGCCTGCAGGCAGCTAGGCATACAGGCGGCTCGGCATACAGGCGGCTAGGCGTGCAGGCAGCTCGGCATACAGGCGGCTCGGCGTACAGGCGGCTAGGCGTACAGTTGGCTAAGCATACAGATGGCTCGGTGTACGGGTGGCTAGGCGTGTATGCAGCTAGGCGTACAGGTGCCATGCAGGCGGCTAGGCATTTAGGCGGCTAGGCGTGCAGGCAGCTTGATGTGCAGGCAGCTCAGGGTACAGGCAGCTAGGCATATGTGTGACTAGGTGTATGCACAGCTAGGCAAATGCGCGGATAGGCGTATGCGTAGATAGCCATACAGGCGGCTAGGCATATGCGTGGCTGGGCATATGTGTGACTAGGTGTATGCGCAGCTAGGCGTATGCGCAGTTAGGCGTATGCATGGATAGGAGCGCACACAGCTAGGCATATATGTGGCATAGGCGTACATGCAGCCAGTCATTCATGAGGCTAGGTTGGGTATCCAATGAATGTGCAGGACTGGTGTAAGCAGTATTGGAGCGTAATGTGCTGAGATCGTAGGCTGTAGTATAAGCAATACTCACAATGTAATTATCAGTTTGTTAAACACAGAGTCCTCATATGGTACAGGTGAGGAGTCGAATCTCAGCCACCAGAGTCATGTTCAAGTGTTCTTGTGTGTGAAACACAGGGCCTTTGTGGCGTGACTGGGCACATGCAGCTCCCCAGCATAAGATACTTCTACAAGTACTAGTACTCCTACTACTCCTATTACTCCTACTTTAGTGCTCCACAGAAATAGTGAGGTTCAGGGCAAAGACGAAAAAATAAAAACAAAAAAACACAACAGATCGTGGAGGAAGCGCAGCAGAGGTTTCCCCTTAAGCTATTCAGCTCAAGAAGAATGTGCGAACGGTGAAATATATATGCACTCCATCCTGTCGGGAAGGTTCTGCTTATCTTGAGTGACTGTCAAGCCTCGGAATATCACAGAACGGACAAAAATATATTAAATTAATAAGCTGCTGGATGTTGTCGGGAATTACGATGCTTCATAAATCCTGGTTTAATCAAGGCTTAAATCCACTGCTTCCTAATGCACACGGCAGTGTTTCGCACTGGATTTTATTCTGTTGGAGAGATAGAGGCCCTTAGCTTTGGAAACAAGATTTATCATCTTCCTCTTCTTTCATGACTGACAAATATAAAAAAAGAGCCTTAGGGAAGTTGGCAGCTGCTACTACCTTTAATAGAAGGGCACTGTCGCAGCAAGGTGAACCTCGGGCCAAGGAGGAAAAAATGCTACTCAAAAAGAGAAAAGAAATTGGTACTGGCTTATCAGTTGTACTTCCTGTGTCGGTTCAAAGGTCGTGGAGCTTTCGTTTGTTTGTTTGTTTCTTACACCATAAGGATGGATGCTATCTGTCCTGCCATCCTAACAGGTGTACTTTGTCGACCAGCAGAGGTAATATTTCATGTCACGAATTAGGAAAGTATACCTCGCTATTCTCTGTTTGTAGACCAGGCAGAGAATCTATCATTTTCTCAATAGTTCTTGTTTTTGTGTTTCTTTTCTTGGATATTACTAGCTGGAATAGCTAACTGGCTAACGGTTGACAGCATACAAGCTAATATTTTCTCATAATATTGAATTAGCGAGCCCCTCTTGTCCAATCCATTTTATCTTAGATTTATGTATTTTTATTGTATTAAGCATACCGTGCTTTCTGCACCTTCAACGAAAGTGTCCACATATCACCTGGGAAAACTCACTTGCTCATGTAAAAACACGAAAAATCTCCAGCGACAGATCAATGTGCTGCACAAAGCAATTTTTGAAATGTTTTGAATTTTGGTGTTTCGATGATTTATATTCTGATTGATTCGCTGTACAAAACTGTATCTGTATTTTGAAGTATTCCTAGTACTGGTTTGCTGCATATCTACAATGACAGGAAAACCGCAACTTCTTCCAGGCATCCATCTTGAATATATTTTCTACCTGCAAAGTCAGTCTTTTTTCTAGAGCATATGTTCAAGGTTTCTGTCATGAATTATTCAGTGTTTGAGTAAACACCAAATCATCAGAAAATATCCCATTCTGCTCACTAGTAAACACAATCAAAAGCGTTTATTCACTGTATCCTAAGAAATTTGAAGTTTGCCAAGTATAATTACACGGCATAACTTCACCCCTTTCTTCATCTTGCATTCCTGGATTTTACACTATTGCCAGAGATGATGATGATCATCATCATGATTATTATTGTTATTATTTGTTGCCTGGGAATGATAGCCCCTCAGAATTATTTATTCAGAATTAATCCATTTGCTCCGTGCATCGTCATGACGACAGAGGAAGTGACTGGCACATGTCTGTGAGCCATAGCTTTAGCGTCATGAAGTGTCACAACTCCGAAGCTGAAGCTCTGCTCAAAGAGAGCTGGCAGCTTGCATGACGGCCTTGTGAGCCTTCATTTGACGTAAATTTTTAAGTAAAATTCATGATTAAGTACATTCAGAATCAGAAGATTAAGTTAAGTTTAACTTACTGAACCCCTTAAATTAGAAAGCGGAAAATAATGTGAGAGCAAGGTCAGGATCTGTTGTTACTGTGAAAATGATTTTAGAGTTTCTGTTATTAATGTGACGTCACCATTTCTTCAGAAGGTAAATGCATCGCACTCAGACACCATGCAGAAAGCGTATCCCTCTCGTTGATTTCCCCTTTTCCTAACTATGATCTCATGGGATCTTTCACCATGGATCTATGGCAAGTAACCAGTGCAACAGAGATTTTTGAGCAGGAACCAGTTAAAACAAGAAAGTGATCCTCCCTCTTCTGGTGCTACCCAGGCTGAAAGATATATATTATTTACATAAATGTATCTGTCTGCCTTCCCTGTGTTACTGGCAGAGGAAGTTTGTATTGCATCTGACTCTGCTGTGCTTGAACACTGACCCACGGTGAGGGTCAAAGATGGCTTGTTATTTCTAGATGTAACATTGCTCACTCACTTAAAATAAATGAAAACTACAGAAAAGAACCACAAAGTCAGTCTTGGAACGGACTTGATATTTATAATTCTGGATGATTTCTTGTTGCACGCTGTGCAGATGTCCCATAATCCTTTGTAGCATTCTTTTCCATATCACCCAATGATGGACAGGCTATATTAAATTCTGGTTATGACTATGATCAAAATATAGTTTACAGCATGAACCTTTGACATCGGTATACTGGAATTTTCCTTTAAACAATCACATTTGTTTTAGCGCTGCTTTCTCACTTTCATGCAGAAATTCTATATTTATTTATACATTTATGATTTATATTTACAGTTCATATATTTACAAATCATATTTACATTTAATTTCCAGTGGAATATTTTCTTTCTTTATTTGAAAGTATTGTTTGCATAGGTGATACAGCTTTAACTTTTTTTGATGTAGTAGTAGCCCTGTAAAGGAATAAATTAAGGTTCTTGTAAAAAAAGAAATAAAAAAATATTTTATATATTTTTTGTCTTTGTAGAACTTTTTACATCAACTAGAGGCTGAAAATCCCAAAGACAGGAATGTTTAAGCAGAGTCTCCCCAAGCAGCTTGGCTTGAGAACTGCCATCATGCTTCAAGAATCCCTGTTTAATGTACTGTAATGTGAAATTCAGCGGGGACGAGTTTAATTGAGTTTTACAGAAACCAATGGGGAGTTGCGCTGGAAGGTAGGTGATGTTGAGGTTTCTAATCTCCCATTCCGGAGAGGCTTGTTGACGGAGTGGTTCTTTTTCTTTCTGGATAAAAAAAAAAGGAATCGTAAGAGATGATACATCCGTGGATAAAACCAATTGGCAAGCCTCAAAGGGACCGGGGTGATAAGGCAAATCCAGCACTTGTGGAGAAATAAAAGAATCCAACTGTTCATTAAAATGAAAAACAAAACACGCGATGGAGGAGGCGGGCGGTCCGTGTGGCGGAGGAGTGAGCAAAGATGACGAACTGAGCCAGCGATATCAGAAGGAAGGGTTGGAAAATAATCAAGGATTTGCTAGGAGGATTAATAGCGAGATAGGGATGAATAAGGATTTTTCCTTCTGCGAAATTATAAAGGGGAGGCCGCAATTATCTGTGGGGTGGAACGGCGAGCGATTCATGACCGTTTGATACTCGGTACAGCCCAGCCCAGATACAACTTGTAGTTTCTTTAAAAATATGCCTCTTTAAAAATTAGGTTTGCCAGAACAGATATTGCGCACACAAGTGATAAGGATACTTCAGTTTAACTTCGATTTTACAAAATGGGAAATCAGGCGGTGTAATCTGAGCCATGAGGACAGGATACTGAAAGACTGTACGTAATATTCAGTTATCAAACAATTATCGTATTAAGCGCTAATCTTTGACACAATGAGTTTCATTTCACAGTTTAAAACATATATTAAACTACCCAAGACCCACGTAATAATTCATTAATTGGGGCTTTAAAGATACTTTGTGAGTCGATAATTAAGCTGATTGCTTCTGGCCAGAGCGCTGTTTTCTTAAAGTGTCTATCGCTTATATCTGCATGGTGACATTAATATTTATGAAGATCTGTTGGGGCCTTGCACTAGATTTTGGTGAATAAAATGCCATTATTGCCAGACTGGAGATCAAACAGACTGGTGGGGGTGTGGGGGGGGGGGGGGGTTTCATTTGGTGACTCCAAATGTTTTGAGTGGCTGGTGAGGCCTTAGGAAGGAGATAACGTTGACCTGGGAGGTGGCTGAACGATGTGTGTCTGCTTGTTTGTTTGTTGTAGTGACCTGTTTATAACAGCTACACCGGCCTGCCCCCTACAGGTCCAGGAATGTAAAGATACATTTGACCGCACGCTCCATCTCCTGGGGCACAATGGGGTGCAAGTGTGTGTGTGTGTATAGATTACATTGTGGGGACTGAATGCGTGATAAAGACCTGTTATTTTAACGTTACAGGGACCATTTTTTCGGTCTCCACAAGGGAAAACTCAATTTTATAAAAATCTGTGACCACAACGAAAATGCCATAAGTCTCATATTTTGTTTGGTTACTTATAGTTAATAGGTAGGGCTGGGTAGGGGTTAAGGTTGTCATTGTTGGGATTAGAATTTTCCCCATAGAAATGAATGGAGAGTCACCATAAAAATATGAATACAAACGTGTGTCTGGTGTGTGTGCGTGCATGCGCACACTTATGCATCTGTGTTTTTGTCTGCCTGTAATTTACCACGGTATGAATAGGATGCTCCTGTAATGGGTTTTCCAGAACGCCAAACCTCAGGTTCACACAAACAAAGGCTTAATGAAAGATTGGACATTATAGCCAGCGAAATAATTATGACTCGTCCGATCCAGCAGTGAAAGGTTCTGCTCCCCTTTGGTGCAATAAAGCCATTCATCAACTGATCAATAAAAATATGTAGCAGATTATTACGGCTGCTTTCCGCGGGCCTCCTCGTAAATAATGCGGCCTGGTCTCCTGGAAATATTAATTATAATCATAATGTAGATAACATGTATTGGCCTTTTATAGCACGAGCTGAATGAATTTTACACTGCAATTCAGCTAGCAAGGTCATGCAAAGTTGCATGGGCATAGATGGCGGCTATTAAAAGCATGAAATAGTGGTCAGGATGCAGAGCAGCCTGGTATGAGGCAGACTTTTGCCCCGGCTGCGGGGCCATCATCGCGGACCTCACACCCACACGGGCCGGTAAATCCCAGGCGACGTCACCGTCTACAGTTCCTCTACCGAGGTGGGCATTTTCAGCAGCGCCTGTAAACCGATTAGGCAGCTGCTAAGGGCGCCTTCTTCTGATGGGGCGCTGATGTGGCATGCCAGATTCACTTCACCTCAGATAGCTGGCGGGGGCGCTATTGCTCGCCAAGGGCACCACATAAGTTTTGACCGGTGCTGGTTTTCAGATTTTTGTCGTCATTAATAATGAATCGATGCATTGGCCATTTCTTTTAACCAAAACATTAAAAATCTGGTGTATTTAAGACCCCGACTGATGTAATGTGGTGCAGTGTGAATTCTTACACTGAATGTAAATGCATGAAGAGTCCTGTCAGCTTTATGTCGCAGATGTCAGATTGTGTAAGACACAACATCAGCTCTACCTCAACTTTAAATTTAGCAGATGCCTTTGTCCAAACTGCCAAGGTCTCTGGGGCAGTTGTGGTTAAGGGCCTTTCCCAAGAGCCCGCTGCCAATATGATTATCCTACCGGCCATGGGATTTCAACCCATGACCTTCTGGAAGCACCCTCAGATCTCCAACGCACTGAGCCCACGTTTATTCCTATGGTTCCCTCTGTTGCTTCAGGAAACAGATTGAGAATAGCTCCTCCCACCACAGGCCTGGTGACGTAGGCTCTTTCCATCTTACTGTCAAAGACCTCATGGCAGTAAAATTTACCCTCATTTGATTTCAGAGGTCCTCCATCTTTACATACTGACAGCTGTATTTCTGCATGTCATATTTACTGTAATGGAATGAGTAAGTAAGCCAATAAGCTTTTTATTAAACATAATCATTATAATTAGTAGAGGCCGACAAGACAATTAGTTTAAATAAACACGGGATGTTGAATAGGTTCAGCTGCACAAGCTGCTGTGTCATTCCATTTCGAGGACAAATGCAACTTCAAAATAGGTGATGCGTCAGGAATTAATTTCACGTTTCTGAGCGCAATAAAATCTATAGATATCTAATTGCGTTTGGGTGATCGCCGGCCTTTTGTTTTTCTCTTTTTGTCATGCAGAGGTCTTTGTCAGCCTGTCCCTCCTGCAAACGTGCGCAGTACCCGTAGAATTACGCATTGCTCCTTTGTGTCAAAGCCACAAACTTCCTGCTCGGTGTGGAAATCTCGATTACGGATTCTACGAGGGCTTATGAACGACTCGAGATCCTCGGAATGTTCCGGACTAATCGGCTCGCGCGGAATGTGGTTCTCTTTTGATGCGCACCATCTCTTGGAACAGTCGCTCATTTCCATAATTCTGGCACTTTCTGCATACAAAGCAGATCTGAAGATAATCCTTGTACATTTTTTTCAGGAGACACGTTATTAGAGGATTGAGGTCTGTGTGGGAAATTATGTACATTTTTAAAAAGTTTTTGACAATCAGAACATCCGCTCGTGTCTGGTCTTACACCCCACCCCCATTGCTTGCCCCCACAATGCTGGGGTCCTGCCCAGGCCCCCCCTGGCTGCTAAATGCTTCAGGCTAACCTGAGGCTTCCCTCGGAGGGGGGCGGTCTCCGCAATGTTTAAGAATGTCTAACCTATCCAGCCTGCACCCACCCCACCCCCCCCCCCCACACACACTTTCTGTCACCTGTCAGAAGCTCCTCACCTTAAACCAGCTAGTTATTTCCCACTGGTTTTAAGCTCCCCTCATATCGCAGGTCATTAAAGCGCAGCGCGTAGAGCCTCGTTTGTGCCTGTGTGGAGCGTGACCGGAACTGAGGAATTTTCCGGAAAAATGACTTCTTCATACGAGTCTAACTCCAGATGGTCACAAAACTGATACAGTGATAATCTCACACTAAGCAGCAACTTAACCACCAAGAGCAGATCTGACAGCTGGTCCTTCTCAACACATTCTGGGCCGGACTGGTACCAGATCAGACTTTTTCTGGTTTACCTCTGAGGCGTCTTTTGTCCTCAGCCTCCTATTAGATATGCATGTTGAATTAAAATATTAAAATAGACTTATAATAAATGTACGGAGTACGACCCTGAAAAACCCTTCCAGGATTACATTTTAAATTATAAAAGAAACTGAAAATGTTTTAAAATAAATGCTGTCTGGGAAAAGTTTTTCAAAAATCTGCATTTCAAAAATGTTATCATCTCACCCCTCCCCTCTCCACTTCTCCCAGAATCCCGCAGGACAAATTGATTCCTGCGGACGTGCTTGAGAAAGGGGGCTGGCTGGTATGTGCGCCTGCCCAGAGCCTGCCCCCCCCTTCAGCCCCCATTCTGCCCGGCCAGGCTTCCACTGGCTTTGCCCGCGACCCCCGCGTGGCCGGTATCAATCACCGGCAATGAGGCCCGGCTCACCGCCCGCCTGCCAGCCCCCGGCCCAAACCCCCGGCACGCACGCGGGGATGTGATTTCAGGGTAATTTTGGAAAGCATATTGTCTAATTTCACCATCTGTCTGCGAGGGGGACATGGCAGCCGGCGCCTCATTTGCCTTCTGCTTCTTTTATTGGGCCGATACGGCGCCGGGTTCTTGGAGCAGACCGGCGGGCTGAGTGCACAGCCCAGTGGAGCCCGGACTCCCGTCCTGACAGATACGGGCCTGGCTGGGCTGCCGCCGCATCCAAACTGTCAGCTGGACGGCTTGTGCCCCTCCTCCTCTTCCTCCTCCTCTGCCAAGTGCGTGTGTTTAATGAAGACTGAAGTTCCGGACTGACCTGGACGTGGGGGGGGCGGGGGGGGGGGGGGGGCCGGTCCATCACCCTCCTGCATCCTCTGCCCCATCCCTCGTTTCCGCTTCCGTCCGGCGGTTCCATGGGCAGACTCTGGAGTCTGGGGGTTAGGCTTTGCTGAGAGTGGGGGGTGAGGGGTTCTCTTGGATTCCCCCCCCCCACCAGCGGCTGGCGTCTGGTCCGGGCACCCCTTGGCACGCACATTAATGCAGAGCAGATTGCTGGAGCACCACAGCCCTCGTTGTTTGATCTTTCCTCCTCTTGCCATGCTTCCTGGCGAGGGCGCCCCCCCCCCTGGGCCAACCTGGCACGGCCTCAGTCCACCTGCCAGCTTTCTCCGTCTTCCTCCTCCGCTGCTGGTCTCTCCCCGCTGCGTATTCCTAGAGTTCCTTAACTTAGCGAAGACTTTGGTCACGCAACCGAACCCATATTCACAGCATGTGCCGTTAAGATTCTGCGTCTGTACGTTTGGTGTCGTGCCGCCTTTGTTATGTGTCTGTATCAGTTTTGAGGTTTTTATTCATTAAAGTCAAGAAGTGACTCGCAGGTTAACGCTGGACCATGAGATTTTAAGAATGAGATAACTGATAACATCCTGACAATGTTACATCAGTGCAAAAATATGTACACACTCATCATGACGATGTAATATTCATACAATATACTCTCTAACATCCGTGCGGTGTATTATTCATGCAGAAATGCACAGTACCATCGTAAGAGTGGAATATTCATGTAAAAATACACAGGAACATCAAACATTAGAATATTCATGTAAAAATACACAGAAACATCCTCAGTTTTGAGTTCAACAATGTACTGTTTGTGCAGAAACACACAATGATATTCCTGCAGGGTAATATTCCTACAAAATACACACTAATATCCTAACAATGTAATATTCATGCAAAAACACACAGCGACATCTCAAGTAGCATAATTTCCTAAAAAGGCTTAGCAAGTCAGTCTGTCTGAGTCGTGTCTAAGCCCGCAGATGTGAAATACAGTGGTCTAACTGTAGTGGGTATGGGAGCAGCCTAACTGGTTCAGTTGTCATACCACATCAACACATTTTGTGGCCCTTCGAATGTAATAAAGGAATAAAACAAACGGTGAATCTCTGGTCACCTAGTTCGTCTGAGGTGCGGGATCCCATCAGCGGAGTTATGGAGTCAATCCATTCTGTCTGAAACCACACCCCCCCCACAGAACCATTGGTGATGGTCTGACAATGGACAACTCTGCATTTGGATCACACCAGTGTTTCGGGGGACGGAGAAGTTTCGGGGGAAAATCTCGTGACCTGTGTGTGTTCTGGTCCCTTCCATGCCTGTGATTATGGTGCCGGAGCCACAGCCATGACAATCTTTTGTAAAATTATCTTTAATAAATCAGAAGCCACAGGTTATTTGTCTCTTTCCAGGAAACATTTGGATGTACAAATTCAAAAACGCAGGGGTTTTACAGAGCAAAGCAGTCGTTGAAGGTGTTCCCGTAATCTGAAACATCTGTAACGAAGCATAATAATGGGCTTTCCGCTGCGATTTTCTGATGTGTGTTTGTGTCGAAATAGGAGGGGAATCCCGGGGCTAATTTTATAATAAGGCGCCATTGTGGTGTTTAAGCCAAATTTTCACAGTCCTCTCTCCGTTGTGGAGCGAGGACCGTATCTCTGTGAATCTTATCGTATCGAGTTTCTCCAACCACGTTAACCACGCCATTTGCGACTAATGGATTATATGAGATCGTTATCCAGTTAATTTATTTTTTTTTAAGTTTAAGATGGGGAGGGGGGGCGCGGTTGGATAGGAGCTGGGAAAGGACCTCATCAGAAAGCGACAAGAATGAGAAGCACGGAAACCCCCCCCGCCCCCAACCCAGGGTCATAGGGGTATCCACAAACATGGAGGCCCGGGCTACAGTGGGACATGATCTGCTAGCCGTCGCAAAAAATAAAATAAGTAAGAATAGGAGCTTTGCTTGGTTCCATTTGGTCATTTGATCGCAGAGGCCTTGAGATACAAAACCACAAAGTGCTTTCTGGTGGGGGCTGGCTGGTGGGTGGAGGGTCTCAGTAGAGGTGGAGGAGACGTCCTGCTGGAAACTTACGGTTTCCGTCGAAGAGCCACCGACAGACTCGGAAAAGCCATCCTGGAAAAATCGCTTATGATACGTTTCTGTTACATCGATTACGTTTCCTTGCCAATAAAGCTGACTGGAAGGAACAAAAAAATTACAGGCACTGTAATCATTCTTTTGATCATTGCACATATGCAGTAATGATTTTGACACAGAGAGAAATGAAAAGCCATATAAATATGGTTTCTTTGGAGATAGGGGACGTGGCAGAGTCATTATGTGACACACGCACGCATGCACACACACATCACCTCGGTTCCAGAGCCATACAGCGAGCTTCCCGCTCAGGCGGCCATAACCCAGTCAAATTTCCACCCCCACATATAACGGGCAGGCGTCCTTTAGCCCGAAGCTGTCCCTGAATAATACCAGGCCGTTATAATGCAATTTACCTTTTCGCCAGTCCACAAAAAAAACGGGGGGAAACGGGGGACCAGCAGAGTGTGGCGAGTCGTCTTCGGCCTCCTGGGCAACATATGGCGGCCTCGGAATTAGTGTGCCGCTTGCCGACCGCCGTTCCGGAGACGGGTGGGCTGGCCGTGGCCCCTGAGAGCTCATTAGAGGCCCTTGCGCATAAAGCGAGCTTGGATGGCGCCGTGGGCTGGTCGGGCCGAGCCGCACCGGTATCCAGGCCGCCTGCGAGATAATAAACAGAATTTGCATAAAATGTCAGCGCTTGGCATCATCCTTCAGCAAAGGGCTTGTCTTCTGCTGTGACATTTTTTTTAAGTGTCTTTTTAAAAATGGTGAAATCTGGGGAGGGGTTTAAAAAAACAGCTAATACCAGTCTTGAGAAAACATATTTAGGTTGTTCTATTATTGCTATTATTATTATTTCTTATTTGCATGCCTTTTTTCTCGCAGAGTGAAGCTCCTTGCTAATTATCGCATTCACCCCTGACTGTGTCACTCCCCCGATCCGCGGGCGATAAGCACTGCGCTTTACGGCATCCCTGCGACAGCCCACAATGCGTATTAGCTGCTCGGTAATTAGCCAGCATTGGGCATTATTCGCACCTGCTAGACTGTAATAGTGCTCTGTTACACAGTGACGCTTTCAATTAACGGGAGCCCCCTAAGCCGCCGTCGCCACCAGCCGGGGAGTGCCGCGTCGGCCCTAGCCGAAACTGTATTTG